>CAUYUJ010004999.1:27500-42500 GCA_963575745.1 Prorocentrum cordatum | reverse complement strand
GAGGGATCCCAGAGGAGGAACACGAACCGACATTTCGAGCTCTCCGCACCAAGAGGCCCCCAGGAGGCCCTAAGAGGCCCCCAAGAGGCCCCCAGGAGGCCACCAAGCCCCAAGAGACCCCCAAGAGGCCCCCAAGAGGCTCGCAAGAAGCGTCGAAACTGCCCTGCTAAAGTCACTGAGCGCCCTTCGAAAAGGCCCCAAGAAGCACCGATGAGGACTCTGATCCACTACCCAGGCACGGTGGCGGGATGGGCCGAAGGCCATTAGATCCGCCGCCCCCTGCTTGCAGGGGTGCACGGCGTGCTGGATGAGCTGTCAGGTTTTGGTTTTGGTTCTTTTTCTAAAAGAACTCCCCAGTGGGCTTCGGCCCGTCCCGCCGGCCACCCTTCCAGGACCTCAATTCCCCAATTTCCTGCCCCAGACGGCTCCAAGATGGCCTCCAAGACGGCCAAGATGGCCCAAGATGGCCTGCAAGATGCCTCCCAGACGGCCAAGATGGCCTCCAAGACGGGTAAGATGGCTCCAAGATGCCTCCAAGACGGCCCAAGATGCCCTCCAAGACGGCCAAGATGGCCCCAAGATGCCTCCAAGATGGCCCAAGAGGCCTCCAAGACGTTCTCCAGGAGAGCCCGAAGAGGCCAAAATCATTGGTTTTCCTTAGGGTTTTGAAGGTTTTTTGCGTTTTCTTCTTTTCGGCCTTCCGACGGCCCAAGAGGCCCCCAAGATCGCCCAAGAGGCCTCCAAGAAGGCCCTATGACGGCCCAAGGGCCCCCCAAGACGGCCCCAAGAGCGCCCCAAGACGGCCCAAGAGGCCTCCAAGACGCCCAACATGGCCTCCAAGACGGCCCTGAAGCGCCCCAAGAGGGCCCCAAGACGGCCCAGAGAGGCCCCCAAGACGGCTCCAGACGGCGTCAGACGGACCAGGAACGCCCTAAGACGGCCAAAGAGACCCCCAGGAAGCCCCCAAAGGCCCCCAAGAGGCCCAAGGAGGCCCCCAAGATGCCTCCAAGAGGCCTCGAAGAGGCCCCCAAGAAGCCCCCAACAGACCCCAAGGGTGCCCCAAGAGACTCCTAACAACCCTCATCCTCCTACTCTATTTCTTCCTCTTCCTCTTCCTGTTCATAATCATTCTCTCCCATGTGTTCCCCGAAAGCTTTCCAAACCGACTCGGGGAACTCATGGTCCGATAGCTTGGCCAAGCTCTAGTCCAACTTTCGGCCACATCGGCGTTTCCAAAAAGGCAGGGGGCGGCGGTGATTCGCCGTAGGCGTCTTCGATCCGCCGCCCCCTGCTTGCAGGGGTGCACGGCGTGCTGGATGATTCAGTTTTGGTTTTGGTTCTTTTTTCTAAAAGAACTCCCCAGTGGGCTTCGGCCCGTCCCGCCGGCCACCCGCGCATTTCCCAAAATGCGTCTGTCAATGCCCAAAAACGGCCGTTTCGCCGGGACATCCTCAAAAAATCGCGAAGATGGCCCAAGATGGCCTCCAAGTCCGCCCGAGATGGTCCAAGACGGCCTCCAAAACGGCCCAAGAGAGTCCAAGACGGCCCAAGACGGCCCAAGAGGCCCCCCAGAGGCCTCCCAGACGGCCCAAGAGGCCTCCAAGAGGTCCTCCAGGAGAGTCCGAAGAGGCCAAAATCATTGATTTTCCCTTGGTTTTTGAAGGATTTTGGCATTTGCGCCTTTTCGGCTCTCCGACGGCTCAAGACGGCCCAAGAAGCCCCCAAGATCGCCCAAGAGGCCCCCAAGAGAGCCCCATGATGGCCCAAGTGGCCTCCAAGATGGCCCCTAGAGGGCCCCAAGAGGGCCCAAGAGGCCTCCAACACGCCCAAGATGGCCTCCCAGACGCCCAAGATGGCCTCCAAGACGGCCCTGGAGCATTCCAAGCGGGCCCCAAGTCGGCCCATAGAGGCCCCCCAAACGGCTTCCGACGGCTTCAGACGTGCCAGGAACCCACCAAGATGGCCGAAGTTGGCTCGAAGCTGGCCCGAGACGGCCCAAAAAGCCCCAAAGATCGCCCAAAGCTTGCCCAAGAGGCCTCCAAGACGGCCAAGATGACCTTCAAGATGCCCACGTGTTCCCCGAAGGCTTTCCAAACCGATTCGGGGAACACGTGGTCCGATAGCTTGGCAGGTCTGGCCTCAACGTTCGGCCACATAGGCGCTTCCAAAAAGGCAGGGGGCGGCGGTGATTCGCCGTAGGCGTCTTCGATCCGCCGCCCCCTGCTTGCAGGGGTGCACGGCGTGCTGGATGTTTCAGGTTTTGGTTTTGGTTCTTTTTCTAAAAGAACTCCCCAGTGGGCTTCGGCCCGTCCCGCCGGCCACCCGCGAATTTCCCAAAATCCGTCTGTCAATGCCTTTGTTGCCCCAACTTGGCCCAAGATGGCCTCCAAGACGGCCCAAGACGGCTCCAAAAAGCAGTTTCGCTCGGAACATCCTAAAAAAATCGCGAAGATGGCCCAAGACGGCCTCCAAGTCCGCCCGAGATGGTCCAAGACGGCCGCCAAAACGGCCCAAGAGAGTCCAAGATGGCCCAAGACGGCCCAAGAGGCCCCCCAGAGGCCTCCCAGACGGCCCAAGAGGCCTCCAAGAGGTCCTCCAGGAGAGTCCGAAGAGGCCAAAATCATTGATTTTCCCTTGGTTTTTGAAGGATTTTGGCATTTGCGCCTTTTCGGCTCTCCGACGGCTCAAGACGGCCCAAGAAGCCCCCACGATCGCCCAAGAGGCCCCCAAGAGAGCCCCATGATGGCCCAAGTGGCCTCCAAGATGGCCCCTAGAGGGCCCCAAGAGGGCCCAAGAGGCCTCCAACACGCCCAAGATGGCCTCCAAGACGCCCAAGATGGCCTCCAAGACGGCCCTGGAGCATTCCAAGCGGGCCCCAAGTCGGCCCATAGAGGCCCCCCAAACGGCTTCCGACGGCTTCAGACGTGCCAGGAACCCACCAAGATGGCCGAAGTTGGCTCGAAGCTGGCCCGAGACGGCCCAAAAAGCCCCAAAGATCGCCCAAAGCTTGCCCAAGAGGCCTCCAAGACGGCCAAGATGACCTTCAAGATGCCCACGTGTTCCCCGAAGGCTTTCCAAACCGATTCGGGGAACACGTGGTCCGATAGCTTGGCAGGTCTGGCCTCAACGTTCGGCCACATAGGCGCTTCCAAAAAGGCAGGGGGCGGCGGTGATTCGCCGTAGGCGTCTTCGATCCGCCGCCCCCTGTGGTCTTGCCACAGGGGTGCACGGCGTGCTGGATGTTTCAGGTTTTGGTTTTGGTTCTTTTTCTAAAAGAATCGAAGACGCCTACGGCGAATCACCGCCGCCCCCTGCCTTTTTGGAAGCGCCTATGTGGCCGAACGTTGAGGCCAGACCTGCCAAGCTATCGGACCACGTGTTCCCCGAATCGGTTTGGAAAGCCTTCGGGGAACACGTGGGCATCTTGAAGGTCATCTTGGCCGTCTTGGAGGCCTCTTGGGCAAGCTTTGGGCGATCTTTGGGGCTTTTTGGGCCGTCTCGGGCCAGCTTCGAGCCAACTTCGGCCATCTTGGTGGGTTCCTGGCACGTCTGAAGCCGTCGGAAGCCGTTTTGGGGGCCTCTATGGGCCGACTTGGGGCCCGCTTGGAATGCTCCAGGGCCGTCTTGGAGGCCATCTTGGGCGTCTGGGAGGCCATCTTGGGCGTGTTGGAGGCCTCTTGGGCCCTCTTGGGGCCCTCTAGGGGCCATCTTGGAGGCCACTTGGGCCATCATGGGGCTCTCTTGGGGGCCTCTTGGGCGATCTTGGGGGCTTCTTGGGCCGTCTTGAGCCGTCGGAGAGCCGAAAAGGCGCAAATGCCAAAATCCTTCAAAAACCAATGGAAAATCAATGATTTTGGCCTCTTCGGACTCTCCTGGAGGACCTCTTGGAGGCCTCTTGGGCCGTCTGGGAGGCCTCTGGGGGGCCTCTTGGGCCGTCTTGGGCCGTCTTGGACTCTCTTGGGCCGTTTTGGAGGCCGTCTTGGACCATCTCGGGCGGACTTGGAGGCCATCTTGGGCCATCTTCGCGATTTTTTGAGGATGTCCCGAGCGAAACGGCCGTTTTGGGGCATTGACAGACGGATTTTCGGAAACTTGCGGGTGGCCGGCGGGACGGGCCGAAGCCCACTGGGGAGTCCGCCGCCCCCTGCTTGCATGGGTGCACGGCGTGCTGGACGAGTCAGGTTTTGGTTTTGGTTCTTTTTCTAAAAGAACTCCCAAGTGGGCTTCGGCCCGTCCCGCCGGCCACCCGCAAGTTTCCGAAAATCCGTCTGTCAATGCCCAAAAACGGCCGTTTCGCTCGGGACATCCTCAAAAAGTCGCGAAGATGGCCCAAGATGGCCTCCAAGTCCGCCCGAGATGGTCCAAGACGGCCTCCAAAACGGCCCAAGAGAGTCCAAGACGGCCCAAGACGGCCCAAGAGGCCCCCCAGAGGCCTCCCAGACGGCCCAAGAGGCCTCCAAGAGGTCCTCCAGGAGAGTCCGAAGAGGCCAAAATCATTGATTTTCCTTGGTTTTTGAAGGATTTTGGCATTTGCGCCTTTTCGGCTCTCCGACGGCTCAAGACGGCCCAAGAAGCCCCCAAGATCGCCCAAGAGGCCCCCAAGAGAGCCCCATGATGGCCCAAGTGGCCTCCAAGATGGCCCCTCGAGGGCCCCAAGAGGGCCCAAGAGGCCTCCAACACGCCCAAGATGGCCTCCAAGACGCCCAAGATGGCCTCCAAGACGGCCCTGGAGCATTCCAAGCGGGCCCCAAGTCGGCCCATAGAGGCCCCCCAAACGGCTTCCGACGGCTTCAGACGTGCCAGGAACCCACCAAGATGGCCGAAGTTGGCTCGAAGCTGGCCCGAGACGGCCCAAAAAGCCCCAAAGATCGCCCAAAGCTTGCCCAAGAGGCCTCCAAGACGGCCAAGATGACCTTCAAGATGCCCACGTGTTCCCCGAAGGCTTTCCAAACCGATTCGGGGAACACGTGGTCCGATAGCTTGGCAGGTCTGGCCTCAACGTTCGGCCACATAGGCGCTTCCAAAAAGGCAGGGGGCGGCGGTGATTCGCCGTAGGCGTCTTCGATTCTTTTAGAAAAAAAAACAAAACCAAAACCTGAAACGTCCAGCTCGTCCAGCACGCCGTGCACCCCTGCAAGCAGGGGGCGGCGGACTCCCCAATGGGCTTCGGCCCGTCCCGCCGGCCACCCGCAAGTTTCCGAAAATCCATCTGTCAATGCCTTTGTTGCCCCAACTTGGCCCAAGATGGCCTCCAAGACGGCCAAGATGGCCCAAGATGGCCTCCAAGATGCTTCCAAGACGGCCAAGATGGCCTCCAAGACGGGTAAGATGGCTCCAAGATGCACCCAAGACGGCCCAAGATGGCCTCAAGATGGTCTAAGACGGCCCAAAAGGCCCGCAAAAGGCCTCCAAGACGGCCCAAGAGCCCTCCAAGACGCCCTCCAGGAAGGCCCGAATAGGTTAAAATCATTGATTTTCCTTAGGTTTTTCAAGGATTTTGGCATGTTCTTCTTTTCAGCTCTCCGACGGCCCAAGACGGCCCAAGAGGTCCCCAACATCGCCCCAACAGCACCCAAGAGGCCTCCAAGATGGCCCCATGACGGCCCAAGACCCAAGAGGCCTCCAAGATGGCCCCATGACGGCCCAAGAGGCCCCCAAGAAGGCCCCAAGAGGGCCTCAAGACGGCCTCAGAGGCCTCCAAGACGCCCAAGATGGCCTCCAAGACGGCCAAGATGGCCCAAGATGGCCTCCAAGATGCCTCCAAGACGGCCAAGATGGCCTCCAAGACGGGTAAGATGGCTCCAAGATGCACCCAAGACGGTCCAAGATGGCCTCAAGATGGTCTAAGACGGCCCAAAAGGCCGGCAAAAGGCCTCCAATACGGCCCAAGAGCCCTCCAAGACGCCCTCCAGGAAGGCCCGAATAGGTTAAAATCATTGATTTTCATAAGGTTTTTGAAGGATTTTGGCATGTTCTTCTTTTCAGCTCTCCGACGGCCCCAGACGGCCCATGAGGTCCCCAACATCGCCCCAACAGCACCCAAGAGGCCTCCAAGATGGCCCCATGACGGCCCAAGAGGCCCCCAAGAAGGCCCCAAGAGGGCCTCAAGACGGCCCAAGAGGCCTCCAAGACGCCCAAGATGGCCTCCAAGACGGCCAAGATGGCCCAAGATGGCCTCCAAGATGCCTCCAAGACGGCCAAAATGGCCTCCAAGACGGGTAAGATGGCTCCAAGATGCACCCAAGACGGCCCAAGATGGCCTCAAGATGGTCTACGACGGCCCAAAAGGCCCGCAAAAGGCCTCCCCAGCGGGCTCCGGCCCGTCCCGCTGGCAACTCGGAAACTGCATCAGTCAATGCCCAAAACGGCCGTTTCGCTCGGGACATCCTCAAAAAATAGCGAAGATGGCCCAAGATGGCCTGCAAAATGCCTCCAAGACAGCCAAGATGGCCTCCAAGACGGCTAAGAGGGGCCCCAAGATGCATCCAAGACGGCCCAAGATGGCCTCAATATGGTCTAAGACGGCCCAAAAGACACGCAAGAGGCCTCCAAGACGGCCCAAGAGGCCTCCAAGAGGTCCTCCAGGAAGGCCCGGCGAAGCCAAAATCCTTGATTATCATTTGGTTTTTGAAGGATTTTGGCATTTGCGCCTTTTCGGCTTTCCGACGGCCCGCGCCAGCCCCAGAGGCCCCCAAGGTCGCCCCAAGATCGCCCAAGAGGCCTCCAAGATGGCCCCATGACAGCCCAAGAGGCCCCCAAGACGGCCCCAAGAGGGCGCCAAGACGGCCCAAGAGGCCTCGAAGACACCCAAGATGGCCTCTAAGACGGCCCTGGAGCACCCCAAGAGGGCCCCAAGTCGGCCCAGAAAGGCCCCCGAAACGGCTTCCGACGGCGTCAGACGGGCCAGGAGCTCACCAAAATGGCCGAAGATGGCTCGTAGCTGGCCCAAGACGGCCCAAGAGGCCTCCAAGAGGGCCTCCAGGCAGGCCAGAAAAGGTAAAAATAGTGTTTGTCCTGGGGTTCTTGAAGGATTTGGACATTTGCTTCGTTTCGGCCTTCCGACGGCCCGATGCGGCCCAAAAGCTCCCAAAGATCGCCTAAGGATCGCCCAAGAGGCCTCCAAGATGGCCCCAGAACGGCCCAAGAGGCGCCCAACACGGCCCCAAGAGGTCCCCAAGACGGCCCAAGAGGCCTCCAAGACGCTCAAGATGGCCTCCAAGACGGCCCACGAGCCCTCCAAGACGTCCTCCAAGAAGGCCCGAAAGGGTCAAAATGGCCTCCAGGCGGCCAAGATGACCTTCAAGATGCCCACGTGTTCCCCGAAGGCTTTCCAAACCGATTCGGGGAACATATGGTCCGATAGCTCGGCAGGTCTGGCCTCAACGTTCGGCCGCATAGGCGCTTCCAAAAAGGCAGGGGGCGGCGGTGATTCGCCGTAGGCGTCTTCGATATCGGCCGCCCCCTGTCGATTCATCGCAAGGGTGCATGGCGTGCTAGACCCTTTCGGTTTCGGTTTTGGTTCTTTTCCAAAAAGAACTCCCCATGGGGCTTCGGCCCGTCCCGCCGTCCACCCGGAAAGATTGCCCAAATTATTCCGGCTTGCCCGGAGCCGGTTGCCAAGGGTGTTTCCTGCTCCAGACGGCTCCAAGACGGCTAACATAGCCTCCAAGACGGCTCAGATGGACCCAAGATGCCTGCAAGATGGCCCAAGATGCCTCCACGACGGCCAAGATAGCCTCAAGATGGTTGAAGACGGCCCAAAAGGCCCCCAAGAGCCCCCCAAGAGGCCCCCAAGAGGTTCTCAAGGAGGGCCCGAAGAGGCCAAAATCATTAATTTGCCATAGGTTTTTGAAGGATTTTGGCATTTGCTTCTTTTCGGCCTTCCGAAGACCTCAAGGCGGCCCAAGAAGCCCCCAAGATCGCCCCAAAATCGCTCACGAGGCCAAGATGGCACCATGACGGCCCAAGAAGCCCCCAAGAAGGCCCCCAGAGGGCCCCAAGACGGCCCAAGAGGCCTCCAAGACGCCCAGGATGGCCTCCAAGACGGACCCGAAGCGCCCCAAGAGGGCCCCAAGTCGGTTCAGAGAGGCCCCCAAGACGGCCCCCGACGGCGTCAGAGATGGACCAGGAACGCCATAAGACGGCCAAAGAAGCCCCCCGAGAAGCCCCAAAAGGGGCCCGAGAGGCCCTCAACAGGCCCCAAGAGAGCCCAAGATAGCCCCAACATGGCCTCCAAGAGGGCCCCAAGATGGTCCAATCGAGCGCAAGAGTGCCTCAAGAGGCTCCGAAGAGGCATCCTCCCCCTTCTCGTTGTTCCTCCTTCTCCTCCTCATCCCCTTCCTTCCCCCCGCGTTCCCCGAACCTTTCCAAACCGACTCGGGGAACACATGGTCCGATAGCTTGGTCAAGCACTAGCCCAGCTGTTGGACACATAGGCGCTTCCACAAGGGCAGGGGGCGGCGGTGATTCGCCGTAGGCGTCTTCGATCCGCCGCCCCCTGTTGATTCATCACGGGGGTCCCTGGCGTGCTAGATCCTTTCGGTTTTGGTTTGGTTCTTTTTCCAAAAGAACTCCCCCAGGGGCTTCGGCCCTTCCCGCCGGCCACCCGGAAAGAACCTCAATCCCAATTTGTTCGCTCAAAATGGCCCAAGATGGCCTCCAAGATGCCTCCAAAGACGGCTAAGATGACCCCAAAATGCCTCCAAGACGGCCAAAGATGCACCCAAGACGCCTAAGATAGCCTCAAGATGGCCCAAGACGGCCCAACAGCCCCCTAAGAGGTCTCCAAGACAGCCCAAGAGGCCTCGAAGAGGTCCTCCAGGAAGGCCCGAAAAGGCCAAAATCATTGATGTTCCGTAGGTTTTTGAAGGATGTTGGCATTTGTTCTTTTCGGCCTTCCGACGGCCCAAGAGGCCCCCAAGATCGCCCCAAGATCGCCGAAGAGGTCTCCAAGATGGCCCACGACGGCCCAAGAGGCCCCCAAGATGCCCCCAAGAGGGCCCCAAGACGGCCGAAGAGGCCTCCAAGACGCCCGAGATGCCTCCAAAGACGGCTAAGATGGCCCCAAAATGCATCCAAGACGGCCCAAGATGCACCCAAGACGGCCTAAGATAGCCTCAAGATGGCCTAAGACGGCCCAAGAGGCCCCCAAGAGACCTCCAAAACTGCCCAAGAGGCCTAGAGGTCCTCCAGGAGGGCCCGAAGAGGCCAGAATCATTGATGTTCCTTAGGTTGTTGAGAGATTCTGGAATTTGCTTCTTTTCGGCATTCCGACGGCTCAAGACGGCCCAAGAGGCCCCCAAGATCGCCCACGAGGCCTCCAACATGGCCCCATGACGGCCCCAGAGGCCCCCAAGACGGCCTCAAGAGGGCCCAAGAGGCCTCCAAGACGACGGCCCAAGTGGCCTCCAAGGTCCTCCAGGAGGGTCCGAAGAGATCATTGATTCTCCCAAGGTTTATTGAAAAATTTTTGGCATTTGCTTCTTCTCGGCATTCCGACGGCTCAAGACGGCGCAAGAGGCCCCCAAGATCGTCCAAGAGGCCCGGCCCAAAGGCTCCCAAAACGGCCCCAAGAGAGCCCCAAAACGGCCCAAGGCGCATTCCAAGAGGTCTGCCATGGAGGTGCTGCAGCAGCCATGCACGCGCATCGTAGCGAGGGGGTGCCAGACCCACCCCCTCGCGCTCCCCCTTCCAGCCATGCGAAATTCGCGCCGAAGGCGGCTGCGTCGGCAATACAATCGCTTCAGCGGGGGTGACGCCAACGCCTCCAAGACGCCCAAGATGGCCTCTAAGAACCCCTGATATGCCCCAAGAGGGCCCCAAGACGACCCAGACAGGCCCCCAAGACGGCTTCAGACGGCGTCAGACAAGCCAAGACGGCCAAAGAGGCCCCCAAGAAGCCCCCAAAGGCGCCCAAAAACCCTGCAAGAGGCTCCCGGGAAGCTCCCAGGAGGCCCCAAGAGTGCCCCAAGAGGCGCCCAAGAGGCCTCCTCCTCCTCCTCCTCCTCCTCCTCCTCCTCCTCCTCCTCCTCCTCCTCCTCCTCCTCTTCCTCATCCTCCTCCTCCTCCTCCTCATCCTCCCCTTCCTCCTCCTCTTTTTTCCTCATCCTCCCTCTCCTCCTTTTCTTGCTCCCCAATGCGTTCCCCGAAACCTTTCCAAACCGACTCGGGGAACAGCTGGCCGGATAGCTTGGCCAAGCTCTGGCCCAGCTGCCGGCCACAGAGGCGCTTCCAAAGGGGCAGAGGGTGGCGATGATTCGCCGCAGGCGTCCTCGATAGGAATCCGCCGACAATTCGACATGTGGGGATACTCTGTGAAAGTGTGTAAAACGGTAGCGGGATGGACCGAAGGGAAATGAATCCATCTGTATATTTATGTGTGTGTGAACACACATTCATCTGTACATACAGACATACAGACAGAAAGACAGGCAGACAGACAGACAGACACACACACAGGCAGGCAGACCGACAGACAGACAGGCTGGCAGACAGACAGATTCATATACATATATGTATATATAAACAAACATACGTACATGCATGCATGCATGCATGCATACATACATACATACACTTACAAGTACAATTACAAACAAACAAACAAACAAACACACTGACAAACAAACAAACAAACAAACAAACAAACACATGAACATACAGTATAAATACACTGTATATACCTATACCTGTGTATACAGAAATGGGCGTGTATGAAATCGGGCACCCGCTTTGTTTGACATGTCCATGTTCCCCGGGAACAAACCGCGGCACGAGCGAACCCTGTCATTGAATCTTGACGGAGCTCCCGACGCGACTTGAGGTACGATTTCAGGGTTCAGCGAACTGCGCCTCAAACTGAAAAGGCTGGAAACGAACAAACGAAGAAAACTGGTTGGAAGAATGCCTGAAGGGGCGGACGGCCGGTTTCTCCCGAAATCGTAAAGTTTGTGTCGTCAACGAATTCTATTATGTGTGGCGTGGAGGTGTTGAACCATCGGTTTGCGAGTTTGGTGGACGCTGTAAAGGGGTTCTGTGTAGAGGAGCCTACAGTCGGGATTCTCGTTTGAATCTTATCAAATAGTGATTCTTCACTAAAGATTCCGAATCCAAAACTCATTTGGATATGCTCTGTGTCGACTATTTTTCTATCAGAATTCCGAGATAAGGATTACATAACGGATTCTGTACTCAAGACTCCTTTTGAAATCCGCCGACCCTGTCGGCGTGTGGAAAAGGCTGTTCCGTTTGACTCGTTTTCGTCGACGTCGTCCTCGTCGCCGTCGCCTTCGCCGTCGCCGCTCTCTCTCTCTCTTTCCCTGGGCCGGTCGCCGCCCTCCCCTTTTCCTGGGCCCTTCCCCTCAAGCGCGCCAGCCAAAACGAAATTGAGCAACGTCGCACTGGAGTCGAAGGAAGAAAAAAAAAAAGAAAGTAAAAAAAAAAAAACATGGAAAGAAAAAAACTTAGGGGGGAAAAAGAGAAAGTAAATAAAGAAAAAAAAAAAAGAAACCAAAGAAAAAAAGAGAAATAAAAAAGAAAACGCAATACAAGAGTAAAACAAAACAAAAAAAAAAAAAAATAAAAGCGAAACAATCAAACGATAAACAAAGCAGATAAAAAAACCACAAAAAAAGCCCCTTCCCTTTGATCCCTTCCCCGCCAAGGGGGGGGTCCCGGGGGGAGGTCCTGGGGCCGTCCCGGGGATCAGAATACCACCTCCCCCCTCTGGGGGGCATGGGGCCCGAAAAATCCCAAGACGAGCCAACAGTGTCCCAAGGGGCCCCCCACACGGTCCAAGAGGACCCCGAATCGCCGAACGATCGGTCCTAGACGTCTTTACGGCCTCCAGACGGCCCGGGAAGGCTGGAAGACGCCCCAAGAGGCCCCGAAGAACATCCTCAAGAGAGACCCAAGAGGCACAACTCACTGATTGTCCTGTAAGAAGGCTCCACGAGGGTGCCCTGACAGGAGAACCCAAAAAAACATTTCGAGCCCTCGGCCACGAGTGGCTCCCAGGAGGCCTCAAGAGGCCCCTAAAAGGCCCCCCACAGGCTCCAAGAGGCCCCCGACGGGCCCATAGGAAGCCCCAAGAGGCTCCCAACAGGCGCCCAAGAGACCTCCAAGATGCTCCCAAGGGGGGCCCAAAACTGCCCGCCAGAGGCATCCGAGAGCGCTCCGAAAAGACCCCAAACAGAAATCCTTAAGATTCTGACCCACGTCACCGTCGTCGTCGTCGTCCTCCTCGTCGTCGTCGTCGTCCAATGTCAGGGGGGGCGACACCGGCCGTAAAGCATTCGCAATGTTCATTAATGAACATATGTTGGGGAGGACTGGTTACCAAGGATTCATTGGAAAATGATTCCTTGACGCGGACTCGTTGGCAATGACTTCTCAATAAGGGTTCCTCAGCAAGGAATGTTCAATGAAGACTCCTTGCCAAGGACCCCACGTTCATGATCCCATGTTCCTGTGGACGGTTCCTGCATTAAGGACGTTTGTCAAAATAACTGTTGTTTCATGAAAACTCTTCAAGAACGAATCATTCGTAAGATGTCCGTATAAAAATACTCCGTCACAACGACCCCGCATGCGAATGCCCCGACGAATGCGAAATCAATTATCATCGTCACCGGCGTGAGTGTCGAGGCTCTGTTCCGGTTCTTTCATCGCCCTTCTCCTTTTCAACTTTGCAGACGCCCCCCTCTCGCCCCCTGCGTTGCCTCCTCGTCACCTTGGCCCCACTCCACCATCGACGTCTTCCCCACGCCTCTCTTGCAAGGGCGAACAAGCTTATTTTCCTCGGCGCCGTCACCGCCCCTGCCCGATGGCCGGATCGCGAAGCTGTCGGGGCAAACTCGTAGGCTGGGCCGTTGGAACACCCCGCGAACCACTGGGGCGCAGGAGCAGGCCGCTGGGACAACCCCGCAACTCTCCAGCTTGTCGTGGCAGCGCCCACGCGGGAGGCAGCGCGAAGCCGAGCTCTGCCGCGAGCAGCTCCGCTTCAGCCCTGGGAATCTCTGCTCTCACGTCGAACTCCATGGGCGCCATCCGCAGGAGCGCCGCCGGCAAGCGCTCCAGGAACTCTCGTGCGGGCGGCCGGAAGATCAACATGTTCCGCACGCACGTGGCGCGGGAGATCATGACGCAGAGGTGCAGCCACCACTGCTCGCCCGACATGCCCGCGCGACCAGCGCCCTCTATCCCTGGCGCAGTCGACGGCGGCGCCCCTGTGCGGCGTCTGACCTTGCGACAACGCGGAGGTCAGGTAGGACGCGCGCCTCAGGATGAGCCCCGAGTGGCGCACGAGGTGCGGCCCTGTACTCTGTCACATGAGCTCCTGCACGCTGGGCCTGAACACGAGCAAGCTCCTTGCCCGCGCCTTGGCCTCGCCGTCGTCGCCAGCGCCTTCGGCACCCTGTAGCAGCAGCCCAGCGACCTCCTGGTAGATCGCGGAGGACTCGATGAGGCCGTGCAACAGCATCCAGATCCTTTGCGGTAAGAAGCGAAGGCGACAGAGCTGGCCTGGCACGCACCCCTAGTACTCCTGCTCGTCGTCTGGGTGGAACTCGAAGGACACCATGGTGGCGATTTGCTTCTGTACGAGCCCCAACGTATTCTTTCTAGCATGATTAGTTTTCTTGCCAACCTTAAACATTGGTCTGATGATAATTCGCAACCTTCGTCTTAATAGCGTTAGTAGTATTATTCGACCATATTATTAATGTTGCTCTTACTAGTAATTGTAAGATTATATTATTATTCGGTTCCTCCTGCGCGGCAGTGAGCTGAACCTCCATGCCGACGCGTGCTGGCAAGACGCCGTGGATGTCCCCCGCCTCGTGCATGTTCAAGATGTTCAGGAAGTTTCGGCCCGCGTCGGGATCGCCAAGGATCATGTTGCGCTCGCGTGGATCCTCCTCCTCCTCCTCCTCCTACTCCTGATACTCTTCCTCCTCCTCCTTCATTCCTTCTCCTTGTAGATAATTCCTCCCTGTCGCACCCCGAAGCCGGTCGAAAGGGCGGGCTGGGCGTTTCGCCTGAGACTTCCCCACCACTTATGACCCTGATTTTGAAATTGGAAGCCGTTTCACACATGGAAGGCGGGTGGTTTCCAAACTGCGGATCTCGCCTTAGCGCGGCGCACATTCGTCTGAGAAAAATTGCAAGAGCTTCACGCATTGAGGGCGGGTGGTTTTCAAAATGTGACTCTCGCTTTGCCGCCGCGAACGCTGGCTCTAAAAATTGTGTAAGAGCTTCATGGACTGAGAGCAGATGCTGCGGCTGATCCTCCTCCTCCGCCTCTTCCTCCTCTGCCTCCTCCTTCTCCTCCTCCTGCTCCTCCTCCTCCTGCCTCGCCTCCGCCTCCGCCTCTTCCTCCTCCGCCTCCGCCTCCCTCGCCTCCGCCTCCGCCTCCGCCTCCGCCTCCTCCTCCTCCTCCTCCTCCTCCTCCTCCTCCTCCTCCTCCTCCCTCCCCCTCCTTCTCCTCCTCCTCCTCCTCCTCCTCCTCCTCCTCCTCCTCCCTCCCCCTCCTCCACCTCCTCCTCTTTCTCCCTCCTCCTCCTCCTCCTCCTCCTCCTGCACCTCCTCGCACCCCTCCTCTCGTTCTCCTCCTGCAGCCCTCCTCCTCCTTATCCTGCTCCTCCGCTCCCCTTCTTCCTCCTCCTCCTGCGCCTCCTCCTCCTCCTCCTCCTCCTCTTCCTCCTCTTCCTCCTCTTCTCCTCCTCCTCCTCTTCGCCTTACTATTATGGTTGGTTTCTATCATTCGTATAAATAGCATTAGTTGTGTTAGTATTAGTGTTAAGTATATGAGTAATCGTTTAAATTGCATAGATTACTACTACGAGTATTAACATTATTCCTCATCACACTATGAATCTTAGTATCGTCATTAGTATGAGTAATATGATTAGTAATAGCATTGTTCCAAGTATTGATACAATTCTTATTGCTGGTGGTATTATTATCCTAACTGTTACCATTCATATGATCAGTGTGAGTATT
>CAUYUJ010004999.1:7500-22500 GCA_963575745.1 Prorocentrum cordatum | reverse complement strand
TGGCAAATCAACCACAAAATAAGCAGGTGTAAATCCGTTACAAAACGGAAATATTCGTAAATCCACCACACAAGGAATGGATGCGCATACCCACCACACCAAGGAAATGGTTGCACACCCACCACCGAAGGAGCCGATGCGTGAATCAATAACACGATCAGTCGATGTGCAAACACGGTACGAAATGAACCTTCGTGCAGATATCCCGAGGGAAAGGGGGCTGAGGTTAAGGAGGTGGAGGTGGAGAAGGAGAAAAAGGACGGATGAGAAGAGCGGAAGCAGGAGAGAGCAAAAAAAAATAGGAAAGGAGGAGGAATAGTTCCTTCCAAGCCGGTCCTTCCAGAACAGAGAGACAGTACAGCCAAGGAGGATAGGAGGAGAAATGTCTGGAGCGAGGTGAGACGAAAGAGGATGAGAGGAGCAGGGAGGAGTAAGAGAGTGAAAGAAGTCGAAATGAGGAAAGCAGGGAGAGATAGGTCAAGGGAGAAAAGGCAAAGGATGAAGAAGGGAGACGAAGAGGGGAGGGAGACGACGAACGCAATCAGGCTGACCAGCGTGGACCCCAGACCAAGGTCTTGCATCGCGGGGTGCACATCAGCTGTGATGCAACCGCGTGGTGCAGGCCACGTGGCGCCACGTGCGTGGTGCAGGCTGCGCGGTGGAGCTGCGCGGTGCCACCGGCGTGGTGCAAGCTGCGCGGTGTGAGCCGTGCCATGCCACCTCCGCGGTGCGCGCTGTGCGGCGGGAGCCGCGCGGTGCAAGGTATGCGATGCAGGCTGCGACGGGGCGCCCACGGGGCGGCCACCAGAAAGAGCCTCGGGTTACCCGCCCCACGCCGCGGCAGAACACGCAAGAACC
The DNA here is from genome assembly GCA_963575745.1 of Prorocentrum cordatum. Classification (NCBI taxonomy): domain Eukaryota; class Dinophyceae; order Prorocentrales; family Prorocentraceae; genus Prorocentrum; species Prorocentrum cordatum. The sequence continues at coordinate 21,642 of CAUYUJ010004999.1, read as the reverse complement.
CCGAAGTGAAGCGAAGGCACCGTCTGGGAGACGAGGAGAGGAAGCGAGCTCGACGGGAACGGGAGGACGACGAGGACGTGACGGGGATGATGGTGATGGGAGAGGAAGAGGAGCAGGATGAGCCAGAGCAAGGCGAAGCATGCGGAGGAGGGTGACGGTGCAGTTGCGGATGAATAGCAGAAGTAGAAGCAACAGCATCAGTAGCAGCAACAATAATAGCAATAGTGTTAGTTTCAGAGGTAATGTCAGCGACACAGTAATAGTCGCTACTTGCCGCGGTGACTATACTCCTGTTGTGCATCTGTCGTCTTCGGACATGTCATGCCCGAAATCCCAATAGCCCTCTGGGCGGAGGTGGTATGAAGAGTTTGCGTCTTCCCTCCTCGAAGAAGCTCCTTCCTCTGTTCGGAGGAATGGTTCGCCACTCCTCCTAGTCAATTTACAGCCTCCCCCATCCGACCAGCAACAAACCCCGGACCATTCGGACACCCCCCCCGCCATCCCTGGCCAAACACAATGCGAAGTGCACTTTGCGGCGAGATCTTGGGTCATAATCGGGGGAGGCGCGAGCACTTTCTATTGTCTGTTGACAGGGACGGTGGAGGAACCCGTATATTGCATGCTGTGCAGGGCGACCACCCCTGTCCAAAACCACACTAACTGGATCATGCGCGGGCACCCCGCGATCACTTTTCATCAGCTTCTGACAGGGGCGGCGGGGGGGCTGGCATATTGCCCGCTGCATGCAGGCCCATCAGACACAATGATGACCACCCCGCCGCGATTGTGCAGTGGCTTTCGACAAAGACGGCGGGGGCCGACATGGTTCCCGAGATGTGCGGGCGCACCTGGCACATTCTACGCGTGGCGCACCTGGCGCGGCAGGAGCAAGCGGCACACTTGGCGTACGGGGAGCACGTGGCACATCTGGCGAATCCAGAACCCGCCATTCCAGAACCCGCCACTCGAGAACCCATGCCCATCCTGCTCACACGGGGTCCCGCGCGAGCAGCCTGGGGGTGGCCCTCCCTGCTCCTCTTCGCCTGGAACTGCAGGAAGTCGCCCTCCTGCTAAGGGGCACGCGGGGGGGGGGGGCACCGAGTGCGCGCACTGATGCTTGAGGTCGGCGTGCCGACAACAGCGAGCGAAGCGCAAGTGCATGAACTCGTTGCGCGCATCTTGAGACAAGATGATACGTAGCATAAAAAGCATGTGATGTTTACATAAGACCTGCACGTAGATTGTACAATATAGCTCACAGGTGTCATAAGCACGCTTATATGTATGTGTAACTATTTGTGTGTGTACAAATGTGTGGACATGCACATGTGTATATATGTGTATGTATATGCATATGTGTTTGCATATGTATGTGTAACTGTAAATGTTGCGAATGTATATGCACATGTGTTTGTATGTGCATTTGTGTATGGATGTGTGCCTGTTTATGTAGATGTACATGTATATGTTTGTGTATGGTTATATGGATATGCAAATGTGTATGAGTATGTATGTGTGTACATGTTTGTAACTATGGTTATATATATGCATGAATGTGTATATGGTTACGTCTCTGCACACGTAGATACATGTGCACATGTACATACGCATGCGCAGATGCATGTGTGAATGAATGTGTATATGTACACATACGTGCACACTTGTATGTGTATGCATATGCGTATGTCTGTGCATGTGTAGATGTGTACGTGTATGTACCTGTATGTATAGGCGTTTATGCATGTGGATATATGGATATACACGTATAATATGTATATACACATATGAATGAATATCGATGTGTTTGCGTATGTGTGAATGTCTCCGTAACAATATATGCACGTGTGTGTATGCATATGTATGTGTAAATGTGTGTATGCAAATGGAAGTGCCTACGTATTTGAGAATGTATATGCATATAGAAACGGACCTATATGTGTAAATGTAGATGTGTGGAAATGTTTGTGTACATGTTAATGACGATGTAATTGTATATGTATATATAAATATACATATATATGTGTATGTGTATGTATATGTATATGTGTGGGTCCTGGCGTATTCCCCGACACCGACTGACATGCACAAAAATTTGTTTGTGAAGTTTTCGGCCCACTCGCCACAATTGACGACGACTTCGGGCGTGTCCCCGTGATGCGGGATTTTTGCAACCCCAATCTTCTTGGCCAGGATCAATATAGATACACATACATGCATACACGCGCCTACTGTCCCGCGCAACCCACGGTCTATCCGGACTCCTGACAGGAGCCCTCATGAGGTGCGCCCACTCTCCACATGTATTGGTGTTGTTGGCGTGCGTGGGGGGGTCAAAAAAAACAAAGAAACATACGAAAACAACTAACAAATGATGTAGACACATTGACATGATTTGTTTATGTGTTCTTTCCCCCCCCGCCCGAGGACACACAACCCACACTTTTTAGTCGGCGGCGCAGAGGAACCTCAGGCGCGGTCGGCAGGTGGAGGTGCCAACTGCGAACGAACATAGTGGAACGCGCGCGTATGAAAGAATACAGCCACGGCCCTGCAGATTGGTGGGAAAGTGAAGCGCTGCAAAACCAAGATGCGGCGGCCAACGAACCCACGGAGCGAAAGCTCAACGCAAGAGGTTGAAGCGCAACCAGCAGTTTGGTGCGCATAAGAGCCTCAAGAGGCGACCAAAAATCTGCATGGTTGCCAGACCAGCCAGCTTGGTGGCGGCGCATACAGCAAGGAGCTGCGCGACAAAGCGACGCCACTGGCCTTGCAACAGGCACGAACACAAGAGCGCCGTGGAACATAATGCAAGAGGTCGGCGCGATAAAGATGGTCACGCGGCCGAGGCGAACATAGCCTTGGGCAACCAAAAACGTAGCTGAACGCGAGCGACCGCGAGCAGCAACCGCTTCACGCGACGGCGCACATGGGTGGTGGACAGGCGCGAGAATATCCATGGGTGGTGGACAGGCGCGAGCGTGGCCAACGTGCAGTGCAGGCTCCACCGTTAAAACAGCAGCCCCACCGCAGCCAAAGCCGCGGAGAGCTACCATGAGTAGGCGGAAGCAAACATTAAGGCAACCACCTGGGCTCAATAGAGACTGCACGCGTCACCTCAACGTCGCACCACTCCGACCGAAGGCGACAAAGTGAACGAACACGAGCAAAGCGAACCCGCCAACGGGCTACGCCAACGCGTAGATGCCGACAATCAAACTGACATACAGCTAAAGCCAAAAATAGATACGAACTGCAACCCCAGGTGCGGACGCGCACCCCAGATGCGATGCGGTAAGCAAACAATCAAGCAGGCCGCGGCCGTGCCAGCCAGCACCCCGTGCCAGGGCGCAAGCAGCAAGGCGGGAACGCCGCCGCTGGGCAAGTGCTGCCTGTATTGGAAGTCCTGCCGTCATGGTATAGCAAAACTCAAACACTCCCCCGGCGCAGCACTTTAGATTTTAAGTAGTAATATCATACTGGTACACTCCTGCGCTAACAGTAGCGCAGCAATACGCGATCATAAATTCGAGTGCATCGTAGTAGCAGTGCTCTAACACGGACTGTCATAGTAGTAATAGTAGTAGTAGTAGTAGTAGTAGTAGTAGTAGTAGTAGTAGTAGTAGTAGTAGTAGTAGTAGTAGTAGTAGTAGGAATTGTAGTAGTAGTACTAGCAGTAGTAATAGTATTTATAGTAGTAGAAGTAGTAGTAGTAATACTACTACTACTACTACTACTACTACTACTACTACTACTACTACTACTACTACTACTACTACTACTACTACTACTACTAATAGTAGTAGTCGTGGTAGGAGTAGTAGTAGTAGTAGTAGTAGTAGTAGTAGTAGTAGTAGTAGTAGTAGTAGTGGTAGTAATAGCAATAATAATTGTAATGAGACTAAAATTTTGTAATACGAATGATGCTCTACTCCAGTAGCACTCTAGAACCGCCGAAATAGTATGACAAAAATAAATTATCAGCACTAAAATAATCCTGCAGTCGTAGTAGCAGTACTCACCTATTGCAATAAGGATCAGATTCCCGTGCTAGCTGTAGCAGTAGCAACGCCATCCTGCAATAGAAGTAACCCACGACTGTAGCACCCGAGCACAATAGCAGTATCCTCGACCCGTAGTGCGGTAGTACCGGTACTGTAGGAACAGTTTTGTAGTAGTGTAGTAGTGGCAGTGTAAAGGCAGCGTTCTAGTAAGAGTAATACTCGATGGTTGCTTGCATTACGAATTCCACAAAGCTGTAGCAAGAATACCCCAACACCACAGTACCGTAGCACTGTTGTAATACTCTACGCGGGTAATGCTGCTAGCACTGTACTAATGGTGTTAGGGTAGTGGCTGTAATAAGAGTAGTAGTAGTAGTAGTAGTAGCAATAAGAGTAGTAGAAGTAGGGGTAAGAGTAGTAGTAGTAGTAGAAGTAGTAGTAGTAGTAGTAGTAGTAGTAGTAGTAGTAGAAGAAGTAGTAGTAGTAGTGGAAGAAGTAGTAGTAGTAGTAGTAGTAGTAGTAGTAGTAGTGGTAGTAGTGATAGTAGTAGTAGTAGTAGTAGTAGTAGTAGTAGTAGTAGTAGTAGTAGTAGTAGTAGTAGTAGTAGTAGTAGTAGTAGTAGTAGTAGTAGTAGTAGTAGTAGTAGTAGTAGTAGTAGTAGTAGTAGTAGTAGTAGTAGTAGTAGTAGTAGTAGTAGTAGTAGTAGTAGTAGTAGTAGTAAGTAGTAGTAGTAGTAGTAGTAGTAGTAGTAGTAGTAGTAGTAGTAGTAGTAGTAGTAGTAGTAGTAGTAGTAGTAGTAGTAGTAGAAGTAGTAGTGCCCGCCGCCGTCGTAGTGAAACTCCAATTTTGTAATACTTAAGCACGGCAGCCTTACCCTATACCGCAGTGCCGTAGTAGTATTGAATAAATAATCATCGAATGTAGTCGCAGTAGTTTTGTGACTGCGTAGTCGTAATGGTAGTACGCGTACTGCCGTGATGGCTGCAGGAATAATACAATCGGAGTCTACTAAACTGTACTCTTGTAATTGCACGCGAATCCGGCCGTAGTGTGGTAGTAATGACACTGTAGTATTAGCAGCAGTACTCTAGAACAGTGGTTGCAAGAGTATTGCTGTAAGTATGGGTTCGCAGTAGTACTCTAGGATTGCAGTAGCACTCGTACTATAGTACCCGCTGTTATTAGATTACTCAAGTACGCAGTGGGACTGCAGTAGTACGAGCAGTAGTACTCCAGCATTGTAGTAGTGGTCGTACTCTGGTGCTGTCTGTAGCCGTGGCGCTGCAGTACGGCAGCACAGTAGTAGCAATACTGCCGTAACAATTGTCTTGTCTGGGCTCTACAAAACTCGCTGCACTGTCGTAGTGTAGTAGTCGTCGAGAACTGGCTGTAGCATTTGGCCAGCAGTACCCTGGTATGGTAGTAATCTAATACTGCAGCAGCACCCTCGTACTGCTATGCTAGAGTATGAATCGTGCCGTAGTAGTAATAATAACTAATCGCATTCTCAGCACTTCAGAAGAGGCAGTAACGCTGTGATAGAACGGTGGTGGTAGCCGTGCCCCTGGCCCGCAGCAACGTTAGTGGCATCGCGGTCGTTCATGGGTCTCGCGGCCCTGTCTCTGTACAGCCCAATATGCCGCTTGTCATGTACACTATCTGGCTTGTGCTGCTGCTCGCGAGATCGAGAAACCGTTCGTGACGCCGTGGTCGATCATGAGTCGCGCGGTTCTGCTTTTAGTACATGGCGCCAACGGATGCCCATCGTGCACACTACCTTCTGGAGTTGCCGCTCGCGAGAAATTGAAGGAGACTGATATGCACATCGAGGCAAGGAGCCCCGCTGCCCCCCCCCCTCCCCAAAAAAACGAGCCTCGTCAACGTTCTAGAAAAAACGCATCGAGTTTAGCAGGAGTGGGGAATACGACAGCGCCCTGACATATACACAAACATTCATACAGACATACATGCATGCATACATACGTTCGTACATACCATAGATCTACATACATACATACATACATACATACATACATACATACAGACAGACAGGCAGGCAGGCAGGCAGGCAGGCAGGCAGGCAGGCAGACGTACATACATACATGCATACATACATACATACATACATACATACATATATACATACATACATACATACATACATACATACATACATACATACATACATACATACATACATACATGCATGCATGCATACATACATACATACATACATACATACATACATGCGTACCTACACATACCCATACCTACATGCATGCATGCATGCATGCATGCATACATACATACACACATACATACCTGCGTACGTACGTACGTACGTACATGCATACATACATACATGCATACATACATACATACATGCATTCATAGTTACATGCATACATACACACATACATCCATACACACATACGTATATGCATGCATACATATATATATATATACACCGAAATATATATATATATGTATATATATACATGCATACATATATACATATTTCAATACAAATATACAGACACGTATGCATGCATGCAAGCATGCATGTATGCATGCATATATGCATACATGCATATACACACACATGCATGCATGCAGATCATGTATACATGAACAGCACTTAAATATATATATATATATATATATATATATGTATACACGTAACTATGGCATGCGCACATGAGTTTCGGATACATGTGGTCTGTACAGCATATATCCACTACTGCGATGGCCACAAGTGGTGGAATGGCCCGAGGCTCCTGCGATGCTGAGAGCTCGACAAAGCCCGGACCACGAAATTCCCGAAATTCACTGGTGTTCCTGGGGTTTGTCTGGTGAGTCTCCTGGACGGCGACCCTGCCCAAAACGACCCAGGAAAAAAAACAGGGTTTCCTGAGAAACGCCCAAGAGGATCCAAGAGCGCCCCGAGAGGGCCCCAGAAGGCCCCAAGACAAGGATCTCCAAGAGGCCCCAAGAGGCCCCAGGAGGCCCCCAAGAGACCCCAACAGGCCCCCCAAGAAGCCCCCAAGAGATTCCCAAGTGGCTCCCAGGAAGCCCCCAGGAAGCCATAAGACGGCCTCAAGCGGATTCCTTCTCCTCCGTTTTCTCCTATTCGTACTCCTCCTCCCCCTCCTCCTCCTCCTCCTCCTCCTCCTCCTTCTCCTCGTCCTCTGTCTCCTCCATCTCATCCTCGTGTCTCCCCCTCTCCCAAATCTTCCCCCAAAGGTTCCACAACGGCTGGAGAAACACGTAGTCCAAAAGCTTGGCAAGACTTCGGCCCAACGTTTGGCCACATAGGCGTTTCCAAAAAGCAGGGGGCGGCAGTGGTTCGCCGCAGGCGTCGTCGATAAATACTAGAAAAGCGTTCGCCCCCCCAAATGGCCCATCCAGAGGCTTAAAGATCCCCGAAAGAGGCCTCGCAGAGGCCTCGAGATACCCGCACCACCAGGCCCCAACATTCCCCCAAGAAAACTTCAAAGCAGCCCCAATAGAGTTTCAAGATGGATTTGCCTAGGGAGCTGGGCACCAGCATGCACTGTTTACTCTGTAATCGCGTATGTGTGCATGCTTTGCGTGCATGAGTACGTAACGTGACCTCATGGATGATGTTCGAATGCAAACAAACGTGTGCGCGTGCATTGTGTAAACGAGTGTGCCTTGCGTACGTGTGTGTGTGTGTGCGTGTTTGCGTATGCTTGCGCGTATGAATGTTTGAGCCAGCATGCATGCGTGCATGCCCATTTAGAATTTTACTCGAGGCGATTGTTCGAGCATCTGGCTTGCCTTCATGTTCGCACAGGTCCCTCTGCCTCCGCCTCTCTCCTCGTTGCTCTCAGACGCAAGGCCCACCGAGAAGATGTTGGTAAACCCAGTCCTCATCACTCCTCCTCCTCTGCCTCCTCCCCTCAAGACCAGCCAGAATGCGCTGGTCATTGGCAAACCCCAGCCTTCTTGCCTCCACCAAAATGCCTCACTCTAATTGACTGCCCGATTGATCGCAAAATGATGCTGGACTGCTCACAATGCCAGCAATTCCTCATACCTCTCCTGCCGCGAGGCTCTCCACTGTGCAGGTACCGCGCAGGAGGGCACAGCGAGTGCGGAGGACGTAATGACGGACTCGAGCGCAACAAAAGAAGCGCTGCGCGGCAGGTCTGGTCCTCGATCAAACTCTCGTGGGCACGCCTCGGTGTCTCTGAAGTCTGGTTTCCCGTTCCCCATACGTGGTTTCTGAGCCCGTCCATCCTCTGATGACGAGGATATCTGGTGCGGAAATCTGAATTTACAGGTGTCCACTGCGCCTAAGAGTCGTAACTGATGTCCCATCCCTGCGAGCGTAGAGAGCCGTCGGTCCTTGATGGGCGGCTGGTTGCCATCGGCGCCGTCGGCGGCTGCGAAGCCAACAATGGGGTCCTTATTGCGCAGCTGACAGGGGAGAAGAGGAAGGAGCATTTGCGACCGAGACAACCCGTCGCCTGCACGACCAGAACCTGCGGCCCACGTCATCAACAGCAAAACCCTGCAGTGGGCAAGCGAGTCGGGAGCACACCTTCGAGTCAACGTTGACGCGCGGGCGCGCAGGGCGCCGCAGCCTCCAGCGCGGCGTGGGGGCGCCGACGGAGGCGAGGTTGAACCCCCCGGCGGACGTCGCGAGGCGCAGAGCAGCTCGATGCAGCTGTGCGCGAAGGCGTCTGTACACCACCACCGAGCTTGGCCAGGACCATCCTGGGCCCTGGCATGGTGCATACGCCCTCCTGTCCGAGGCCAGGAGATCTCTACATCATCCTACGGCTGATCGACCGCAGGGTCCAGGCTGGCTCTGGCCAGGAGCGGTGGTGGTGGATGGATGCCTCCTGTGAGAGAATGGCGCCCATGCACCGTAACATGTTTGGATCCCGTCAGGCCCCACCCCAAAGCGGCACGGTGCATGGTTGTTCGGCTCTGAGGGCCGAAACACCACGCACCGTACAGTCAAGACCACTCCGCAAGAAACCCATCGCAACAAAACCCAACCATGAAAATCGCCGACACTTATTGGGCCAGGGTTGGGTTTCTCGCTTAGCGGCTGTCAGCGAAGAAACTCCTGGTACCCTGGGCCAGGCGGTTGATTGTTGGCTCGCGCAAAGCATCTCAGCGTCAAGACACTCTGGGTACCCTGCCAGCTGCGGTTTCTTCGCGACAGCCTCAAGCCTTCAACCCGAAGACAAGCCGAAGAAACCCAGGGTATCCTCGCAGTGGCATGGGCTCCCACAAAACCATCCCTGGGTCGAAGATCGATGACGCCTCGAGAAACGCCGACGCGGTACGGTGCTCACAAATCGTCCCAGGATCCTGCTGAAGTTTGAAGGTGGCCCGGAGGGGTAAACTGGTTGGGACCCCAGAAAATCGGTCAGGGGGGACGAGGCCAAATCCTTCAAAAATCGGCCCCCGGACCCCTCCCAGGGTCACTCTGCTGCAATGTTTCCACCAAGATCCATGCTGCACGGCCCCCAGAGGCCGCAGAAGTCCCCGGGCCCGAAAAAAAAACGCCCCGGAGGCCGAAGACGGCAAAAAGAGACCTCCCCGAACCCAGCACCCCGAGCCCCCCCCGGCCCGAAAAGTCCCCGGGCCCGAAAAAAAAAACGCCCTGGAGGCCGAAGAAGGCAAAGAGACCTCCCCGAACCTGGCACCCCGAGCCTCGCCCCCCCCCTTCCTGCTGGCCAGCACCCAGTGCTTGGGCCACCCCATGCCCCCCGCCGGCTGCGAGCTCAAGTTGCTCGCCACGGAAACACAAAAAAATCGCGGGACCGAACCAAAATTGGCGGCGCGCAGAGGGGGGTGGAGGGAGGGGGGAAGGCTTCTTAGAGGGAGGCTGCTTCTTAGAAGGCGGCGGCCTTACATCTATACACAAGGACCGCGCCTTCTAAGAAGCAGGGGTGCTTCTAAGAAGCCTTCCCCCCTCCCCCTACCCCCCTCTGCGCGTGGCCGACAAAAACAAAATGTGACCGAACAAAAAACGTGTCACCGAATAATAAGCTACATGTTCGGTCCCGAGAATAACTGTTCGGTCCCAAGTTGCTGCTGGGCCCACGCAGCACAGCAGCGGCAGCGGCAGCAGCCGCAGGCGGACGAACCAAGGCCTGCCGCAAGGAGGGGGCCCGCCTCCTGCGCGAAGGGCGCCGGCCGTCCGCTTGGGGGGCGGCAGCGCGCAGCGACGCGCCCGCCCCGCGCAAATCTGGCGACTCTGTCTTAGGAGGCAACTACTGGGAGGTCCTGTTCGGAAGGGTTAAGACGGATTGAGCCCCATTGGGGAGCTGTTACGCCGGAGTGGGTCTCGGATTCAGCGGGAGTAAGCCAGAACCAGCGGGAGTAAGCGGGATTGAGCCGGATTAAGGGGGTTCAAGCCGGATTAAGCAAGATTTCGGAGTAAGCAAGGTTTCGGACAAGGGCAAAATCCGAAGTTGACCTCCCAGGAGTTGCATCCGAACCTGCCGGCGTGTGCGAGACGCTTTTTGGTCGTCGTCGTCGCCGTCGTCGTCGTCGTCATCGGTCGTCGTCGTCGTCGTTGTCGTCGTCGGTCCGACCGTCCGACCGACCGACCGACCGACCGACCGACCCCGCGAGGGGCAGGAGAAGCCACGGGCATCTCAGCAGGAAGTCTGCTGGCGCAGGCTGGTGGGCAAGAGCAGGCACGGAGAGGCCAGGTCTTATAGCACCCTGGAGCGGGCCATGCAGGTAACGGCCCGCCTACCCTCCTGTTGCGCTTTTGCGTGTCATATTGTTGTTATTGTCGTTTTTGTTGTTATTGCCCTCCTCTCTCTGTTCACGAACCCGCTGTTGGCACGAAGAAGAACAACATTATCAAATACATATATCTACATTTGTGTATATATATATACACACATACACCTGCATGCACACCCAAACACGTCATAGGCCAAAAAACACATATCACACATACGAGACTGGCTCCTCAAGGCTGATCATGGCAGGCACAGCACCTGTGGGCAATGACGACTATTCATCCAGTAGAAACCATCATGGCGGAGGCACCAGGGAGGACTCCAGCATATGACGCAGCATATGACCAGGGCTGGCACTGCGACTCTGACGCAGCCTATTTGGATCCAGTCCGGAGGGCTGGCAACAGCCAATTTCCCTTCCCCAGGGGGGAGGAGCCTCTGGCAGGTGCATCCGCGAAACCCAGGCAGAGAGTGGGGAGACGTCTGAGCCCACCACCGCAATCGCATCAGGGTGAAGGGGGCTGGGGCGACGAGGAGCTGGGGAGAACGCGGGCGAAAGGGGCAGATGCTGCATGGGCAGCCGAGCCTGCGGGCAAGAAGTCGGGCTGCTGCCGTGCCACCGAAGGCAGAGTCTGCGGACTGGCGCCGGCGTGCGGGCGGGTCATTTGGGAGTTGCGGTGCTGCCGACGCCGACATGACGACGCTGAGGATCAAAGACAAGAACCTCACCCAAATCCAAATCCCCTGCCCGCTGCTTCGAGGCCCCCATCCGTTGTGGATCGCTTCCTGGTCATGCTGACCTCCTACTCCACCTCCTCCTCATCCTCCTCCTTTACATCCTCCGCCTTCTCCCTTCTCTCCCTCCCCCTCCGCCTCCGCATCCGCCTCCACATTCTCCTCCCAGCTCCTTCTCCTCCCCTCCTCCTCCTCCTCTCCCCCCTCCTCCTCCTCATCCTCATCATTGTCAGACGTGGGACAGCTCAAGGCAATAAGCTCCTCCTCTCCTGCCTCGTCCTCCTCTTAATCCGCCTCATCAGCATAGTCGTCATCATCATTATGAGGGACATCACTGTGAACAAACTGACAGGACTCCGACCGCCGGTGACCCAAACAAAGCCGCCCACGAGCATCCCATCATATCATCGTTGTCGGCATGGCCGTCGCAAAAATACTACGCATCATCATCAGAATCATCATCATCGGAAGCAGCATCATCAGCATCATCAACAAAACCAATAAGAACAACAACAACAACAACAACAACAACAACAACAACAACAACAACAACAATCACTTTACCCGAACGCTCAGTGTTCTCACCAGTGCCAGGGTTTTCATGCGACGCCAGCCAATACCCCCACTTTGTGGGGGGGCAGTGCAAGCTCTACCAAATATCCACACGACTCTTCGCCACCACCCACACCCAGCTTCCCGCCCTATGACGTTCGGACACTTCACTTCGTGGCCTGCGGACGACCGTGGCTACTACACTGGCGTGGAGTACACACCCACAGAAGTTGTTAAGCCTACGTTCGTACACCCACAGAAGTTGTTAAGCCTTGTTAACCCACAGAAGTTGTTAAGCCTTCCACAGAACATCTGTTGCATATGATGCATATGGTACATGATACACATGATACACATGATACGTACTCACAAGATAGTTGATCACATCTTTAGGGCAAATTCCTGAGGGATGTGGGAATACACAAGAGAGAGAGGATATGGTTGTCCCGATGGTTGTCTCGATGGTTGTCCCCATGGTTGTCCTGATGGTTGTGGTTGTCCCGATCGTGCCCCCTTGGGGGGTATATCCTTCTTGCCCCCTTCTTGAGGGATTGTGGCCCCTGGCAGGCGCGCGAACCCCGTTGCAAGAGCGTGCGAAAGTAGCTCGCGCGAGCTCATGTAACATAAATGTTGGAAAACCATTGGTTTGTTTAGGATTCGGACAGCGCGCGCGGGTAGAAATTTTGAAAACTCGTGCAGGTGTTTTTCGAGGACCTACGGTGCGATTCGTGTGATTTTATGATGCGCGGTGCTAAAATTCTTAAGAAGCCCAATGGTTTTTGGAGATTTCGGCGTGCGCGCGCGAAGAAAAAACGAATGTGTCCCGCATGGTATTATTTGACAGGGATGATGGCCCTGGCAGGTGCGCAACCGTTGTCGCAGAAGTTCGAAAAAGTTGCTCGCAAAAGCCCGTTTGACAGAAATGTTTAAAAAGTGTTGGGTTTCCTACGAATCCGCAAGAGCGCGCGGGATGAGATTTTGACATTTTTTTGTTGAAAAACCATTGGTTTTTTGATGTTTTTATGTTAAAATCGCTGCGAACACTAAGGTTTTGGAAGGATTTCGTCTTGCGCGCGCGAATGTCCACTTTACCTTATTTTTTGCAAGGGATTCTTGAAATTTGATTATATTAGAACAAGAAATGTCATTTTCTATTGTTTTTTGCAAGGGAAAGCGGATTACAACAAAACAACCGGATCCTGTACACACCCTCTTTTCTGAGGCTTCCTCACGAAAATGATGAAAATGTAGCTGCGGCCTAGGCGGCGCAGGGGGGGCGCGCACCAGGGGGCCCAACAATAATTATTCTTTAGAATAAATAATGTTCAACAACAACAACAACAACAACCACAACCACAACCACAACCACAACCACAACCACAACCACAACCACAACAACCACAACAACCACAACAACAACCACAACAACAAAAACACAACCACAACAACAACCACCACAGCAGCAGCAACAACAAGAGCAACAACAGCAGGAGCAACAAAATCAACAGCAGCAAAAACTGCAAACAGCAGCAGCAACAACAACAATAGCAGCAGCAACCATAACAACTAGCAGCGACAACAACAAAACAATAACTACACTAACAGCAACAACAGCAGCAACAGCAACAGCCGCAGCAGCAACAGCAGCAGCAGCAACAAAAGCAACAATCATGTTAAGACTGTTCGCTCTTACTGGCACGTGTGTCCTGCATTCTTTATACCCCAACCTTCGATACCCGCCCACTTCGCCTTCGATTGCACCCCCGAAGGGAATATCTTCCTTGTCAGCCAATGACTGAAGTGCGAGAAACTCTCGAGCGAGAGCGCCGTTCCTGAGTTCGGAGGCTTTCCTGGCTAAGGGCTCTCGGAGTAAATCATGAAGTATCGAGCAGGAGCCCTTGTCGTCGTAGCTGGGCCTTGCAAGGAGGTCTCGAGCGAGAGCGCCGTTCCTGAGTTTGGGGGCCTCTCTAGCCAGGGTGTCTCGGGATAAATTGCGAGGAAGTATCGAGCGGTAGCCGTTGTCGTCGCAGCGGGGCCTCCAAAGGCCCACACTTGCACTCCAGCCAACGCTCGCGCGGGAGCCTCGTTTTTTTTAATCATATCTATATATATAT
>CAUYUJ010004999.1:0-2500 GCA_963575745.1 Prorocentrum cordatum | reverse complement strand
ACTGGGAAATCACACGGGGGGGAGGCCGCGAGGTGTCAGGGGGTCCGCCCGGGCCCAATAAGGCTACAAGATGGTCCCAGGCACTCGATGGCTCCCAACGCGGCGCAGAATGCTCTAAGCTGGACGATCACCGCGTGCAGCATGCCTCCAAGAGGCCGTGTGACGCCTACACGACGACCCCAAGCGCCTACGAAGCCTCCGAAAGATGTCTCCGACAGCCCAAGAACCTGCTAAAAAAGACGACCTTCATAACGAACTCCTGGTTTGTTCGCGCCTGTCCACTGCCACGAAGACTCAGGAGCCAACCAGAAAGGCCTGCGCAGCGGCCCCAGGGGAGGCCATTCAGCTTACCGAAGAAGATGCGGAAGGGAAATGTGCAGGTGATGGAGCGGCTGCCCTCCCTCTTTGTGTCACTGTACGTTCCTACACTTCCCTAGCAAAGGCAATTCGCATTGGACTCGTTGCTGGATGGGCCTTCAGAGATATGCGACGCGTCAAGAATTCCAGCTGCTCGCAAGCAATATCGATGAAATACATGGCAACGAATCCCAAATAAGAAGCGGCCATGTGTTTGTTCCATCCTCCGTACTTCGTGGACGCCCGACGCCTAATCAGGACAGGGCCCTTCGCGAGGGTGAGCGTTGCCCCGCCCCCATGACTCCAATGCACCTGTCCCCCCCCCGCTTTGACCCCGAGGACTCCATTGACACTCCCCCTGCTCATCCCCCATCCCATTCCTCTTCCCATTCCCCCACTCTCCCACTCCCATCGTTCCCCGAATGTTCGCTGGGTGACGAGCCACCCACCCGACCCACAACAGCAAATATGAGTTCTGGCTTCCTTGGCACTCTGTTGAAGAAACGAATGTGTACTGTGGGGCGCTGCCTATCTGGATCACTGGATCACTGGTGTGACTCGCGGCAGCCACATCCCTGCAGAGACACCCTGCTGTAGACATTCAAACTTGCGATGGGTGGAGGCAAGCAAAGCAACTTTGGACTCACGCGAGTGGTTTTTGGCCAGCAGGGCGGCAGCATCCAAATGACACGTGGCCCGCCCAATCATCCTTACAATGTACGCTTTTGGATTCGCACACCTCCCTCCAACCGCCCCTCCCTCCTGGTATCCTCCTCGTCCTCCTTGTCGTTTTCCTCCCCCTGACACTTGCTCGTACCCTGCTCGTTCTGCTCGTCATCCTCCCCCGTCTCTCTTTCCCCCCAGATGCCGGAAACTACCAAGCACCTTCCGTCGTAATTGTCTTGCGGCGCGAGGGGGCCTGTGAAGAGGGGTAAAATACAGTAAATCGACCTGCGCACCTATCCTGGTGCGCGTGCCGACCAGGATTTCGAGGGGAGTTGAGCCGTTGCGACGAGGAGTCTACCTGAGGCCCAAAGAGAACCAAAAGCATCCAAAAACCTCGACCCTCGAAACTCGCTCCCTCTCTCCTGTTCCCTCCGACCTGTTTTGTTTCGCTTCGACTTGGGCCAGCCCTAGCGAGCCAGGGTGCAGACGCGACTACGGCGCATTCACAATCAACTCTAAAAACGATAAGGAGGTTAGAAGGAAAGTCAGGGGCGCGAGCAGCAGCAGTGTCGGCAGGACGCGAAATGAAATGGAGAGGGACTGGAGACTGCCAGTGTCGTCGCAGGAGTGCGGCCCTACGTAGGGCTAGGCTGTGGCGCTGGGGCGCCGACATCAATAGAAAACTGAAAAACACAATCTGGCCGATTGAATCGATACTCCGAGGTTCTGTCGCTGTCGGCCGTCCTCTTCGAAACACGTGCGAAATTGCCAAGCGTGCCCACAATCCAAAAGCTGAAGCTGCTGATGCCCAATCCTTTTCGCAAGTAGTACGACCAAATGCTGCTAGATAGTCAGCTCACCCTTTTGCAAGGTCGGTGCTGCAGGGGGCTCACATCCATGTATGGATGTTGGGCCCAAGATTGCAGTCCTGCGGCTCCGCGGAGCAACACCGCTGCTATTCTGTTAAAGGGCACCAGCCTCAATCCATCCCTGTTGCTGGATGTTGGGCCCAAGATTGCAGTCCTGCGGCTCCGCGGAGCAACACCGCTGCTAGTATTTTAAAGGGCACCAGCCTCAATCCAGCCCTGTTGCTGGATGTTGGGCCCAAGATTGCAGTCCTGCGGCTCCGCGGAGCAACACCGCTGCTAATTCTTTTAAAGGGCACCAGCCTCAGTCCAGCCCTGTTGCTGGATGTGGGGCCCAAGATTGCAGTCCTGCGGCTCCGCGGAGCAACACCGCTGCTAATTCTTTTAAAGGGCACCAGCCTCAGTCCAGCCCTGTTGCTGGATGTTGGGCCCAAGATTGCAGTCCTGCGGCTCCGCGGAGCAACACCGCTGCTAATTCTTTTAAAGGGCACCAGCCTCAGTCCAGCCCTGTTGCTGGATGTGGGGCCCAAGATTGCAGTCCTGCGGCTCCGCGGAGCAACACCGCTGCTAATTCTTTTAAAGGGCACCAGCCTCAGTCCAGCCCTGTTGCT
>CAUYUJ010004998.1:45840-65055 GCA_963575745.1 Prorocentrum cordatum | reverse complement strand
TCCTCCTCCTCCTCCTCCTCGTCCTCCTCCCCCTCCGCGTCCGCAGTCCCAGTCAACCGGGCCCCGCGTTTCGCGGGCGGGGGCGCCAGCCCAAGGCCCAGACGTTCGACAAGAAGAACCAGCAGCTCACCGCAGGGGCCTCAGCGGGCCTGGGTCCGTCGATCAGCGGGACGGGAGGGGAGGAGGGAGGGGAGAGGAGGGAGGAAAGAGGGGGGAGGAGGGAGGGGAGGAGGAGGAGGGAGGAGGGAGGGGGGAGGAGGGAGGGGGGAGGAGGGAGGGGGGGAGGAGGCTGAGCCTCCTGGATGGGATCTGAGAAGATGAGGTCGGAGGATCGCGCCGCATCGCCGATGCGTCGGCGATGCGGCTCGATGTGGAGCCCGGTTTGCTTCACGTCGACGTCGCCGATGCATCGCTTGTGCATCGCCGATGCATGGCCGATGCATCGCTCCTCCGACCCCATCTTATCCAACCCCATCTAGGAGGCCTCTGAGGGAGGAGGGAGGCGGCAGGAGTAGGAGGATCGGGACGATCGCAACGGGTGCAGAAACAATGAACACAAAACCCAACAGCATGGCTTGCTCATTTTGAACCGGTTTCGTCGTCGGCGTCGCCGCGGTCGTTGCCCATTTAAGACAGAGAAGGCCGCCTGCCCAACAGCGGCCGCTGTCGGTTTTGGACCATATTTGTTGTTGAGCATCGCACCCATTTTCTTCGTACCCATTGCGAGCTTCCAATGAGGAGGAAATGGAATGGAATGGAACGGAATGGTTGCGGCCCGCAGGAGGGCAAGGCGGCGAACCGCCTCCGAGCAGAAACGCCGTGGCGACGAGGGCAAGCCCGAGACACCACGACGGCCAGATCTGCCCCCCGACCACCTGCTGCCTGAGGGCAGCAGGAAGCTCGGGGCCAAGCCCACCGCCCGCACAGGCCCGCCGGCTGGGCGGCAAGAGGCCCCCAGAGCCCGAGAGACGCCCGCCGCCGGCCACGCGGGGCCGACGACCGCCAGCTTCCCGAGCCACGCCCGAGGCCACGCCCGCCAGGCCCTCACCACTCGACGCTCACGGCGTGCGGAGCTTGGCCTGCGCCCGCTCGGCTTTCTCGATGATGCGGCGCAGGCCAGCCACGGGGACCCCGAGCTGCACCGCCACCCGCGCCAGCGCGTCCTCGTGCGCGTGGGACCCCGCCGCGAGGCCACCGACGGCCACCCAGCGGGCCCCCATCTTGCCGACGATGTCCTCTGTGGTGCTGCCGCCGGCCCGACCGCCGCATGCCGCGCGGGCAGCACGTCGGCCCAGCTGTCGTCCTCCAGGTGCGAAGTCGGGGCCACACCGCCCTCGACCGGCGAGCCCCCCCGCCGCCGCCGCCCCATCCGCCGCCGCCTCCACCACCATGGCGCTGGGAGGGGCTGCGGGCTCGACCGGCACGCCAGCCGCTCGGCGTTTCCTAGCGCGACGCCGCCGCCGTGGCCGAAGGCCATCCGGCGGCGCGGCAGCCGCGGGAGCGCCAAGCAGCCTTGCGCCTCCACAATCACCATCACAACCATATCCTGCGGGCACGGGCGCGCCGAGCACAGCCGCCGCAGCCCGCAGGAGCCCCTCGGCCGCCCGCTCTGGGCGCAGAGCCTCGCGGCTCTCGCTGGCGCAGAGGCCCGCGGCAGCATGCGCAGCGAGCGGGGACCGCCCAGCGATGCGAACCGAAGCCAACATGGCGAGGAGGAGGAGAAGGAGGAGGAGGAGGAGGAGGAGGGGGAGGGAGGAGGAGGAGGAGGAGGAGGAGGCTTCAGTGGCAGCGCCCGCATGGCACCACTGCGCACGTTTCTGCACACCCATCACACGCTTCGTAGTCCCATAGGGAGCTCCACCAAAGGCCCCAACGACAGCGCCCGCATGGCACCGCCGTGCCCATATCGCCACACCTCTCACAAGTTTCGTGAAGGGTGTCCGCGCCCACTTCGGCACACCCCTCACATGTTTCGGACGGAAGGCAGAGTAGAGAAGAAGAACGCGGACGACGTCGGAGGTCGAGGCGACACCTGCGGGGCAACCGGCGCGCGTCGCGGGGACTCCACGTTACGTTCTGCCCAAAGCCGCGGTCACCAGGGGGCGAGAACACAGAGGGGGAAACATCTGAGAGCCCACCATCCCGCTCCGCTCCCCCCCCCCTCACCCCGCCTGCACTGCCCCGCGCCTCGTTCTTCCTGCGGCGCGCTGCCTATGAGAGCTACTCGGAGTTTGCGCATCCCCTTCCTTCGTCTCATCTCCCTCGCAGTATTCGCAGCTGCGTATGGTTGGGTGCTTCGTCTGGCTAAGTATACTTTTTCGGGGCGTTCGATATTTGAAAAATGTACGAATCCTATGGTTTGTTTAATCGGCATGAGCGCGCGTGCGCAGTTCGCCCCATATGTTGCAAGGGGCTCTTGACAAATTATGGTTCTTGAGAAGCAAGTGCGCGCGCATACAATATGTTGCAGAGGATGAGGGGGGCGATACCAGCCTGCTTGTGACGGTACGAGTTCATATTGAGGACGGACGATGGGGCAGCACCATGTGTAAATCGAATTCCAGGGGCGGGGAGGCGGGGGGGTAGATCCTAATATTCTGTTGGACAAGAGAACTTATGTGGTGCGCAAACGTACTTATGCGGCGCAACCGACGTGGCGCAGTTGAAGTTGTGCAATGTATGTTGTAGGAGCTAACGTGCTCAGCTATGTGGTGTGAGCCATGTGGCGCAAGTTGCGTGATGCAATGGATGTGGTAAGATCTTGCGTACGCACGTATGTGGCTTGAGCTATGTGGTGCAAGCTACGTCGTGGTGCAATATATGTGGTAAGACCTTACGTACTCATCTGTGTGGTGTGAAAATGTGGTGTTGATGGTGCAGATGGCGATGGATGTGTTTTTTGTTTTCCATGCAGCACGTGCACTCCGAGTGCAATGATATGGAGAATCGCCTGCAAAGGGTGCCAAGGCAGCGGCTGGACGCACGGTGACAATGAGACGGGAGCTTCCACGGAGGAAAGGCGAGGACATAGTTTGCAACGCGTGCGGCGTAGCAGCCGAGAACTAAGCACGGTTCTGTAGCAAGATGTGTTCTGCAGCAACGTGTTTTTTGTTTCGGCATGCGTTTTTAGCAACGCTCTATAGTAATATGCGCTCTGTAGCAACGTGTGATATCTCGCAACGCGTGCGCTGCCAGCGCGCGCGTTGCTGCGCATCGTGAATGACGCAGGCTGCGCGGCCGTGGCTTCTTTTCCGAGGCGTGCCACACATTGTTTCCGCCATCCAGATCGAGAAAGAACGCCCGCGTGCTGACGGAGGGACGCCCACCTTATTCCCCAGTCCTAGATGGAAGTGCCACTTTGGACCCGGGATCTCTGATATGTCCCAGCACTGCACAATCGTTCGGGCAAATTTGCCGAGCCAGACGACGAATTCTTCCGCGAACATGCTCAGTTTCCAAAAGCGATCTGTGGCGCAATCATGGGAACCGCCTGTGCTCAGTAGCACTGGCATCTTGAAGTGGGGCATAGCATCCGTTGCTGCCGGCCACGCAGAGCGATGGTTCAAAATGACAGCACATATGTTATGATGATTATTTGACTGCTGCCGCGCATGCGTGAAGTCCCACCAGGCCTCATGCCGCTCCCACTCGCCCTGGACAGCGTGAATTCATTCTTCGGTTAGTAGTTCGTCGGATTTGTTTTCCCAGCCGTGTTTGCGCAGGCACTAACTGCGGTGTCTTCGAAACTTCGATTTGAATTCGAGGATTTCACGGACTGCGCTGTGCTCGCGGCGACTGCCTCCACGCGAGGTCAAGTGGCCGCACAGGTCTTCAACAATGTTTCTTTATTGCGAGCTGAAGTCAGCAAGCACGTTGTTGGCAGCTCGAAAGCACATTTCGGTCATCGGAGTGCTACGGCGGGAGCCTCCGCAGGCAAACCGCCCGATTATGTCGAGCAGGCGATCATCTGGAGATGCGTGAAACTCTTGGAAATCACTGCATGGTTTTTGTCGAAGCAACTCTCTGTAAAAAGCTTCCGCTGACATCTCTGCATCTGTAGGGCGCGGTTTGTTGGCGCGCTGATCGGGCAGGGATTTCAAGGCACAATCGAGCGCGTGGTGTTTAGTCCACATTGCCGCGCGGCTTCGATAGAGTCTGCGCCCAGACGAAGTTCCTTTTGCGCCCAGCGCCACAAGTTCAGCATGCCCGTCTGGCTGACCAAGCTCTTCGCGTAGGCTCGCGATTGAACGGGAAAGCTCTTTGCGTCAAGAATACAAGCGACATGCTCTGTAGAATTGTCATGCGTACGCCCAAGTTGTGAATATGGCAATCCGAGAGCGTGAATCCGGTGTGGGCCGCGGCGGCTACGCACGCGCAGGCGCGAAGAAGCGCTGCATCCTTGTCCGCGACTTCCAAGGCAGGGAGCTTGTTCAGCGGAATGAATGCAACGCTCCGCCACCCAGCACTGGTAACGTATATCTCCTTCCGTGGCGGAACCCTGGTGGAGCACACGCGTCGTCAAATCCGAACATTTGTTCGATGTGAGAACTTGCGGCTCTTGGTCGTGGTTCTGTGCCACTTCCAGAACGCACCCACGGAAGGGGCCTGGCGTTTGCTTTCGAACCTGAGCAAGAAAGTTGTCTTGATCTGGCCATGGCGGAGGCGCTCTCCCATGTATTCACAGTAATAGTGCACCTCAGCTGGGGCCGCGGGGAAGGCCACAAGGATGGTTGCACTCAGATCTGGCGCGCGCGGGTGCTCTCCACCTCTGACGCCCCGCCAACCTCGATGTCCAGGGCACATGCCTTAAGACACGTGCTCTGTAGCAGCGCCGGCGGGGGTCGCAGCCTGATCAATGCGCTTTGTCGTAGCACCGGAAGAGCGGCCGTCTACAGCCATCGTGCGCCCAGGCGCGAAAACGATTGGCGCCGGGTTTGCACCTGGCCGCCGCTGCTGTGCAGTAGGAGTCTCAACAGATGTTGTGTTTTGGCTAAGTCTCGCCTCAATGGACGCTGATGATATACGCAGACTCGCCCCCATCATCGGCAGGGGCCGCCAAGAAGTGCTGAGCAGCGTGGGGGGCGTCGCCTGCCCTGGAGGGAATCGGCGCGATGTGGTGGCCTGAGCACACGACGACGTCCGAGCGGTATCATGTTAGGTATGGTTCCCCAAATGTTTTTTTCAAAACCAAAAAAACGTGCTCTGGAGCAGCGGTTTGTACGTGCAGCCAGCCCTCGCGGACCATGTCGTAGAGAGCCGACATGTCGTCCGCACCCAGAGGAGCACTGACCGCGCCCACCTCGCAGCGCCCACGGTGGACGCAACAGCTCTGCGCAGAGTGCTGGCACGAGCTCGGAATCTCGGGCCGTGCCAGTTGCTCTTCCAGCCGGTGCTGACGCAGGCGATGAGCACGGGAGGGCTCGGCTGCGCACCTTGCCCTGTACTGTGCAGCAGCGGCGGCAGCGCGCGGCGCGCTCCAGGTCGGCATCGAGCGAAGGCAAGCGGAACAATAGCATATCCGTTTTTTACAAGGGCGCGCTTCGAGCCAGACCAGGCCAGAACGGCCACGGACGAGGGCGGGGAAGGGCCGGATGCGAAGCAGCGAAGAGCAACACGAAGCAGCGCAGCGGCAACGCAGGGCAGCGCTAAGCATGGCGCAGCAGTGCCGAGCAGGCAGGGCGAGCAGGCAGGGCGAGCCATCGCAGAGCAACGCAACGCCCAGCCGTGCAACGCAAGGCCAGGCGATGCAGAGCAGTGCGGAGCAGCGAGGAGCAACACAAGACAACGCCACGCAAAGCAGCGCAGTGCGACGGCGACGGCGACGCAGCGGCGACGGGCGGCGACGAGGCGGCGACGGGGCGGCGACGGCCGGCACGGAGCCGCCAGACCGACGCACCAGCCAGGGGATGGGCGCCGATGGGGCGGCGGCTGCTGGCACGGAGCCGCCAGACCGATAGACAGGCCCAGCTCTCGAGGCCAGAAGCAGGAGCCCCCCAGGTGCAGGCACGGTCTCAGAGCGTGAATTACCTACCCCGCTTTCGCTTCCGGGCAAAACCAAGTCATACCACGCGCCTCCTCGTCAAGCGGCCTGACCAGCGCAGGCCGTAGCTTGGCGTCGCTTGGTATCTCTTGGAAGCGAGGGTGGCCAAAAGCGAGGTAGGTTTGTTTGCGCCCTACTGTCCAGGGGAGTGCACACATGGCGGGGGACCAGGCCCAAGGGCCCTGGGGCCACGACCTCTGCGTCAAATGGGGGGCCCGGGGGGCGGGCCCGCCAGAAAGGTCCAAGAAGCGCCCCAGAGACCGGTCCGGCGAGCGCCACGGCGCCCCAAGATCCGGAGCGAAAGAAGGACGTACATGTACATGAGTCCACGCTGGTTTCGAGAGTACGCATTGCGCAAATGTTCGTACAACGCGGCCGGTCTCGCGGATCGAGGGGCCGTGTTCATGTACATAGCTGGGCGCGTACTTCCTTTGCGGGCTCCCTACAAGACAGTCGCGAAACCACCCTCGAGGCCGCTTTCACGGGTGTCCGATGGCTCACGAGACGTCTCGAACGGCCCCTGAGGCGTCCAAAACGCTTCCCCCTCCAAGACGTCCCCCAAGAGGACCCCGACAAGCAAAAATCGTCCGCTTCCCTTCTGTAAAGCAGACATGTTTAGCACATTCGCTGTTGGTCCTCGTACCGTCCTTGACGACCTCAGAGGCCCCCACGATCGCCCCAAGACGGCCCAAGAGGCCCCCAAGAGGGCATCATGACGGCCCAAAAGGGTCCCAAGACGGCCCACGAGGCACCCAAGATGGCCCAAATGGGCCCCCGTAGCCCCATTTTGGCTCAAATGGCTCTTTTGGCCCAAGGAGCTGCTTGAAGAGCCCTGTGCAGCAATTGGTTGTGGCGCTTGCTCCGGTTCCAAGGTTCATTCCAACATCTCAGAGGATGCAGTTGACGCTGCAGCTGCAGACCCATCTGTGGTGGCTGGTGGTGCTTCTGAAATTGCAGTTACTGCTGTCAAAGTTACAGCGTCTGCTGCAGGCTTGCTGTCAGGCACTATCAGCGGGCTGCCCATCATCGGGAAGTTGTTCGATGCCATCAACCAAGCATACGAGAAGTACCAGGCAGTACAGAATGTGGTCACGTGGCTGCGGCATTTGAGCCAGCAAGCACAATACCTCGACAGAGCAGTGCTGAGACTCCCCAGGGGCTCTGAGGAGGCCAACATGTTGGAGAAGCAGACTAAGGAGGCGACTGCGACGATCGAGTCGAAATTGTTGCCGGTTGCAGTTGCATTTAAGCCCCAGGATGTTGTGGATTCCTTTCGAGACGTGCATTTCCGCTTGTGCGGTGTCATCCAGTCGGTTCACTTCAGCATCGTGGTTGATGCCGCGCAGCGCCAGGCCTCATACACATCCAGTCCTCCGAAACAGGTTGCCGGTCTCATTGAGTTGATGTCCCGCCCGACGTTGCAGCTGGAGCATAAGGTGTCAACGTTAGTCGAGCAGAAAATCGATCCCAGCATCTTGCAGGCAATGTCGGATCAGGAGCTTGCTTCGATCGGCTTCTCGAAGCTTGAAACCGCATGTTTGGCAGGTGAGCTGCATGGTAGGCCGGATCATGTGCAAGCTCTGATGTCAGCCCTCCAGTTGCAAAGCGTCGATACACGGTCGTTCGAATTGGCTCGCTTTCGGATGTCTGACGCGCTGATGTTGACCAAAGGTGCGAAAGTGTACTCGAAGCTTCTACCCACAGTTGGTGACAGACACCGCTTCGAATCGTGGCGTGTTTCTGTCGAGGTGGCCTGCCCGATCTGCGGCATTAGGGTCACTGACTGGGTCGGCCACATAGAGGAGACGCATCCATGCAGAATATGCGAGATCCTTGGCCATGGCCGCCGTTGCGCACGCATTGGAGTGAGATGCGAAGCTCCAGGCTACTTTAACCACGTCTATCACACCAATGCTAGATACGTGCCTGGACACACTAGGACCGGCGTTATGGATTGGTCTAACCATTATTCAGAGGTTGTGCAACGGTCGCTGTACTGCATTGATCACAAATGCCCCCATTCCTATGCTGGCCCATTTCAGTGCATCAACCCCAAAATGACGGCCACCAGCGAAGCATGCGAGCAGCATGAACTTTTCCTCCCTAGGACCACAGCGGATTGGCTGTGCCTAGTCCCACCACCTTGGAACTATCACTAAATTTTGCGTCGCCTTTGCTGCTACGGCAATACCGTGCCAACTTTGAAACTTAAACTTTGGGTCGCCTCTGCTGTTTGCAAGGCTGGCGCAGAAATTTCTGCCGTTCAAATCGTCCCCCCTCCCCTGCACGGAGGGCCCCCTGAATCAACAGGGGGAATGGCCGGGACACCTTCAACGGCAAGACGTCGCTTGTAGGCGGCGCCGTCGTCAGCAGTGGTTGGCAGCGAGCATCCCGGTCGCGGGGCTCACGGCGTGGGTGGCCATCGTAGGCGCCGGGGGAACTAAACGACCACTGCCCGGGGGGACCATTTGGGGGCCTCTGGGCGGGCGCCTCACTGGAGGCATGACCCCCGCATGACGCGTGGAGCGGTTCTTGTGCTCAATGCATGGGTGCCCCTCTCTGATAGCTTACACTGCGAGTTTGCTGTTCCCAGACCCATGTTGGGCAGCGCCCTCCGACCAACCCTCAGCTTGCTCGGATCACGTGTCGGATGCCGAATCAATGCGGGTTGTGCTCGACCACCCAACCCGGGCGCAGGATTCGAAGTGCCCACCGATTGGGGAGCACCCTCTCTGGAGGGAGTTTTGCCCTTTTCGTCGCGGGAGTGCAACATGGTCTCACCCAATTCATCAGCCACGGCAACGGGACGCGTTTTGCCTGGCCTCATCTCGCGGGAAGCCGCAGATGAGTTTTCCAGTGCTGCCCGGCTGCCGGCAACACTTGGCACGCCTTAGTCATTGGTGAGTACGTCTATTTCGTGCACGGAATGCCCCGGCGGGCGCCAACTCTTCGAGTTGCGATCGCCGCTCGAGGAAAAACAACAAAAAAAATGGCCCAGATGGGCCCCCGAAGAGCTTCAAGAGGAGCCCAAGATGGGGAACTCCAATTGAAGTTTCGAGAATCCCGCTCCAAGAGTACCCCCCAGGCACCCAAGAGGCCCCAAAGAAACCCCCAAGAGGCCCGAAGAGGCCACCAAGACGCCCGCGAGAGGCCCAAGAGGCCGCCACGGGGCCCCCAAGAGGCGTCCAGGAGACCCCAGGAGGCCCCCAAGGAAGCCCCCAGGAGGCCCCCAAGTGGTCCCAGGAAGGCCTCTGCGAGACTTCCCAAGAAGCTGTCATAGACATCTACGAGAGGCTCGCTCCTGGGGCGTTTCTATGTAAATGTATATGTATGTATGAACGTGCGCATGTACGCATGCCTGCACGATTGTATGTCTGTATTCATGTATGTGCGCAGGTCAGAGGAAAACGAAATCGCTGGGCCTGGCGAAGGGCTCACCCCTATGCACCTGCGTGTAGCGCAGGGCGCGGCCCTCTCTTCAAGTACTGCGCGCCGAGGGTCAGACCGGATAGGGGGTGGTTGTGGAGATAGCGCGCACAGGCACGCTGAGCTCCGTGTGAGGCGCGATCCGCGTGAAGGGGGTGGCCGCCGCGCGAGCGCGCCCACTGAGGCAGTAGGGGGAGCTCCTTGTGGGGCGCGATCCGCGCATAGCGGCGCCGAAACGGGAGTGGGGACGCCATGCGAAATTGCACGTGGTTGCCATACATGGAGATCCTTGCGGGGTACGATCCGCGTCAGGGGTGTGCCGAAATATGCGGAGGGACGCCATGGCTACCCCCCCTGTTGGAGCCGTCGGTGGAGCTCCTTACGGCCGCGCAGTCTGGAAAACACGAGGAGCCTTCCGACGCGTCGCACGTCGATCTTGCACGGTCCGCGACCGCCCACCGAACCCGGAGTTATCTCCCAGAGGGCCCAGCACCTCCACGCGCCAAGGGCGGCCTTTGCCTGAGGAGCCTCTCCCTGGGTATCCTGGGGTTCGTGGATTAGCGCAACGTCTACTGACAACGACTGCGTGGTCGGCCAGACAGTTGCCGAAGGCGTCAGACGGGTCAAGAGCGCCTTCAGCCAGCATCGGGAATCCCTTGAGAGCCCCAAGATGGCCCCAAGAGACCCCCAAGAGGCCCCCAGTAGGCCCTCCGTAGCCATTTTGGCTCAAGAGGCTATCGTCGCTCGATTGCTGAACACCCCAGACCTGTGCAGACGAACCGATCGGAACATTAGACAAATGGTGGAACGCAGTGTATTCTCCGTTGTTCCATGGTTGTTGCTTTTCATTGTTGTGTTTGTTTCGTTCGCATGCTCGTCGCGTGATGGTTCCATTCGCTCGTTTTTTTTTCGCAGTCAGTATCATGGACTCACGGACCAGTGCGCGTCTGCCTTCGTCGATGCAGGGCCGAGTCCCAGGTGCTTCGTGCACAGGCTCCAGGGAGAGTACATTGCATGGTGCGAACCAGTCGACCAGCTCAGGGTGCACTGAAGTGATTCCGCATGGTCGCAAGGTGCTTTTGTATGGCGCTATGGGTCGGCACAATTTCGGTGATATGTTGATGCCGTGGATCATTGAAACGATGCTGCAAAGTCGCTACGGTTTCTGTCCCGACGATTTCTTGCATGCTGACGTTGCAGGCGCCGACATGCGGGCGTATGGTGGTCATCTTGTCATCGGCGTTGGCTCCTTGTTCTCCAACATGTACAATGGCTCTCTCGATGTGATTTTTGTGGAGGGCAAACTCTCAATGGCTTACCGCTCAAGGGTGCGCTGGGCATGTTCGGACCGGGCTTCAAAGCTTGCAATGAGGACGACTTGATGCACAAAAACCGTAGTACTTCTTGCTGCCTAGGTACAAGTTTGCCAAACCTGGCTTGTTCATCGCTAACACAATTGGAGGTATAGGCAACCCAAGACTCAACCAGAGCGCGTTTGACCATTGCACGCTCCGCCAACATCCTCTAAAGGCAGGCTACGAGGACTGCCTGCTGGCCCCAGATAGCGTGGTCATGATCAACACTCTTTTTGGCAAATCCATATCACTTCGCACAAACGGCCTACCAGTGGGGATATATTTCGCTTTGCAGTTCAGGCGTAGAACTGAATTTGACGACGGATTTGTTGATGCTGTTCTGGCAGCGGCGAGAAAAAACAACGCCAGCATCGTCATGTTCCGAGCAGGCGCTGCGCCCTCCCACGATAATCTGATGTCGTATGAGGCTCTGAAGTCCAGGTTTCACAAAGCAGACTCTTCAACTGCTGTGACCGTATTCGAAGGGCTCAACATCTGGGATATAAGTGCTTTAATATCCAGAGCAAAGCTTTTGATTTCCACAAGTTTGCACTGCCGCATCGTCGCTTTCTCGTTCTATGTGCCTCGCGTGACACTTGTTTGGGGGCCGGGTGGTACAATCGGGACCGACAAGCACTTCGAATTCATGAAGTTGTGGGACGGGGACTGGAATCACAGTCACGATGCTACGGATGCGCGAATTGGCCTTTCAATCCAAGAAGCTCTCCGGCCTTCGAGTAAGATTGTCTTCAACAGCAACACGCGACGGAGTGTCGGCCTATACGAGAATGCATTCAAGACGTGGGCTGACAGTCTCCACAAGCGTTGGAAAAAAAGGCCCCCAGTAGGCCCCCAAGGAGACCCCCAAGAGGCGCCTAAGAGGCTTCCAAGCGGCCCCCTTTTCCGAGATTTCCAGATGCCCGTGGAGAGCAGCCGCCGAAATGTTCCTGGACACCTTTTCTGGGAACACCTGGGCGGAGGAGGAGGAGGAGGAGGAGGAAGAGGGATGAAGAGGAGGAGCTGCAAAAAGAGGAGAGGAAGGGGAGCAGGATATGGGACAGAAGGAAAGGGCGAGAACGAGGAGGAAAAGCAGGAGGAAGAGGCGGAGGACGAAGAGGAGTGAGAATGGAGTAACTAACGATAACGAGGAGGAAGGAATGAGGAGGGAGAGCAAGAGCAGGAGCAGGAGCGTGGGAAAGAGGAGGAGGAGGAGAAGAAGGACGATGACGAATGAGGGGGAGGGGGAGGGGGCTGAGGCGGATCGACCACATGCAGCGGACTTCGCAACGTCGCCGATCAGACAAGCGAAGGCGATAGCCGTAAAACGTGGCGCAATTGTGACTAGAACATCAGCTCTCGCGAAGCGCGCGCGTCGTTCTAGTATGTGTGTACATATACACACATGACGTACGTGCGCATACACACCTATTTTTAGATTGGTGGAGCTAAGCCTTCCTACATGTATATACACACCTGTGTATATATACAGTGAAATACACATATACCTCTATATATATGTGTGTATACACACAAACATAAACATATACATATACGTATACGAAAGAGCATTATATACCGTTGCTCGCGGAAAACCGGGGAGGGTCACTGGAGGTTCCCAACCCGTCCCCCCCCCCCCTCGAAAACCGGGGGGGGTCACTACCGGTTCGAGCCCCCCCTCTCCCCCCTCCAGTCCATCATGAAAAGGGGGGGGTCCACTATCGGTTCGAACCACCACCACCACCACCCCTCCTCGCCGCCGGCAAACGATTCCCGCTCCTCGGGACAGCTGGACAGTGGTGGGGATACTGAGACAGTGGTGGGGGCGGTGGTGGTGGGGACAGTGGTGTGGGGACAGTGGGGCAGTGGTGCGGACAGTGGGACAGTGGTGGGGATGGTGGTGGTGGGGACAGTGGCGAGGGACAGCGGAACAGTGGCGGGGACAGCGGGGACAGTGGGACAGTGGTGGGGACGGTAGTGGTGGGGACAGTGGTGAAAGCGGTGGTGGGGACGGTGGTGGGACAGTGGTGGGGACAGTGGGGACAGTGGGACAGCAGAGTGGGACAGCGGCGGGTACAGTGGGGACAGTGGGACAGTGGTAGGAACAGTGGGACAGTGGTGGGGACAGTGGGGGGGAAGGGGGAAAGTGGTACCTTGGTGAGACACTGGTAGGGAGAGTGGGGACAGTGAGACACTGGTGGGGGCACTGGTGGGGACAGCGGGGGCAATGGCGGGAACAGTGGGGACAATGGGGGGAAGGGGAAAAGTGGTACCTTGGTGGGACAATGGTGGGGAGAGTGGGGACAGCGGGACAACGGGAGTGGGGACGCCATGCGAAATTGCACGTGGTTGCCATACATGGAGATCCTTGCGGGGTACGATCCGCGTCAGGGGTGTGCCGAAATATGCGGAGGGACGCCATGGCTACCCCCCCTGTTGGAGCCGTCGGTGGAGCTCCTTACGGCCGCGCAGTCTGGAAAACACGAGGAGCCTTCTGACGCGTCGCACGTCGATCTTGCACGGTCCGCGACCGCCCACCGAACCCGAAGTTATCTCCCAGAGGGCCCAGCACCTCCACGCGCCAAGGGCGGCCTTTGCCTGAGGAGCCTCTCCCTGGGTATCCTGGGGTTCGTGGATTAGCGCAACGTCTACTGACAACGACTGCGTGGTCGGCCAGACAGTTGCCGAAGGCGTCAGACGGGTCAAGAGCGCCTTCAGCCAGCATCGGGAATCCCTTGAGAGCCCCAAGATGGCCCCAAGAGACCCCCAAGAGGCCCCCAGTAGGCCCTCCGTAGCCATTTTGGCTCAAGAGGCTATCGTCGCTCGATTGCTGAACACCCCAGACCTGTGCAGACGAACCGATCGGAACATTAGACAAATGGTGGAACGCAGTTTGTTCTCCGTGGTTCCATGGTTGTTGCTTTTCATTGTTGTGTTTGTTTCGTTCGCATGCTCGTCGCGTGATGGTTCCATTCGCTCGTTTTTTTTCGCAGTCAGTATCATGGACTCACGGACCAGTGCGCGTCTGCCTTCGTCGATGCAGGGCCGAGTCCCAGGTGCTTCGTGCACAGGCTCCAGGGAGAGTACATTGCATGGTGCGAACCAGTCGACCAGCTCAGGGTGCACTGAAGTGATTCCGCATGGTCGCAAGGTGCTTTTGTATGGCGCTATGGGTCGGCACAATTTCGGTGATACGTTGATGCCGTGGATCATTGAAACGATGCTGCAAAGTCGCTACGGTTTCTGTCCCGACGATTTCTTGCATGCTGACGTTGCAGGCGCCGACATGCGGGCGTATGGTGGTCATCTTGTCATCGGCGTTGGCTCCTTGTTCTCCAACATGTACAATGGCTCTCTCGATGTGATTTTTGTGGAGGGCAAACTCTCAATGGCTTACCGCTCAAGGGTGCGCTGGGCATGTTCGGACCGGGCTTCAAAGCTTGCAATGAGGACGACTTTATGCACAAAAACCGTAGTACTTCCTACTTGCTGCCTAAGTACAAGTTTGCCAAACCTGGCTTGTTCATCGCTAACACAATTGGAGGTATAGGCAACCCAAGATTCAACCAGAGCGCGTTTGACCATTGCACGCTCCGCCACCATCCTCTAAAGGCAGGCTACGAGGACTGCCTGCTGGCCCCAGATAGCGTGGTCATGATCAACACTCTGTTTGGCAAATCCATATCACTTCGCACAAACGGCCTACCAGTGGGGATCTATTTCGCTTTGCAGTTCAGGCGTAGAACTGAATTTGACGACGGATTTGTTGATGCAGTTCTGGCAGCGGCGAGAAAAAAACAACGCCAGCATCGTCATGTTCCGAGCAGGCGCTGCGCCCTCCCACGATAATCTGATGTCGTATGAGGCTCTGAAGTCCAGGTTTCACAAAGCAGACTCTTCAACTGCTGTGACCGTATTCGAGGGGCTCAACATCTGGGATATAAGTGCTTTAATATCCAGAGCAAAGCTTTTGATTTCCACAAGTTTGCACTGCCGCATCGTCGCTTTCTCGTTCTATGTGCCTCGCGTGACACTTGTTTGGGGGCCGGGTGGTACAATCGGGACCGACAAGCACTTCGAATTCATGAAGTTGTGGGACGGGGACTGGAATCACAGTCACGATGCTACGGATGCGCGAATTGGCCTTTCAATCCAAGAAGCTCTCCGGCCTTCGAGTAAGATTGTCTTCAACAGCAACACGCGACGGAGTGTCGGCCTATACGAGAATGCATTCAAGACTTGGGCTGACAGTCTCCACAAGCGTTGGAAAAAAAGGCCCCCAGTAGGCCCCCAAGGAGACCCCCAAGAGGCGCCTAAGAGGCTTCCAAGCGGCCCCCTTTTCCGAGATTTCCAGATGCCCGTGGAGAACAGCCGCCGAAATGTTCCTGGACGCCTTTTCTGGGAACACCTGGGCGGCGGAGGAGGAGGAGGAGGAGGAGGAAGAGGGATGAAGAGGAGGAGCTGCAAAAAGAGGAGAGGAAGGGGAGCAGGACATGGGACAGAAGGAAAGAGCGAGAACGAGGAGGAAAAGCAGGAGGAAGAGGCGGAGGACGAAGAGGAGTGAGAATGGAGTAACTAACGATAACGAGGAGGAGGGAATGAGGAGGGAGAGCAAGAGCAGGAGCAGGAGCGTGGGAAAGAGGAGGAGGAGGAGGAGGAGGAGGAGGAGGAGGAGGAGAAGAAGGACGATGACGAATGAGGGGGAGGGGGAGGGGGCTGAGGCGGATCGACCACATGCAGCGGACTTCGCAACGTCGCCGATCAGACAAGCGAAGGCGATAGCCGTAAAACGTGGCGCAATTGTGACTAGAACATCAGCTCTCGCGAAGCGCGCGCGTCGTTCTAGTATGTGTGTACATATACACACATGACGCACGTGCGCATACACACCTATTCTTAGATTGGTGGAGCTAAGCCTTCCTACATGTATATACACACCTGTGTATAAATATATGTATATATACATATACATATACATATACAGTGAAATACACATATACCTATATATATACACACAAACATAAACATATACATATACGTACACGCAAGAGCAGTATATACCGCTGCTCGCGGAAAACCGGGGAGGGCCACTGGGGGTTCCCAACCCGTCCCCCCCCCCCCTCGAAAAACGGGGGGGTCACTACCGGTTCGAGCCCCCCCTCTCCCCCCTCCAGTCCATCATGAAAAGGGGCGGGTCCACTATCGGTTCGAACCACCACCACCACCACCACCCCTCCTCGCCGCCGGCAAACGATTCCCGCTCCTCGGGACAGCTGGACAGTGGTGGGGATACTGAGACAGTGGTGGGGGCGGTGGTGGTGGGGACAGTGGTGTGGGGACAGTGGGGCAGTGGTGCGGACAGTGGGACAGTGGTGGGGACGGTGGTGGTGGGGACAGTGGCGAGGGACAGCGGGACAGTGGCGGGGACAGCGGGGACAGTGGGACAGTGGTGGGGACGGTAGTGGTGGGGACAGTGGTGAAAGCGGTGGTGGGGACGGTGGTGGGACAGTGTTGGGGACAGTGGGGACAGTGGGACAGCAGAGTGGGACAGCGGCGGGTACAGTGGGACAGTGGTAGGAACAGTGGGACAGTGGTGGGGACAGTGGGGGGAAGGGGAAAGTGGTACCTTGGTGAGACACTGGTGGGGAGAGTGGGGACAGTGAGACACTGGTGGGGGCACTGGTGGGGACAGCGGGGACAATGGCGGGAACAGTGGGGACAGTGGGGGGAAGGGGGAAAGTGGTACCTTGGTGGGACAATGGTGGGGAGAGTGGGGACAGCGGGACAATGGCCGGAACAGCGGGGACAATGGCGGGAACAGTGGGGACAGTTGGACAGTGGTGAGGACTGTGGGACAATGGTGGGGACGGTGGTGGTGGGGACAGTGGTGTGGAGACAGTGGGACAGTGGTGGGGACAGTGGGACAGTGGTGGGGACAGTGGTGGTGGGGACAGTGGTGAGGGCGGTGGCGAGGACGGTGGTGGGACAATGGGACAGAGGTACAGTAGGGACAGTGGTGGGAACAGCGGGGACAGTGGTGGGAACTGGGACAGCTCAGTGGGACAGCGGCGGGGACAGTGGGACAGCGGGTACAGTGGGGGCAGTGGGACAGTGCTGGGGACCGTGGGGAAAGTGGGGAGAGTGGGACCGTGGTGGGAATAGTGTCGGGGACAGTGGGGACAGTGCGACAGTGGCGGGGGCACTGGTGGGGACAGTGGGGACGGTGGAAGGAGCAGTGGGGACAGTGGTGCTGGGGACAGTGGTGCTGGGGACAGCAGTGGGGGATGTGGTGCGGACGGTGGTGGTGACCCAGGAGTCGTTTGCCGGTGGTTGGTTGGGGGGGGTCGACTTGGTAGTGACCCCCCCGGATTTCTGGAGGGGGGTAGGGGGTTCGAACCGGTAGTGACACCCCCCCCCATTTTTTGGAGGGGGGGGAGGGGCAGGGATTCGAACCTGTAGTGGTCCCCCCCGGTTTTCCGGAGGGGGGGGAGGCGTTAAGGGTGGGGGGTTACCGGGGGGAAGGGGGGGGGGGTCCAGCAGGGGGGGGGGGGGGGGGGGATTGTCGAAGGGGGGGGGGGGGACCCCCGGGTTCTAGAGGAAGAGGGGGGGGAGGGGGGGGGAATTTTCCACAGGAAAGCGGCAGTGGATCACGCTCTCTCACATTTGCATAAACACATGGATATGCATATACATACGTCCGCTCCTCCTCGCACCAGGCGGATGCGTGCGCGACGTGTTCTGCTTGTGAGGAGGAAGAACCAGAAAGGAGCAGCCTGATGCATGCGGTTGTCTCGGGGGTCTTGGTTGGAATGTAAAAAAACATTACGTTTCGTGGTTCGGAAAAGGTACACGGAGCGCTGACACCCAGGGAGCACACAACGATATTGTTAATGCTGTATGGTTGGTGAGCATCGCGAAGATCATGTTTTATGTTGTTTGTTTGAGATATCTGAGAGAAAAATAATCAACAACGAAAAAAACGTGTTTGAGGCTCAGGCGAATTTCTTTCGACCGACGAAACGCAGTGTTTCGTCGCTGCGGCACTGAGAGGGACATGACCACGAAATCGCCCTCGGAACGTTTCTCGTCCATAGCGCCCGTGGGGGGCCCAGCATACAGTCTCGAGGGTCGGCTACGAAATAGGACCCCGTGGTGTATCTTCCTAGCGTTGCTGTGCAGCGCTGTCGTCGTCGTCAGGCACCTTGTCGTCGAATCCGCATCTGCGGGGAAGTAGGCAAGGTTTTGCTGGACACGCTCCATTCCTGCGGGCTGTGATCTGTCTGCTCTCGTGCGGTCGACTCTACTGCGGGCGGCGCCGTCGACGGCGTGCAGGAGACAGCGGGGCGAACGGGGGGCACGTGTGAGGGATGGACATATTCTGAGAAGGTTTCAATGCAGGCGGAGCAGCCTCAAAGGC
Organism: Prorocentrum cordatum; assembly: GCA_963575745.1. NCBI lineage: Eukaryota > Dinophyceae > Prorocentrales > Prorocentraceae > Prorocentrum > Prorocentrum cordatum. The sequence goes on along the minus strand of CAUYUJ010004998.1, from coordinate 46,820 downwards.
AGTCCTTGCGGTGTGACTGCGGGCCCTCCGTTTCGCCCTGGTGCCGCCTGCGCGTCACCGACGGCCGACGTGCGCGGGGTCAGCGAGGCGCAGTCAGCTCACCGCGTGTAGACGGAGAAGCATTGCACAAAACATCGCGAGCACAGATCCAGTTCCAGGCGTTCCATGTGTATCCATCGGTGTACCACACCAGCGCCACCTTACATTCATTTGTCAACATCACGATAGCCCTGCGACGATACACGACTGGATGCACCTGCGGAGGGCAAGAGTTCCATGTGTATCCATCCGTGTGCCACACCAGCGGGTCATGACTCTCATCTACATGATGGTCGCTTGGCGACGATACAAGAGTGGATGCCCGTGCGGAGGGCGAGCGTTCCATTGTATGCATCGCTTTGTCGCACCAGCGTGCCATGACCCTCATCGTCACGACGATGGTCCTGCGAAAATACACGACTGGACGCTCATACGTAGGGCGAGCGTTCTGTGTGTAACCACCGCTCTGCAACACCAGCACATCAAGACACCCATCATCACGATGATGCTCTGGCTGCGACAACACACGCGGAACATGCAAGCGCTTCTTCGTGGGCGCAACGATCGCCATTTTAGTTGCTTCGATACGCCCGCTTTGATACGCAATACGTCCCGTGTTCAAGACGTCCGTGTCAATACGTTGCGTGTTGGTTCCACGTATTGGGCCACGTGTTGGCGAATGTATCGCGTCGGACCTACGTCTTCGGCCTACGTGTTCAGCCCCGTATCAATACGCTGCGTGTTGCGTGTTGCGTATCGGGGCAGCTAAGATCGCCAGCGTCCGTTGATACCTTCTGCCTTGGCCAGAGGCCAAGCGGGTCGCGCACGCGTACGCCCAGAGCCCTCCTCTTTCCTCTTCCTCGCTCTTCCTCCCCTTGCCTCCTCCTCCCCCTGCCTCCTCTTTCTACTCCTCCTCCTCCTGCCTCCTCCTCCTCCTCCTC
>CAUYUJ010004998.1:0-45740 GCA_963575745.1 Prorocentrum cordatum | reverse complement strand
GAGGAGAAGGAGGACGACGACGACGACGACGACGACGACGAGGGAGGAGTGACCAGGGACGAGGGACGAGGGAGGAGGGAGGAGGGAGGAGGGAGGGAGGGAAGAGGAGGAGGAGGAGGAGGATGGAGGAAGGAGGAGGGAGGAGCGAGGAGGGAGAAGGGAGGATGAGGAGGAGGAGGAGGAGCAGGAGGAGAAGAAGGAGGAGGGGGGAGGAACGGAGGGAGGGAGGAAGGGACGGAGGGAGGGACGGAGTGACAGAGGGACGCAAGGACGGAGGGATGGATGGAGGGAGGGACGGAGGAAAGAGAGAGGGGGGAGGAGGCAAGCTAGGTGCACCCGCGTCATATCTGACGTCCTACTCCCCCTCCAATCCCTTACCATGGCTTAGATCTCCTCTCTATTCGCACACTCGGATGTCAAGCAAAGCAATGAGCTCGAGAGCGCTTTGGCTCAAGCCGCTTTGGCTCAAACCATTTTGAACTCAAGCATCCTTCAACTCACTGGCACTACACCTCACTGTAATCACTTGGGATTTCTCGGACTGTTGGGCTCAGTCGGAGCATCTGTCGATTCGAGTGGGGCGCGATGCCGGCGGACAAGAAGAAGGGATCGCCGAAGAAGGAGTCCGTTGGACGAGATGTGCGACCGCGGATGACCGAACCGGAACCACAGGACGCGAAGATGGGGGCTTCAAACGAGGCGGAAGGTTCCGCATCGGCATCTTCGGCATCAACGGTGGTTTTGGCCTTATCGGTGGCTGGGGACCCAGATGCGGCTGCGCCCCTGCACTCCGCCCCCCGCGGGTCGGCCTCCGGCCGGTCACAGTGCGCTCGCTCGCTCGCTCGCTCGGTGGCCGGGGACCCAGATGGCTATATCACAACCGGGCAGATGAAGCAAGTGATGGAACAGATAATAAACCACACGATCACCATAACAGTCGACGTTCAGAAAGAAGTTACTCAACGCATCGACGAGCAGATGGGGGTTATCAAGGAAAAGGTCGCGGAGAACACCGAGGAGATCGAGCGGGTGGGATCTCTGGCAAGCGGGGCGCAGGAGGGCGCGGTTTCACTGAAGTTTGAGATGGCCAAGATGCGGGAGGACAAGATCGGCAGGGACGAGGTGACGAAGATGATACAGCTATCGCTTGGAAGCAAAGCTGGCGTACCAGCAGCAGCCACCATTACGGGAGTTAAATCACAGGCCAGGTGGGTCGACCGCGACAATAACCCCATGCCGGAAGACAAGATCGAGCAGCTGATGCGCACGGTTGTCTTTCAGGGATTCCCGAAAGACACAAGAGAGAGCGTCATCAAAGATTTTATCAAGAACCAGATGGAGGAGCACACTGAGGAATTGGAGGGGGACCCGAACACCGGGAGGAAATGGTCTGAGCGCGGTTTCGCGCGCTTCAAGACGAAAGGAAGCATGGACGAATACCTTAAGAAAACGAGGAAACAGGACAGGGCAAAGTACAACAACAATCTGATCAGCATCGGCCCAGACCGTGCACTTGTGCATCGCGCTCGGGTGCGTGTTCTTACCCTCCTGAAGAGCGTGCTGGAAGACAAAGGCATCGTGGAGGAAGACATCGAGTTCGACGTCGGCATGGGCGCGCTCATGGTGACGGACACACGGATCGGGGAATTGAGGGGCGAAGGGGTTCAAGTTGGAGTGGAGATCAAGGCGGCGAACATCGACAGCATGGGTTGGCAGTTTAAAGGGAGCGACTTGCAGTTGGCAGTTGACAGGAAGCTGCGGGAGTAGCACCAGCCACGTGTCGAACGGTGTCTTCTGAGTTGCCTCTTTCCCCTTCCCCTCCCTCTCTGTCCTCCTCTTCCTCCCTCCTTGCTCCCTTTGTTGGGATTTTTTCAGGGTGCTCCTGGAACTCCCAGGCGTTCTTTTCCAGTAGGTTGAGACACCAGCAGCGCAGGCACGAGTTTGTCGAATTGCTGACTCAGACAGCTGACTTTGTTGGTCTCCAAGAGGTCCACGGCACAGAAGGCCGGGAATTAGCGTTCTCTGGGTTTCTTGGCACGCGTGTTTTTTGGTCTCATTCGAGCCGGTCCCAAGCCGGGGGTCGCTTTATTTGTCTCTCTGAAATTTTTTGCCCGAGTCGATTCGCATCATTGGCAACCAATTGAAGCGGGGGGGGGTGCGGTTCTGCGCCTCCGTGGCCGCGCTGGCTGCCTTGACATTTGGGTTGTGTATCTTGACGCGCACACCCTAGCTGCCAGAGTGCAGAGCTTGAAACGAGCCGCGGCGCATTTTGCTGATTCGCGCAGCGTCACTTCCGTCATGTTCGGCGGTTTCAATTTTACCGAACATAAGCACGACCGTTGGCAAAAAGAGTCTGGGCAGTGGTCTGGGCACACGAATGGCACTGAGACTGCTGTTTTTTCTGCCCAGTTGCGCGCCCGCCACAGCGTAGAAGAATGGACCCAAGAGCGTTTCACGTGCGAGACTGGCAGTACCAAGTCTCGCACTGATCGTATATATTGTAATCAGCATAAGCGCGAGGTGCTAGACAAGCATATTGACTGCTCTGCGATGCCGTCGCCCCCCCGCACCTCCGCTCACAAGCCTTTGTTTTTCGCCGGGAGGTCCGCCCAGCGCGAGCCGGATGGCACAGTCGCGAAACCTCTCCCGAATGCTATCTTCGACCATCTTGATTTTGAGCGCCACGTGCAGCAGGAGTACGCTGGGCACCTCCGCATCACCCCGCTCGCACCCGCTGCGGACAAGCTGCGCGCTGTAAAAAGTGCAATGGGGAACGCATGCACGCACGTCACGCGGACGACGCACGGGCGCCAGGCTTCGAGTGCGGAAGACAAGCTTCACGCATCAATGGGCCTTCTCCGAGCTCTAGAGATAGCGGAGCATAATCGAGCATCCCATTTTTCCCGGCTCTATCCTCATTTATCCTCTCTCGTTGGCTCCCCCCCCGCGAGCCACGACCGCCCTGCGCGACCACTGCGTTCAATCAGCGCGGGAAGAGGTTTGGGAGCGGCTGGAGGCCCTCAAGACCCAAAGGGGTAGCCTGCCTGAGTCTGACGCGGCGCCCAGTAAAGAGCACGTTTTGCGCGAGCTGCAAAAACTCCCACCAGGTGAATGCCCAGCGATTTCTGCATTCGCGCCCGCTGACGGCCAGCAGTTTGCTACGGAGCCCCAAGAAATAGCACAGTTTTTAAAAGAGCATTGGGGTTCTGTCTATTCCCATCGCGCCGTCGACCTTGCTCGCACGCGCGATTGGGACGCGAGCAGCATGCAGTCTTTTTCGCGCGCCGGCCCGCCAGCTACCCACCCGAGGTGGCGGCTGAAGATCGAACACGTGCGTGAAGCAATCCGCGCGTCCAGCGACTCGTCTCCCGGCCCCGATGGCATCCCGTACCGCGCGTGGAGAAGGCTCGAAGCTCTAGTGGCACCTATCTTATTCGATGCGGCTGTCTCGTTGCAGGATTCCGACGCTCGCGATTCGTTGCCAGCGTTGCCTCCCCAAGAAGCCCGTTGGAGCGCACCCTGCTTTTGGGGGGTATTTCACTGCCGCTAAAACTAGGCTTCTGTCTTTAATCAACACCGACAATAGATTGATTGCAAGCTCGTATCGAAATTTGTTGGAACCGTTGGCAGAAGGAATTGTTTCTCCCATGCAGCGGGGATCCCTACAGGGACGTAGCATGTTGCGGAACGCGTGCGAGATTGACAACGCGAGCATGATTGCAAGTCTGCAAGAGCAGAACGCTGCGCTTGCATTGTTTGACTTCGAGGCAGCATTCTCTAGTGTTTCTCAAGACTTCTAACTTGCTGCTGTGGAGGCGACCGGCGTTCCGCCATTCGTCTGCAATGTAGTGAGATGCCTGTTTTGGATGAGCGCTTGCAGGATTAAGTTTAAATGGCAGGTGTTTGAAGGCTTTACGATACCCAGCGGTGTTCGACAGAGCTGCCCCTTGTCTCCACTCCTGTTCGTGCTCGCAACAGACATGCTGTTACGTCGCATTCAGCGGGGATCTCCGGAAAGCACGGTTCGCGGCTATGCAGACGATGATGTGGTCGTCATGTGTAAGTTTTGGCGTGGCGCGCCGGTTGTGCTCAAGGTGTATGTTGATTTCGCCGCATTTTCCGGTCTTCGCCTCAAAAACGATTATTATTCCTCTGCGGGAGACCACAGATCATCGGTTTCGCCAGGATTTGCGCGACATGTTTCCTAACTGGTCAGGCGCAGCTGTCGCGATGCACGCTGCGTATCTAGGATTTGAAGTGGGCCCGCTCCGGTGCCAGGCAGAGTGGATTCAGGCTACTTCGAAGTTTAGCAAGCGTGCTCGCCTCTGGTCTGAATTCGGGTTGGGGCCGCAGCTCAACGCACGAGTATATAACACGTTCGCCGCACCAGTTCTTTCTCATTTGAGTCAGTTATGCGACCCCCCGGCCGAAGTGCTAGCGGCAGAGGCCGCTGCGCTCTCACAGCTGTCATCCGGGCCAGGCGGGTGGAGGACCGTAGTTGATTCGTACAGTTTGAGGTCGTCGCTGTCTTTCCCACTTGACTCCCGGAGCGTTGCTGACAATGCGTTGGCTTCCAAGCTCCGGGTCGCCAGTACTGCTTTGCAAGACCATGCCTCGATGTGTCGAGAACTGTCCCCCGCGAGGTGGGGATGCGCATTTCCCGCGCGAGCCACCAGTTGGTCCGCCTGGTACAATTCAAATGTTGCTTGCGCGGTTGCGTCAGCGGTCCGACACGCGAATTCCACCGGGATCCGCACCTCGGACGACCAGCGGGCTCTCTACGAGGCGATCCGCGCGCACCCAAGCAGGGCATTGCGGGTCGAGCCGCGCTTCCGCGGCACACTCTCTCGAGATGGACGCTCCCAACCCCGATTGGCCGGCTTGCGCGCCGAGCACCGGCCATTTTTCAGAGGCTGAGCCGGCTGGCACCTCCGCGCGTTGTGGCCGCTGTCCGGAGGAGCAAGGGAATGGATGGCGCACAGCGCGCCGATTCCAGCAGGTCGGGCGGCGTTGTTTCGGCTGTTCGGCGGGCGCGCAGGATAGCATCGAGCATTATGCGGTCTGCCCTTTCATATCCAGACTGAAGGTTCGATTCCTCTGGCTCCGGGATGTCAGCTTGGAGAGTGTTTTTTATGTCTCGGAGCAGCGACCGACGAAGTGATTCCTTGTCGGCGCTTGCTACCTATACCGCGTTCAGAGCGTCCAACAGCTTTCGGGGAAGCCCTTCTCCCAAGAAAGCGGCTGTCCAAGACAGTTTGGAGCATTTTTGCAAAATTGGCGCTGCTGGGCACGGGCCCGCAGAACGGATGTTTGATGCACGATGGGCTCGTTGAGTCTTACCTTTTCTCCTCTTCCCGTCCCCTGCCTCCTCCTCCCCCTCTTCTTCCTCCTCCTCTCCCTTGTCGTCGTGCTGGTCGTTTGTCGCTTCTCTCCCTTCCTATCCCTGTCCACTCGCTCCTGGCCCAGCGCGAGACGTGGATCGTCTTGCTCGGGCCGCGCGCGTTGGTGCGTGCGTGGGGCCCGCGCCCTTCTCGCCCCTTCCCGCCCTTTCGCCCTCCTCCGTCGCTCGTTGCTGCTGCTCCCTTCCTCCTCTCCTCTTTCTCCTCCTCTTTCGCCTCCTCCCTCCTCCCTCCTCCCCTCTTCTGCCCGACTCCGGGGCTATTGCAGGTTTTTGCCATCATCTCTGCACTGCTGCCGGCTCTCTGGCACGGGGGTGATACGTTTTCCGGCGAATTCGTATCTTGTGTTATTTGCCTTGTCGTTTCTTGCGTCCGTTTCCACACTCTTGGTGAGGAAGAAAAAGGCTTTCAAATGCAACCGGCTTTCGCGTTACGACAGTGGTTATTGAATATTGCGGTCCGCTCTCATCTTCTCCCTCAAGAAAAGAGCAAAGATCGCGAGAGCTGCGCGATGCATCGTAGAGCACGGCATGGCATGGAGTAGAAGAGCACAGCAGAGCGTAGAATATCATAGCATAGCGTGGCATCGCGTAGTGAAGCAGTGCATCACAAAGCATTGCAACGCAAAGCATGGCATCGCACAGCGGCGCAGAACAGAACACCGCACATCATGTCATGGCAGGGCACCGGGATCTTTGGAGGGTAAGTGGATCGCCTTCGAAGGGTCTGGGCTGGTCTGGAGTCGTGGCTCCATGTTTACTTCCATGGGCTCCCCGAAAAGTTCCCCACAAGGCGGGGCTGATGGAGAGCAACCGCTGGCTCTGCGTGCAACATCGCCTTCTGAAAGCAGAAACGGAGCTCCCACTTGAGACTTCCCCCACAAACGACGCCGCCCCGAAGTGGGTGGGAGGGGCGCCTTCGGCGGCCCAAAAACTCAACGAATCGACACCAGATGTGTAATCACTTGCGACGTTTTTTGTGGGGGTCATTTTCTAGATTTGGGGCCTACTTGCAATGAACGAAAACGCCCGCGCTACAGCGGGAGCACGTATTGGAACAGCCAGAGACGTAGAAATGATGCCAGCGTTGCAGCGGGAGCAAAATTTTGAAGGATCGAAAAGAATCGGATCGTCAAAAACACGTGAACACCAGGAAATGCGGCCAGCGCTGCAGCGGGAGCACGATTCGGAGCGAACGGAAGCGCGGAAATGATGCCAGCGCTACAGCAGGAGCACGATTCGGAACGAGTTGAAGCCCGAAGATGACCCAGCGTTTCACCGGGAGCAACATTTCGAAATTATCCCAGTGCGACCCTACCTAGGAGTTGGAGCATCTAGGAAAGCAATATCTACATCTACACCGACAGCTACATTAACATATACACTAGCATCTACATCCACATCAACATCAGCATCGAGACTCACAGGTAGGCTATGCTGCGCTATGCTATGCTATGTTATGCTATGATGTCCTGCGCTATGCTATGATATGCTATGCTATGCTATGCTATGCTATGCTGCGCTATGCTATGCTATGCTAAGCTGCGCTATGCTATGCTATGCTGCGCTGTGCTATGCTAAGCTAAGCTCTGCTGCGATGTGCTATGTTAAGATGTGATATGCTATGGTATGATTTGCTGCGCTATGCTATGATATGCTATGCTATGCTATGCTGCGCTATGCTATGTTGCGCTATGATATGCTATGCTATGATATGCTAATGATAATGCTAATGCTATTGCTAATGCTAATGCTGCGCTAAGTTAAGCTAAGTTAAGCTAGGCTAAGCTAAGATGAGATAAGCAACGCTACGCTAAGGGAACGTAGCTGGGGGAACCGCGGGGCGGATCCTGGGGGAACCGCCCGCGGCGATTTGCACTGCCAGGCCCCTTGAAGCAAACAGGGTAAGAACCTTTCTAGGCAGAGCCTAGGTAGGGAATGAAGCTAAGCTAAGTTAAGATGAAATAAGCTAAGCTAAGACGAGATAAGCAACGCTAAGCTAAGGGAACGTCACTGGGGGAACCGCGGGGCGGATCCTGGGGGAACCGCCCGGGGCGTTTTGCACTGCCCGGCCCTTTAAGCAAACACAGTAAGGACCCTTCTAGGCAGAGCCTAGGTAGGAAAAAACCAAAGCGAAAACCCTGTTCCCAGGAATCTTATTTGGAAAGCAACAGTACGCGGAGGGGGGCCGAACATCTTCCGGACGTCATCAGGGGAGAAGGGAGAGTAGTATTCATAATGTGTAAATGTGGAGGGAGGGCCGGAGGAGGGAGAGGCGTGACGGGAGGAGGAGGAGGAGGAGGAGGAGGAGGAAGAAGAAGAAGAAGAAGAGGAGGAGGAGGAGGAGGGGAGAGAGGGAGGGAGGGAGGGAGGGTTTTGGATCCAGAACACTTGCGAAACAATGTTCGAATGCTACAACTCCACCCCTGACCTCCATGAGCCTCGCGGCCGCAAGGAAGAGCGACGCCCGCGCCTGGTGGTGGAAGCCGAGAAGACCACGGAGGGAGGAGGAGGAAGAGGAGGAGGAGTAGGAGGAAGAGGAGGACGAGAAGGAGACGCATACCCGTCTATCAAAAAGATCACACGTGTTTAACAATACCTTGCAGAGAATGGGGACGAAGTCGACACGGGCGCGTCGTCACGCGCGCATGCCGAAACCCATCAAAAACCATAGGTGCCGTGTTGGGTTCAGGGTCGAGTCTCCCGCGAGCGTGGAAAAAAACTTGGCGTTGCAACATACGTGTTCGAAAAAAATTGCGAGGTCTTGCGAATTCGTACGAACACCGTACGTTTTCATCATTCCCACTAAGTGCGACCTAGCGGGCCTCTCGCGCGTGGATGTCGGAATCATTCGAGCACTTTCGCGCGCGTGCAGTGGGGGGGGGGGGGCACGATCCCTGTTGAATGACATCAGGCGGGTCAGTCGCCCGCGTCGGCCACGCCCGCATGTCGAAATCCTTCCAAAGCCTTCATCACCGACACGTGGACACCATCATCGCCATCGGCTTTACACTGCGCCTTGCAGTCCTCCTCCTCCTCCTCCTCCTCCTCCTCCTCCTCATCATCATCATCGTCATCATCACCACCATCACCACCAGCATTGTCACCAGCAGCGCTACTATCACCATCGTGTCTGCCGTAGTCGACATCGCTATGATACCGCGCCCGCCCAACTCACCGACTCGCACTGAAGTGCCCGCGCGTCAGCGCGGCCTGCACGACGCGCTAAGAAGTCCCCAGCGGTCAGCGCCACCGCGGCTGCGTCGGCCGCGCCAAACTAGCTGGCCGTTTTGAGCGCGAGCCTGCGTGCTGGCGCGGCCGCAGCGATGCGCCAGCCAGCACCGAGAAGTCATCGCAATCACCGCCGCATGGGATCTGCAAACCAAATTGTGGGTGGGTGGGTGGGATGAATGTGCGAGCAGTGGAGTTGACAACTTCAGGTTCTGCAGAGTGACTTTCACCACGTAGGTTGCAGCATATTGATTCTTTACTCTCACCACCAACCCATCCCTGGTCTTCTCGATACCCCCCTGGGACTAGAGCAATTAGTGTATATATCTGTACATATATATACACATATGCGTGTATGTATATGTAAACACATACATGCATGTATGCATGCACGCATACCTATATACATACGTGCATACGTAAATATATACATACATACACACAAATAAACAAACAAATATGCAAACAAACAAACAAACAAATATATATATATATATATATATATGCACGCATGCACGCATGCATGCATGCATGCATACATACATACATACATACATGCATACCATGCATGCATGCCTGCATGCAAACCCATAAATAAATATCAGCTACGTATACGCACATATGGTTATACCTCATCACCCCTTTCCCCGCGTACGAACTCTTACTATCCCCGCCAGGCCTGTATCTCCGTCCCCCACCCTCGTGAAATACCACTATGCGCGCGCACCCGTTGTCAAAAGTCATCTGTTTCAAAACCCCTTGGCAAAATATTAACCAAAATTCACACGCGCGCGTCGTCGCGCGCGCATGCTGGAATTCGTCAAAGTCCATAGGCTTCGCAGGCATTTCGAGATTGAGTCCCCCGAAATCTTTCAAGAAAGAGCCAAAACATGCTACGCAACATGATATTGTCCAAAAAATGCGCGCCCTTGCGAACTCTCATGACAAGCATAGGTTTCTGCAACATCCTCATCAAATGCGACCTCGCGGGCCTTTCGCGCGCGGCAACCGCCGGTTTCGCCGACGGCTGGTTTCGCCCGGCTGGTTTCGCCGCTGGGCGAAACCAGCTGCCGTAGGCGAAACCAGTTTTCGTCGGCGAAACCAGCTGCCGTTGACGAAACCAGCTGCCGTCGGCGAAACCAGGCCGCCGTTGGCGAAACTGCCCGATCCGACCCGCCCGCAAGGGTCCGCCCGCCCGCCCCGACCCGCCCGTCAGGGTTCGCGCGTGCTCGGTCGAGCGTGCCCCACACGTTAATGTCCCGCCCGCCCGACCCGACCCACCCGTTAGGGTCCGCCCGCCCGACCCGACCAGACCCGCCCGCTAGGGTCCGTCCGCCCGACCCGACCCGTCCGTTAGGGTTCGCGCGTGCTCGGTCGAGCGCGCTCCACATTGTAATGTACCGCCCGCCCGACCCGACCCCCCCGTTAGGGTCTGTCCGACCCGACCGGACAGTTAGGGTTCGCTCGTGCTCGGCCGAGCGCCCAACACGTTAATGTCCCACCCGAAGCGACCCGACCCGCTCGTTAGGGTCCGCCCGCCCGACCCCACCCGACCGCCCGCCATGGTCCGCCCGCCGGACCCGACCCCCCGTTAGGGTTCATGCGTGCTCGGTCGAGCGTGCCCCCCACGTTAATGTCCCGCCCGCCCGACCCGACCCGCCCTATAGGGTCCGCCCGCCCGACCCGACCAGACCCGCCCGCTAGGGCCCGCCCGCACGATACGACCCGCCCGTCGACGCCGAAGGCGACGACAGCGTCGGTAAAACCAGCGCTGGCGAAACCTGCGCCGGCGAAACCAGCGCCAGCGCAACAAGCCACCGTCGAAACCAGCGGGGTGAAAGCAGCGCCAGCGATACCAGCGCCGGCGAAACCAGCGCCGGCGAAACCAGCGCTGGCGAAACCAGCTCATGCCTCGCGCGCGCATGTCGGAGTCATTCGGACCCTTTTGCGCGCCTGGGGGGCACGATCCCTGTCAAATAATACCATGCGGGCTACTCTACCCGTCGGTTGCGCGCGAATGTCGAAATCTTTTCAAAATCTTCATCACCGACACGTGGACACCATCATCGTCCTGGACACCATTATCGTCTTCGGCGTGATCCGCATCGGCGCCGTCATTGCCAATGCTGTCATCATCATCATCATCATCCCCACCATGCCTCTTCTATTCTCTGTGAGCAAGCTCCTGCTGTCTCCGCAGCTTCTCTGCCCAAGTGCCCCCCGTCGGCCGCGCGCGCGGGCGCCTTATGCAGGCGGTCGCACAAGCGGCTCTCCAGGGCGCTGGGGAGATTTTCTTCAGGGGGCTGCGGGCCGCGCTCTACGAGCGGCTCGTGGCTGCCCCCCTCTCTGTGCTTCAGGACCAGGGGCCTCCATCGCCTGCCTGGTCCATCCAGCAGGCGGACTCGTCCGAGGGTGAGGGGGCCTCCTGCCCTCTCCCTTCGGCGGGTTCCACCTGCCCCACCGTCTGCCTCGGGCTGGCGGTGGACCTGAGCGGCGGGGTCTCTCCCTGGCTGCTCAGCACGGTCGCCGCCCTCCTCTGGGTGACGGCCGCCTGCAGCGCCTGCGCGGGCTGCTGCCTCGGGCTGCTGGGCCCGTACGTGTGGCGGAGGCTCTGGCCCTCCGCCTGGCCGCGCGGCGCGGTTTCTGCTTCACCTGAGCAGGACCGCCGTGCGGCGCGAGCGCTGGCCTACGGGGCTCCGCCTCGATCTCAAGCGCTCGAGCGGGCAGACGCCCAGCGTGCGGGCGGCGGCGTCCACGGCGGCGCCCACTGATGGCGGAGCTGCCACCAGTTGGCGGAGGGCCCCTTTGGCCCGAGCTCTACCCTTTCGCTGCGCCCACGGCGCGCGACTACGCACGATGGCGCCTAGACGACGGCGACACCAGCTGGGCGGCTATCCCCCTCGCCTCTCGAGAAGGGGGCATCCTGCTGGCCCTGCCTGGTGCCTTTCGCTCTACAGCGGAGCTCGAGGCTGCCGAGGCGGATGGCTTTGCTGGGATGATAGGCCCCTTCCAGCTAGTGGACGTCCAGCTCCAGGGGGCCGCTTCACGGCCGCTCGCCACTACCGCATCCGTCCTCGTTATAGATATCGAGGTTGCCGAGCTCGAGCTCGAGTCGCTGTACCCTCTAGAGGTCGGCGACGACGCAGGCATCGTTCCCTTCGCCGAGGTGCGCAGCCGCGTCTATTGGCCGCATCCTTCGGGGGTTCGGGTGCTTCGCGAGGGCTACGCTCGTTTGCACGGCGCCCCGCCTACCGCAGGGGAAGAGCCTCTCCCAGGGGCCGATCGGGCTACCCCCTACCACTCTGCCGACGAGATGGAGGAGCCCGAGGGGTTCGCGGCCGACGGGGAAGCCGACCGCGCGGCCCCAAGTGCGCGAGCCCCCGCGGTCGCTGGAGCGCCGCGCGGCCCGCCCGCCAAGCGCGCTGGCGCCGCCGCGCCGCCACGGGTCGCGGGTCCTGCTCCGATTGCTCCTGGTGCTCCTGCGGCGTCTCTGGACGACGGGGCTCCCATGACCCGCGCCGAGGTAGCTGCCGAAATGCGCGCCTTGCTTGCAGCCCACGCGGCCTCCACGATGGTCGGCGGACCCGAACCGCTGGGCCCCGCTCCGGCTGCCCGGAGCGCTCGGCCCGAGGTGCCTCAGCTTTTCAGCGACGAGGCGGCGCGCCTCGGGCTGGATCCTGCGGGGATCGAGGCCGTCTTGTCCCACGCGCCCGTGGCCCCACATCGGGTCTCCGCGCGCCCCAAGGGACCCACCTCCGCGCTGGTCTCGGCGTGGGAGAAGGCGCGCTCTCTTGCTGTCCCTCGGGCCCCTTCGTCCGCTTCCGGACCGATGGGCCCCCCGCCGCCGCCTGGGCTAGCCCATCCCGCTGCGGTCGACGGCTTTGCCGAGGCGGGCGGCGCCGACGGGTTAGAGCCGCCCCTTGCGGCCAATCCGACGGACTTCAGCCTCATGCTTCAGTGCCTGCACCAGTCCCTTTCCTTGCAGCAGGGGCGGGGCCATCGCCCAGCCTTCCACCCGCTTCTGGGGACCCTGAGCGACCAAGCTCAAACTCCGCCCGCGACCTCGGGCGACCCCGCGCACGCATCGGCTCAGATGGGGGGAATCGCTCGGAGGCGCGAGTGGCAGCAAGCGCTGATGCAGCACGGCCCCGACGTGCGAGGACTGATGAAGGAGAATTTGGCCCGCGTTCTGGGCGTGGAAGTCAGCGCCGTGACCCCCATGGCCATGCATCAGTACTTTCGCGAGCACAGCCCCCTCGGGGCTCAGCCGTCGACGCACGAGTTGTTGACGCATTTTGCCTTCCTCAGCGCCGAGCTGTGGCGGGCCTGCGAGGAGGGCAACCCCGAGAGGGTCCAGACCTTGCTGACTTGCCAGTGCATGTTCATCGACCAGTTGGCGGGGGACCGCGGCTACCTCGAGGCCGCTTGGTTCCTCACGGGGCTGGAGCCTCCCCCGTGTCGCGTGACCAGTCGTCACACGGAGCGCGAGGCCCAGACCCCGTTTTCACCCCTAGTGGATCCTCGCTGGCTGTCGGCGCAGGGCGAATACATGAAGGAGCTGCAAGCATTTCGGGCGCGCCTCGACGCCGAGCGCGCCGTCGCGCTCCCCAAGCATCCACCTCATCAGCCCAAGCAGCCCAAGGTCTCAAAGCCCCCCTTCAAGTCTCAGGGTGCTCCCAAGGCCCCGAAGGCGGTGCCCAAGAAGGACTGAAGATGCCCTTGGCGCCCGCCTTCTTGGAGGGGGGGCCTTCGCGTGGCCGGGGTACGCCGCCGCAGACAGTCTGCACCGACGCTGCTACGGCTGCTAGGCGTGTTTGGGCGCAGCGAGGGCGTGAGGGTAGGAATGCGCTCCTCCAGCGATGCTGTTGCGGCCCCGCAGGGAGGAGTACGTTCCGCCACCACGCCCCTCGCTCTGCTCCGAACCGCCCCTCGGATCCATTCGGCCATTTTGGCCGTCACCTGCCTCAGTCGAGCGCTCCCCCCATGGGGTCTGCAGCCCCTGAGGTTGGTGTTCTTGCTGGTGCTTGTTCTCCTTCAAGCACCCCTGCTGCTCTTGCCAACGTCGCGCCATTTGTCGCTGACTTGTCTGCCTTGCTGCGCCTGTTTCCAGGCGCGAACATTGATATCACCCACTGGGCGGCAGCGCTGTCCCAGGTTGGGATGGGTGCTCGATGTTCTCTTGGATCTTTCTCCCGCTCATCAATGCGTGCAATGGACAGGGACGACCCGTACCTTTTGGGGCCGCCTCCCCGCGATCCTTGGCCGTGCCCGCCTGCTCCACCTCTTGGTCCCCCGCCTGACGGCTTGTCGGCGAGGCGCAGGGAGCGCTGGAGATTGCGGCGCGCGGCGCGGACGCTCGCGCAGTATTCTGTTATTGCGTTGAACTGGCTCACTTTGGGTCATCCTAGCCTCGCTCCCGCCGAGGCTCGTGTCCGCGCCACGGTCTCGCCCTGCCAGGAGGGCGTCCGCACCCGTATCGAACGGTTGTGTCGGATCGCAGTTCGCCTTGCCCGTGGCGGCAAGAGCGACTTAGGTCGAGCCTTCGCCAAGTTCGACTCTACTGAGGTCTCGCTCCATGGCCTGGCCACCCATGTTGCAGCTTTGGAGGCCTCCTTCACCTCCTCTTCTTCCGTGCCCGCCCCCATGCGGCACTGCCCGACCAGCGCTCCTTCCGTGCCTGGTTCGCTGGCGTCTGCGGCGGCTTGGGACTCCACCCAGGTCGAGCCCTTCGATTTAAAAGTCAGGGCGTCTCGCATTAAGTGGGATTACTCGCCAGTGTTTGATCCCATTCCATTTCTCTCTGACGCTCGAGTCCGCGAAGCGTTCATCAATCCAGAGGAGATGCGGCTCCCGGCGTCAGAGTGGCCTGCTGGCCAAAAGGGGGCGCGTGTCCATATGGACCGCGCCGAGCTGTGGGCCCTGCTCCAGAAGTGGGATGCCTGCGGCGCCCTGTACCTGACTCCTGCTTCGGACCTCGCCTGGGATGAAGCCTGCGGAGCTTTCAGGGCACCGAAGGACAGCGACTTCGACAGGCTGATCCTGAACCCAACGGTCGTGAACAGCCGCTGTGCCTCAATCTCGTCCAGCACCCAGCGCCTTGGCCAGGGTTTCCTGCTGTGCCGTTTGGGTCTGGCGCCTGGGGAGTGGCTGGCAGTTTCTTGCGACGACCTACGGGAGTTTTACTACACTTTCCGCGTTCCTCCCGCGCGCGCCAGGCGTAACGCCCTTCGCGTTCGTCTGCCATCATCCCGCTTCAAGGCCTTTCGAGCCTGGCGCCCCGAGCTCGAAGGTGTGGACGTCGCGCCTTGCCTCAATGCTCTAGCGATGGGCGACAACATGGCGGTGGAGATTGCCAACTCTGCACATGAAGGCGTCTTGCACAGCTTCGGGGCCTTGCGGCCTCACGAGCAGGTTGTCCACCGCTCGCCCTTCCCGCGGGGACCGTTTGTCGAGATGCTGAATATTGATGACCATACAGGTTTTCAGAAGCTCTCGTGGCATGGCTCCGCTCCTCGCCCCGACGACCCCTGTCGTCGTGATCGTGAGGTCTTCGCCGCCTGCGATGCAGGCTACCCGCGCGTGGGCCTGATTCAGCATCCAGGCAAGCGCGCGCGCGGCGAAACGCACAAGGTGGTGGTGGGCGCCGAGGTGGAAGGGCGCATAGGCATCGTCTGCGCTCCCTTAGTGCGGACGGTGGCCTTGTGCAGGCTGACCCTGATCCAAATCTACCTCGGCATCACCACACGCTCCCTGTTAGCCTCTCTTGTGGGCTGCTGGGTCCAGGTGTTCCTCTATCGCCGTCCGATGCTCGCCATTTTCACGCACGTCTACAACTTCCTGTCGCGCCTGGCGACCGAGGAGGGCATTGAATACGACTTGCCTCCTTATGTTCGCGACGAGCTTTTGGCCTGCACCTTTTTAGCCTTTACGGCTATAACCGACCTTCGGGCGCAGCCTTGCCCCGAGGTGTTCGGTGCGGACGCGTCTCTCGGCTGGGGGGGCGTTGTCCGCGCTCCTATCAGCCCGCAGCTCTCCGCCGAGCTGTGGCGCAGATCGGAGCACGGGGGGTGGCACACGATCCTGCACAATCGGAGCCTCCTCGCCGTACTCAGCCGCGGCGTGCCCTTGGGCCCTGAGCTCACCCAACTGCATCGCGACCTGGGGCTCCCGTCTATTGAGCCCCCCGTCGCGCCGCGTTGGGTCACCGAGCTATCAGAGGCGCTGCGCTTTCGGCTCGCGTACAAATGGGAGTTTCGCATGCCCCGTCACATCAATATCCTTGAGACAACGGTGTATAAGAGCTTGTGCAAGTACTGCTGTATTCGCCTCCCTGACTCTCGTATCCCCGTTCTCTTGGATTCAAAAGTGGCTTTGGGCGCGACCGCTCACGGGCGCAGTAGCTCTCCTGGTCTATCTCACGTTCTTTCGACCACTTTGCCCTATGTGATAGGAGGAGGTTTATATATGGGAGGCATGTACGTGCCTACGGACGTGCACAGGGCCGACGACCCCACGCGGAACCGTGCGGTGAGGCCCCCGTCCCGTGACCCTCCCGCCTGGTTAGTTGAAGCAGAGAGAGGAGAGAATTTACTCGCTTTGATTGCATTGCGTACGCCGACTCCCGCTCGTCATTCCCTACTTGTCTCTGGGGCCGATTTGTTGCGCAGCTTGTGGCTCGAGGCCCCGAGGGGCTGCTCAGCCACCGCTGGGCGGCCGCCCCCCCCCCCTCGGAGGGCGCGGGGATGGCCGCCGACGCCGCCAGCGACGGCGCCCAGGGGGAGGCACCTGACCCCTCGGGCGCCGCCGAGAGCAGCAGTGAAGCTGCTCTCGCCAGCGGAGAGCGTCGCGGGCCTCGCAACGCGCTCTTCGCTGACAGCGAACGGCCTCTCGCGTCCTCGGCAGACGCCACGCCAAAAGCGTCTGCCTCCGCGGAGGGCGGCTCGCCCGGCCCCGACCCTGGCGCCGCCAGCGCAGGATCGGCTCCCCAGGCCGCCAAGCGTGCTCCGCCACTGGCCCTCCGCTCCAAGGCCGCGGCGGCCCCTCCGCCTGCTATCGGGGTGGGCTCGTCGCGCGTCGGCTCGCGGGAAGCGCCAAAGGGGGCCTCAGCAGCTACCCCCCGCACCTTCCAGCGAGCGGCCAGGGTGAGCGCCTCTCGCCAACTGCTTGGCGTAGTGGACGGGGCCTCGCGCGGCACAATTGAGGCCGCCTTCAGGCGCCAGTCCCTAGTCTACCATCCAGACAGGACTCCCGCGCACCTGGGCGCCGACGAGCGAGCAGCCCGCGCGCTGAAGTGGAAGCAGCTCTGTGACGCCAAGTCAGTGTTGCTCCAGGCCGTCTCGCAGGCCGCCGCGCCGCCCGATGTTCCTAGCACGGGCGGCGACGGTCCTGCCGCCCGCGCCTACGCCCGGGCCAAGGCGGCAGGAAAGGGCGCCCGCAAGGGCAAGCTGGCTCCAGGGTCGACCATGGCCCTTCAGGCGCTCGAAGAGGCGGTCTCCTCGCGGGTCGCCCTTGCGAGCGCCGAGCTGGCCCCTCGGGCTGCCCTCCCCGCCTCGGGCGCGCCTCTCCCGAGGGGCGGGGTTTCGTCTGCCCTCGCGACGCGGGCGGCTGAGTCGGATGCCACCCTCGTCTCCGCCGTGTCGCGCGGCCGCGTGGAGCTCGACGCACTCCGCACCGCGCGTGCCGACGCCACCAGGCGCACGGTGCAGGCTCCTGCACGCGGCGAAGGAGAGCGTGCCGTCGCTCGTGCCGAGCTCGCGGAAGGGATGGCCGATCGCGCCTACTTCCGACGCGTGCGCGAGGCCGCCAGTCGAGAGGCCGCGGGCTTGCCGCGCACTGCTCCCGTCCAGCTGGGTCGGGATTGGCGCAAAACCTTGCGCGCCGTCCTGCACAACGCTGAGGTCTCGACGGGCCTCGCCATCGCAGAACGTGCCGCTCGTGCTGGGGACGCACCCGCGTCGTCCACTGGCCGCTCCTTGGCCGAGGTGGAGGCTGAGGACCCGCGCGCCTTGGCAAGGCCCGCCGACGACCCTGCGTCCAGCTTCAGCCGTCGTGAGCGGCGCGCGGTCCGCGCCCGCCTGGGCCCGCGGGATGAAGCGGTCGAGGACCAGCCCAACCGCGGTGGTCACGCGCCGCACTCCGCCTCGCGCACGGGCGCCGCGCGCACCAGGCGCGCCGCCAGGCAGCGGCGGGCTTCGATGGCGGCGCCCCCCGCCCCTGAGGGGGGGGCCGCCACGGCGCCTGGCCGCAGGGCGCGTCGCACTGCCAATGCGCGCCGCTGGGCAGGCGCGGCACGCCCCAGCTCCGCCGCGGGAGCGGGCTCCCCACCGCGGAGCCGCAGCCCTGCCCGCAGCCGTACGCGGTCTCCAAACCCGTACGGGACCGACCGCACCTCTCCCTCGGGGGGCTGATCGTCGCCTCCCGTCGACGGCCCGATCTCGCCCGAGGAGCCGTCGGAGCCGCCTGCGGGGGAGGCATCGGAGGGCCCGCACACTCCTGACGGGTCCCCGCCCGCGAGCGTTCGCAGCCGCTCGAGAGCGGAGCCCGCGTGCGACGAGGACTCTCCGACGGAGCTCGAGGACGTCGTGCTGAGTGCCCTCGCAGACTCCTCGATGGACCTCGAGCGCGTCGTGGCGGGCCTGAACCCCGAGGTCCTCCGCCGCCTGCAGGCGGCCTTCCCTCGCCGCTCGGGGGCCTCTCCGCCCGCCGCTCGCGCCTCGGTTCGCAGTCGCTCTCGGGGCCGCGGCACGCGTGTAGGCTCCGAGACTCCGCGGCCCGTGCCCCCGCCGCCGCCGCCGCCCCCTCACCACTCTGGTGGGCGTGCGGCGTCGCGATCCCGCGCGTCGACCGCAGGCCAGGGGCTTAGTCGGGCCGTCGCGCTCGGCTCCTCTCGCGCGCCTTCGCGTCAGGCGACGTCGCCTCGGCGTCGCGAGGTGCGCTCCCCTCGAGTCGTTCGAAGCGGCGCCCGAGCCCCGCTACTGCGCAGCGGCCAGCCACGTCCCGCCATGGTGCGAGCTCGGGCGACGCCCACGCAGGCAGCTCCCGCGCGGACTCCGCTGCTCAGGCCCCTCAGTCTTCGGTAGGCACGCGCTCCTCCAGCGATGCTGTTGCGGCCCCGCAGGGCGGAGGGCGTGCCGCCGAGGAAAGGGGGTCTTCGAGCGGCCCCGCGCCTGGCCGAGATTCAGGGCACGAGCTGCATCCCAGCGGCTCCCACAGCGGCGACGCTGGGAGCGCCGCGGCTGCAGCCTTCGCAGCGCGGCGCACGGCCTCCGCGGCCGTTGAGCAGCCCTTGCCTCCAGGGGCCGCCACCGCCCTAGCGTGGCGTCTCAACCTCGGCGGTGAGAAGGTCACAGTGGTGAGGTGGGGACCCGCCTGGCAAGCTGCCTTCCAGAGCGCGGCGTCGTGGCTGAGGTCTTTCGCACCCGCAGGGGCCGCCGAGCCCGAGGGCAGAGATGACCTGCACTGCCTCCTGCAGGCCTTGCACGCCTATAAGCGCCTGTTTCAGACAGGCGGCGCCGAGCCGATCGACGAAGCCTCGTGGTTGCATCCTTACGTGGCCGCCGTCGAGCCCGAGGCTATCCCCGCGGGCGCTGACCTCCAAGCCATGGGGGCGGGCGCCATCCGTGGCATCGGGCTCGGCTCAAAGATCGAGCACAGGAGGCGCGCGGGCAAGTTGGCCTGCCTTTTCGACCTTCTGTACCACGTGCAGGACGGTCACGGCGCCATCCCAGCAGCGCTGTGGGGATCTCATTCCCCTCCGTCCGAGATCCTCGACGCGTTCGCGGAGGTGGTGCCCGTTCCACATCATTCGGGCCTCACGTCCTCGGCAGCTCGTTCCGAGCTCGCCGAATCGGCCGCAGCTGCGCGCGCCGAGCCGCGCCCGCCCTTTGACTGGGCGACCCTCGAGGGAGGGGACGCTCTGCCCGCCGAGATCGAAGCAGGGGCTCGCCGTGCTCACCGTAACATGGGCGGATCCTTCACCTCGGCGCGGGCGATGCTGGCGGAGGCGTCGGGGTTCGAGACCGACGGGCGGGACACCCTCGTTCCGCCCTTCTACGCGTCCAGGAGCAGGAGGGCCGCCACGCTGATCAGCTCTCCCAGCCCTGGCCGCCCTGCGCTCATCCTGTGGTGCGTCTGCGGCCTCTGCATCTCTCTGGGAGCCGCGGCGCCGACCGCAGGCCAAGGGCTTAGTCGGGCTGCGCCTTCCGCGCCCGCTCGCCCTCCGCGCACTCCCTTCGTGCGCGATTCTCACCTCACCTCCGCGTATCTCGATCGTCGCTCGAGATCGATTGATGCGTTCGAACTGTGGTTAGCAGAACACACTGGCGTGCCGCCCGCCACTCTTTACCGTAGCGGGATACTTCTCGCCCGCTTCCTCGCGACCTTCGGCGTGTGGCTTCATGATGCAGGTTTCCCTCATTATATTCTGGTTCATGCCATCTTGGGAATCCAGAGCGCTCATCCGCATTGGAAGGCCTTTCTAACAGAAGCTTGGGACGTAGCGAAACAATGGAAGCTCGCGGAGCCGCCAAAGCTCCGCCCGCCCTTACCTCGCGCGCTGCTGCGCGCTATGGTCGGTCTCTGTTTCGCCTGGGACTGGCCTGTGATGGCGGCCTTGCTGCTCATGGGCTTTACGATGTTCCTCAGGCCTGGCGAGCTGCTGGCGTCACGCCGCTGTGACTTGTCGCTTCCTTGCGACCGCCTCGAAGTTGAAGGGGATGCTTTTCTTTCGATTCTTGTTCCAAAGACCAGGAGAACGTACCCGACGCAGCATGCTCGCTGCTCCGATCGGGGCACGGTGAAGATACTGAATCAAGTGTTTGGGCGGTTGGCTTCCACCGATCCTCTCGCCCCTTTCGGTGCGAGCGGCTTCCGTACTCGGTGGAATCATTTGCTTTCGGCCCTGGGCGTCCCTCTTGCCAAAGCGGGTCAGGGGCTCAACCTGACGCCCGCATGTCTGCGGGGCTCTGGCGCAACAGACTTCTATATCGCTACGGAAGACGTCCCTCGCGTCTTCTGGCGGGGGCGTTGGCGTCAGGCTTCCAGTGCTGAGCGCTACCTGCAAGCCGCCGCCGCTTCCACAGTTCTTGCTGCGCTGCCCGTGCCCGCACGGGCGCGGATCCTGTTCTTCGCCACCGCCAGCGACCGCCTTGTCGCTTCATTTCTCCAAGTCGGCCCCGCCGCTTGGCCTGCCCTACTTGCGGCCGCCCGCCGAAACCTTGTCACTTCGCAAGGTCCTTGAGCACGGGTATGGCTGCCTCGCCGTCGTCGGCGAGCAGGCGGTCTCCCCCGCCTGACGCGCGGCGCCCCGGCACGAGCGCGCGGGACGGGCCTGCCCATTTTGGGCCGCCCCGCGCGCGCGAGCCGCGGCCGCGCTCGGAGACAGCTCGCTAGCGCGCGAGCGGGAGAATGCCTCTTCTATTCTCTGTGAGCAAGCTCCTGCTGTCTCCGCAGCTTCTCTGCCCCCCTCCCTCCTCTCCCAATCTAAGGCTGATGGGCGCTGCCTCGCCGTCGTCGGCGAGCAGGCGGTCTCCCCCGCCTGACGCGCGGCGCCCCGGCACGAGCGCGCGGGACGGGCCTGCCCTTTTTGGGCCGCCCCGCGCGCGCGAGCCGCGGCCGCGCTCGGAGACAGCTCGCTAGCGCGCGAGCGGGAGAATCATTATCATCATCATCATCATCATCATCATCATCATCATCATCATCATCATCATCATCATTATCATTATCATCATCATCATCATCATCATCATCATCACCATCACCATCACCAGCATCGTCACTGGCTTCGCTACTATCGTCATCGTGTCTGTTGCTGTCGACATCGCCATGATATCGCGCCCGCCCGAGTCACCGACTCGCACGGAAATGCCCGCGCGTCAGCGCGGCCTGCACGACGCGTTAAGAAGTCCCCAGCGGTCAGCGCCACCGCGGCCGCATCGGCCGCGCCAAACTAGCTGGCCGCTCTGCGCGCGAGCCTGCGCGCTGGCGCGGCCGCATCGATGCGCCAGCCAGCGCCGAGCAGTCATCGCAATCACCGTCGCATGGGTTTTGCAAACCAACTTTCGGGTGGGTGGGCGGGATTATTGCGCGAGCCGTTGATAATGCAACTCATTGCGAATAAAAATTAGTTGCGCCACATGGATTACGCAACGTAGATTGCACATCATAGCATGCCCACATATGTTGCTCCACATAGGTTGCCCAAACAAGACTGCATCACGGAGATTGCAACATATGTGTACATATCTATACATATACACATATATATATACATGTATTGCGCAACATCTATTGCACAACACAAACTACACCACATCGACTGCACCATATAGATTGCACCACCAAGGTTGCTCCACCTAGACTGCATAACATATACTGCACAACATCGATTCTCCTTTCTAAAAACACGATGGACTCTACCCCCCCCCCCTCCCCGGCGTTATCCGCCCCCCTTTCGGGTATGTAAATCATATATGATTCTGACCACATGTCCATCCTAAATATGAATTTACACTATCCCAGAGGGGCCGGGATCGACCCCCCTGAGGTTCCTTTTTGTAAAAAACGATACGCGGGGACACCTTTTGTTCTAACATAACACTTTTGCACAAATCCCTTGGAAACAAAAATAGACGAAGTACACGCGCGCGCGTCGTCGCGCGCGCATGCCGAAATCCTTTAAAAACCCTCGGTGCCGGAAGGATGTCGCAATGGTGTTTCCAAAAAACATACAAAGACACAGGGTTTCGCAACACTGATTTGCTAAAAAAGCTTACGCGCGACTTGCGGAATCTTAAGAAAACCAAGGGTTTTTCAAGATTTTCACAAAATGCTACCAAACGGGCTTCGCGCGCGCGCATGTCGAAATCTCTCGAACGCCCTTGCGCGTGTGCCGTCGCGAGAGTCCTCTGCAAAAAACGGGACGAAGTGCAGACGCGCGCGTCGTCGCGCGCGTATGCCCAAATCCTTCAGAACCCATCGGTTTCGGAAGGATGTCAAAATCGCGTGTCCAAAAAACCTACAAAAACACAAGGTTTCGCAACACGGATTTTCAACAAAAGCGTGCGCGCGCGCTCTTGCGTCGTCGTCGTCGTCGCCGTCCTCCCCCCTCCCGCGTCGTCGTCGTCGCCTGCGTCGTCCTCTGTCTTTCCTCGTGTTCGTCGTCGTCGTCCTCTTTGGCGTCGTGGTCGTTTCCGTCGTTGTCGCCGTGGTCGTCGTTCCTCCTCCCTCGTCGTCGTCCGTCGTCGGCGTCTCGTCGTCGTCCCTCCTATTTCGTCGCCGTCGTCGTCGTCGTCGTCGTCGTCGTCGTCATCGTCTTCCCTCCTCCCTCGTCGTCGTCGTCGGCGTCGCCGTCCTCTCCCCTTCTTCGTCGTTCGCGTCGTCGCCGTCCTCCCTCCTCCCTCGTCGTTGTCGTCGTCGTCGCCGTCGTCGTGCTCCCTTCTCGCTCGTCGTCGTCTTCGTTTGCGACGTCGTCGTCGGCGTCGGCGTCGGCGCCGTCGTCGACGTCGGCGTCGTCGTCGCCGCCGTCGTCGTCGTCGTCGACGTCGTCGGCGTCGTCGACGTCGTCGTCGTCGGCGTCGTCGTCGTCGCCGGCGTCGTCATCGTCGTCGTCGTCGTCGGCGTCGGCGTCGTCGTCGTCGTCGTCGGTGTCGTCGTCGTCGTCGTTGTCGTTGTCGTCGAAGTCGTCGGAGACGTCGTCGGTGTCGTCGTAGTCGTCGGTGGCGTCGTCGTCGTCGACGGCGGTGTCGTTGCCAAGTGCCATTTGGAACCTACCGTCACGGTCTTAAGAGGTTTTGCAAACCAAGTTACGGGTGGGTGGGTGGGATGTTTGCAAGAGCATGAGATGTGTCACATCATTGATAAAGATCAATTGCACCACATAGATTGTTTCACGTAGATGGCCTCACATCGATTGCTAGAAATACATGGTTTGGGGTCCGCATCGGCTAACAGAGTATAGCAGAACGTCCTCTTCGAAAAAGTTGCGGGAAGCTGGGTGAATACCTCATTCGTGGTTACTAAGCACGGCACAATGGCCGGGAACGCGCCGATCGTCATGTTGGTGTGCGCGTTGAGGTGCAGGCCAACAGAGTTTGGCGCCTCAAACGCGTAGTTGATTGTAATTTTTCGCTATACGTTCATTGCCGGAGGCCTCCGCTCAGGGCGAATAGCGGAAGATGTTCGATTCCAGACATCGGTTTATGGGGGGGGGAGCCGTTCAGAGCGAGCGAGGGTCCCAGGCCGTCATTTGTGTTTTTTGTTAGCTTTTTCTGCGCCAGCAAGAGCAGGCTCACGTGCGTGGTTGACATATGCGAAGGCAGTCGGTTTGACCATTCTGTTTGACACGTGTGCGCGTGCGCCTTGCGTGTGTGGGCTGCACGCGTGGTTGCCACGTGGTTTTCGGCACGGTCTCGGGACGCCCGATATCCATTCTGCCTCCCCCTCCTCCTCCCCCGTCTCCACCTCCCCCTCCTCTGCCTCCCACCCCCCCTTCGTCCCCCCACTCACCCCACCCCCCCGAGGAAGGAGGCGGCACGCCTCAAGGCCAGCATCAAGGAGGGCGGGGCCCCGTCCGACGAGGGCGCGAAGGAGGAGGAGCAGCCCGAGAAGAGGACCTTCACGCAGAGGCAGATCGACCAGGCGTCGTGGACAAACATCACGGCGCTTTTTTTGTTCGTTGCCCTTTTCGGTTTTTGGGGCCTTCGCCGGGCCCCAGAGCCATCAAACAGCGGTTCGTGACAAAGAGCCGGTCCCGGGGGGAGTGGGTCGAGATTTTGTGGAGTCCACGGCTTAAAAAATCAAGACGTTGGGCGCACGGGTTCCAGGGCCCATTTCGGTCCGATCGATCCGATTCGATGTTGATTCTGGCCGGCTCGACCCAGTTCGGTTTCGATATATATATATATATATATATAATCTATATATACATATATATCGTTGATTAGATGCGGCCCGATGTTTTACATAGGCGTTGTTGGATTCCGTGCCAATGCAGCCCGATCCGACGCACACTCCGATCCGATCCGATTTCTCGGCTTGGTGTTGATTGATCTTGCCAGGCGCGCCTCCAGAGCACCCACAACAAGCAGTACGAACGCGAGGCCGCTTGCTGCCGCCCCGCCCGACGCGCACACACACACACACACACACACACACAGACAGACACACACACACAAGCAAACACAAACGAACACACGCTTACACACGCACGCACATTCACGTTGGCGGCCCAACGGGACCCGATCAAGCGGTGCAGAGGCAGGTCCCCGCAGCTGACAAAATGCCACACCCACACACAAACAAACAAACAAGTACGTTTTAGCTTCGCGGCCACGCGCGCGGCGGAGCAAGGTCGGACGACGGGCAGCGCGCGCGGACTGGGCCAGCTCACACAGCAGGGAGATGCCGGGACCACGCAGCATCATTCGCGAGGAGGCATGTGAGAGCGGGGTGGAAGGGAACGACAACACAGGGGCGGAGAGAGCCATGGTCAGTAACAGGCAGAGAAGGCAGTGACGGACCAGGGGCAGGCCGAGGCCTGCAAGCGTGGCGCAGTAGTGGACGGGATGCAATGGCAGCAGGCCAAGAGGAGCGCAAACACAAACACACACACACACACACACTTGTTGGCGTCGTGGCCACGAGCGCGGCGGGACGGCATAGAAATGCACACACACACACACACACACACACACACACACACACACACACACGCACACACACACACACACACACACACGCACGCACACACGCACACATGTTTCACTATTCCGGCGCGCCGGTGGGCTGCAATCAGCGGTTCGACCCACATACGCAGACACGCACACACACACACACACACACACGCACACACACACACACACACACACAGTTTTTGGTCGGCGGCGGGTGGGCGCAGCGCCGCAGCATCAGACGCACGCGCGGCGGCCGCGCGCGCGCCAAGCAGGCCGGCCTCTCACGGGGCGGTGGAACAAGCCCGGCCGGCGGAACGCCGAGGCGGCAGGCAAAGGATTCACATCGCAAGGCCAAGGCTGGCCAGAATTGCAACGACCAGGGCCAAGCAGGACAGGGGAAAGGAGGGCCAAGCAAAGCGAGGGAGGAGCAAGGAGCGAGAAGCGACAGCGGACAGCCGAGGGAGAAGACGGACGGACGCGAGGGGCATGAGCCGGCTGACAGAGGAGGGGGAGCCGAGGGGAAAGAAGGAGACACCATACACCGTAAGGGCAGTGCAAGACACGAAGAGGAGATTGAGCCAGCCGAGGACGGAGGCGAGGCTGTGGAAAAAATTGCGAAAAAAAACACTGGGGGGGTGGGGCGGGAGTGGGGAAAAAGCAGAGTGCCTGTTCCACAGACTGTGTGTGGTTTTGTTTTCAACTGTGTGCTTTGTTTCCAGTGCGTGGTGTTGTTCCCAGGAGGCGCAACACAGAGGCCAAGGCTGGACCTAAACGCTGTTTTGCTGGACTGCGGTTGTGTTTTGTTTGTTGTTTTGAGAGGGAGGTACAGGAAAACAGATAGAGCAAAACGAAGCATAAAACGACAACAAAACGAATCACAACGTTTAGGTCCAGCCCTGACAGAGGCAGGGGAGGGGGAGAAAGGAGGGGCCACAGGGAGGCTGGAGGCCCGCCTGCACACACCTGGAGGCCGTGCCTCGGGCGAGAGGGGCAGCGGCGCTGCTTCTCCTCCTCCTCCCCCCCTCCTCCCCCTCCTCCTCCTCCTCCCCCTCCTCCTCCTCCTCCTCCTCCTCCTCCTCTCCTCCCCCTCCTCCTCCCCTCCTCCTCCTCCTCCTCCTCCTCCTCCTCTCCTCATCCTCCTCCTCCTCCTCCTCCTCTTTCTCATCTTCCTCCTCCTCCGCCTCATCCTCCTCCTCCTACTCCTCCTCCCCCTCCCCCCCTCCTTCTCTTCCTCCTCCTCCTCCTCCTCATCCTTCTCCTCATCCTCCTCCTCATCCTCTACGGTCGTCTCCTCCTCCTCCTCCTCCTCCTCCTCCTCCTCCTCCTCTTCGTCCTCCAGGAGAAGCATGAGGGGGACGAGTGAGGGAGTAATGGCGGATTGCCCCCCGCCAAGCGAGAAGATGTGCACAGGCGGACTGCGCCCCGTCAAGGGGAAAGAAAGGGACCAGCGCAGTGCCCCCCGCCGAGGGAAAGTGTGCAGAGATGAGCACAGGCGGATTGCCCCCCGCGCCATAGGGAGAGAAACGATCCGGCGGAGTGCCCCCCGCCAAGGGAAAAGGTGTGGCAGAGATGGGATGCCGTCTTGCCAGGGGGGGCAGCCTGATGTGAACCAGTCGGGCTCACAGCCAGTGGGATAACTGGCTGCGTGCTGGTGCGGATTACTGGCTGGGAGACGCAACCGACTCGCACTGAATAGGAGCGCGCTTGTCACATCTGACCGCCTGAGGAACGGAGCAGTGCGGCATGGGCATCGCCCTGCCAGCAACCCAGAAGAAGAGGGGAACGGCGGGGGGAGGAAAAGAAGACAAGGAGAGAACAAGGAGGGGTGGAGGCGAGAGTGCGTTCGAATTACATCTTACATAAGAAACAAGCACGCTGTACACATCACAAGCCAGGAATTCGGAAGTGACAAGAGGAGATGCCTCGAAGGAAAGTACGGATTGTGAGCCACTACCGAAAACAGGACATGAAAGTGGTCATAGCCAAGCGCGCTGCACCGATGCCCGCAATATAGACCTGCTCACAGTGAAAGGAAGCGGCCCGAGACCCGACAGACGCATTCTGGAAAAGTATATATAACGTTCCATTGTGTTAAATGCCGAAAGTTCGAACCACCAAATCTGCACCAAATCATGCACCACAATTGAAGGTGTCATACGCACACCCCGTGCGTTGATGTGATATTGAAGCTACGAGATAACGCCCGTGGCATATTCACGGAGCTCCGTAAAGAAGATGCATGTGCTGCAGGCCACCATCGTGAACCATAAAGACCAGGTAGGAGATGGACTTGCCCAGCAACATCTGGTCCGCAACCGCGCGCTCTGGCTGCCCGGCCTGCAAGGCAAGGTCGCGGTGACTGCCGTGATGGCACCAGTGCCGACTTGCCCGTGCCAGAGCTGCACTAGACCACACGTATTCTTCAGCGGGTAAAAGGTAGGCGCGCACCAGTGCCCTTGCCGCCGCGGGGCGTCCGTCCCTCCTCTTGCAGAGGCGCACCCGCCAGCGGACTGGCGAGCGCCACGGCGAGAGGAGCAGAAAGCCACGGATCGCGTCGCACAGTCAGCCCGCATAGCAAGGATGGGCAACCTTCCCAAGGGTACCCTTGCGCCCTGGCCTCCTCGGTCCATCCTTGGCCACTCTCGTCGGCCGCGCCCCGCCTCGAGAAGCTTCGAAATGGGCGTCCAGGGCCCTCGCATCCTTATCGCGCCTCCTTCTGATACGGGCGGGCCGTACTTCGACAGGCAGGCAGGGAGCACGGCGCCGCAGCACGCGCCCACGATCTTCAGCTCCGGCTCCGGACCCTCCATGACGGCGCCGGGCCGCCTGGCGCTCGACGCGCCGGAGGCCGCTGGTGCAGGCACCGGCCACCTGCCTGGCCACCCTGAGCCCCGCGGCGCCCCCTGCACGGCCAGGATGAGGTCCACCGCGCAGCCCGTGCAAACGCCCGCAAGGCCACCCAAGGAGTCCTCCCGCAGCTACTCCGCGCGCGCCGCCGTGTCCGCCTGGGACCGTCGCCAGTGCTCCTCGATCGCCTGGCGCTCCTCGGGCTCCGCTTCCCTCTCGCCTCTGTGCGAGCGCGAGCATGTTGCCAGCGGGTGATGGGCAAGCGCACGCTTGGGTCCCACGCGACCGGGGTACCAGGGAGTGAAACGAGTGGGAAGTAAGAGAAAGGGGGAGTGGCCTCCTGGCGGCCAGCGGCTTGATGCAGAGCGGTTTGATCCAAACGCTTGAGCCAACGCTTGAGCCAGGCTACGGCCCCCCAACGCACACACCCACACACACACACTTTTAAGTCGGCGGCGCAGAGTAACCTAGGCGCGGTCGGCAGATGGAAGTGCCAATTGCGGACGAACTTAGTCGAACGCGTCGTGATCAAAGGGTCCAGCCACGGCCGTGCAGACAGGTGCATTTGGTGAAAAGATGACACACACACACACAAACACGAGCATGCACACGCACACGCACCGCGATGTTTCCCTCAGGAGTAGGCCTTATCTCAGGCCCAGGGCCGTCCGGCTCGGAGCGGTCGGAGGGACCCGCAGTGCGCGCATCGAGCTCACCAGACAGGGTTGAGGAGTTTGGGTGAGATCAGCCCGATTCTTGTGGCCGAGAAGGCAAGCCGTGCAAGATTTGAGCCGTCCGCGATGGAACGGACTTGTGTGCGATGTAAATGGGAATGGGGATGGAACATAAGCTCCAAGAAAGCTATCGCGCAAGCCAGAGTTGCTGAGATCTCGTTCCACGATACGCATCTGTGTACAAAAAAGTACGCCTGCGCCTATCAGTATGGAGTGTTGTGGTGTTGGATGGCATAGCATGTTGTGTGCAGTGTGGCATGGCATGAACTGACCTGTCATGCCACTGCATGTCCTGGCACGACGTGGTAAGGTGTGGCACAGCATGGATGGCAAGGGGCGAGGTTAGACGGCAGGGCACGGCCAGACATGGTATGGCATACACTGTCTTGCATGGCACGGTTTGGCAGTGCAAGGCATGGCGCGACACGTTGCATGACAGTTCGATGTTGCACATGTGAGGCCTCAAGTGGAATCGGAGGGCCGTAGCCCGTCTTCTCCGTGGAGTCCTGGCAAATTGGATCGGTGTTCCGTGACCCACCGTGCCCAGAGGGTCGTTCGCTGTCGTAGGGCCTCGAGCACGGACCTGAGAACTTGATGGTCCGTAACTTGTGATCCGTTGTATGTTGTTGCATTTTTGGTCGTAGAATCTCACGACACGTAGCACTTGGTCTGTCGTGTTTCGCGGTCGTCTTTGTCGGAGGGCTCCAAGCAATAAGTTCAAAAATGGATTGGTGTCCTGTGTCCCCTGGTCCGTCATGATTGATGTCTTTGCGTGTATGGGTGGCGCGTGATCTTGAAAGTAGAGTTGATCGTCTGTGGCATCTGGTCCGCCATGTTTCATGATACCCTCGACGCCAGGTATCAAGGAAAGGTTTGGTGGTCCGTGGCAACTGGTCCCTCGTGCCTCGTGGCACTCCCTCTCCTGGGGTCTCGGGAAGCGGGTTTGTGGCCCGTGGTCCGTAATGTTTCGTTGTCCCCCCCTTCGTGGGGTTTCGTCCTGATTCGTGGCGTCCCTGCTGCGGGGTCTCGGGCATTGATTGGATATCGTCCGTGGCGAGTTGTGGGTTCCCCCCCGCGGGCTCGCAAAATTGGGCCCAGTGGTCAGTGGCCCGTGGTCCATCACGTTGAGCGGTTATCTTTGACATTGGGCGCGGAGTACGGGCTTGGTGGTCCACGCTCCGTCGTGCTTCGCTCGTCGTGTCTCGCAGGTTTTCCTCCTCGTGGTGGGACTGAGGCAGGGAACTCGTGGTCCGCAGCCCATGGTCTGTCGTGTTGTGTGGTCTCGTCGTGGGGTCGCGAGCGGGTCCAAATCGATTTCTTGGCCCAGTACTCGTCCTCCGTCATGCTTCGTGACCGTGCTTGCAGCGTTTTCTCAAACACGGTCTTGGTGGCCCAGAGCCGTTGATCAACCGTTGTTCGTGACTTTCTTCCCCGCTGACATTCGAAAACGGAGCTGGTGATCCGTGGTCTCTGATCGATGGCTTCTCGTATTCCGCGGCCCTCCTCATGGCGCGCGGCACAACTCCCCCGCCCTTTTCGCTCGATGCTGTCAAGCCGGTTGCCCAGATCATGAGATCCGACGACGCGGAGGAGTTCCAATGCCGTGAAAACATTCACGATCCGAGCCCTCCACCCCAACTCTTTGCGGCATTTCTCGAGCCGGGCCGATATATGAGGGCCCCGGGGCCCGAAACTGCACAGGAAACACCTGAATTGCGACGCTCAATCCCTCTTGGATAGCTTTTCACCCCAGATCAACTTCGGACGGTCCCGAAGCTCGAGACGGGCCCCAGGAGGTAGGAAGTGACGAACAAAATCTTCGGCACGCGAGCCTTGATCGATCGTCGACGACGGCGACGCCTGGACCTCAGGGGAGCTTTCCTCCAAGACTTTGCTTGGCCGTTGGGTGGGCCTCGGACGACACCTCGGAGGGCTGTCTGGCGAGGGGCCCTGCCCATTTCTTGTGCGCGCTGGGGCCCAGGAAGACCCCCCCTGCCACCGGACAGTGCAGATCACTGCCATTCCGGAACTCTGGATCCAAGAATGTTGACGTCTCGCGCTTGCTTCCACCAGCGGACCAACCACCGTTTCACTCCCGCTGGCTTCCTCCAGCATTCCGCCGGCTTCCGCCGACGGCGACGTGCGCCGAATGTGAGGTGCGCCGAAGGCGAGACCCACCGATGTCTCGATTTCTTCCATGCGAGGCCCCCTGAGGTTCCAGCCCTTCCCCCTCGGCTTGTCAATCCCGAGCCGTTGCTGACGGCCCAGGGGCCCAACGAGGGCCCCAGGAGGAGGCTACAAGAACGGCGAAGAGGTTCCGTCATGATGTGTTCGGGACGGTGGGCATCTGAGCTTCCGTCAGAAGCGAGCGAGGGGGGGAAACGAGAAGGAGAAGGCATTCGCAGAAGGCGGCGGGACGTCTCAGAAGCCCTCGCGCCTTCTGGGAAGTTTTCTGTGGCTTCGGGGAAGGCTTCGAAAACTTCTCCGAAGGTCGGAGGACTTCCGAGCGGTCTGAGAAGGCCTTCTCCTTCTCACTCAGGTGGGATACCGGGAAGCGGTGACGAAGCTGAAGCGCATGGTGGAGGCCGAGCGCCAGTCCGTGAGGGCCTTGAAGGCCGGGGGGGCATCAACCGACCGCCTCGCCAATCTGGGCCGCGCCCATCCTGGACCAGGGGTCGTTCGGAAGCAAGTCATGGGAGCCCAGTATGCCCTCTCAATTCCGTCTTTGGCGTCGACTAGCGTGGATTAGCGTCTGGGAGTCGATGAGATAGCGCCGATGTCGCGTCGGCTAGCGTCGATCAGCGTCAATGAAGGTCGATGTGCGTCGATTGGCGTCGATTCGCAAGAGCCGACAAGATGGTATGGAAGGCTCCCATGAGTTGCTACCGAAGGATCAATGACTGCGCCTCCCTGGCTGAGCCAGGATCCGAAGAAGACAAAATTGCATAAGCATCAACTGCTAGAGCTCCGCGCGGATTTCTTGGCTCTGCGCTGGGCCCCCCTGGCGGCGCCTCCGGCGCCGCCCCTGAAGCGCTCCGTGCGCTAGGTAGGAGGGTCCAGCGCCGAGAAATCCGCGCGGACCTCCAACATTCTATGTTTGTGCAGTTTTCTCGTTTCGAGACTACGCCTCCCTGGCCAAGCCAGGAGGGCGCACCCAGAGATCCGATGTACAGATTTGTTCAAGGCGGGGCCCCCGCAACTCCCGACCTTTTCTCCGAGATTGGCTTTGCATCTTGCGTTGTTGTTGTTGGTGGTGGTGGTGTTGTTGGTGGTGTTGTTGTTGCTGTTGTTGTTGGTGGTGTTGTTGTTGGTGGTGTTGGTGTTGTTGTTGTTGCTGTTGTTGTTGCTGCTGTTGTTGTTACGGCCCCGGGGCCCGGCGAGGGTCCCCAGTGGCCGAAAAGTGTGAAAACCTTTCGCACTGAATGTGTCAGTACGTTGGAGGTCTGGGTATACACCGATCCTAAGCGCAGGATGGGCTCGGGCTGGACCAGTGAGGTGGTCGGTTGGCGACCCTCTCGGGCGGAGGCGCAGCAGGCAGAGCTGCTGCAGCAGCGCACGGAGCTGGAGGTGCTGCTCGGGCAGTGCCTCGACGACGTGAAGGCATGATGTCGGGAAGTCCGCGAACGAACATCGTAGGCAGAAATGGTTTAGTACCACTACTCTTGCCCTCGTCGCCATGGCTGGATTCCCTTCGAAATTCGAGTCAGAACGCACCACGGAAGAGGTCCATGGAGTAGCGGTTATCGGTATATTTTGGTCTCTCCAGAACAGCGATCTCCTCGAAGTCTTAGCTCGAAGAACAAAAACTGCATGAACATCAATGTCAGAGGTCCGCACGGATTTCTCGGATCTGCGCTTGACCCCCCTTGGCGGCGCCTGAGGGTTCCAGCGCCGATCTGAAAAATCCGCGCGGGCCTCCGAAGATGTATGCTTACAGCCGAGTGTCTGATTAAGAAACCTCCTCCCTAGAAGCTGGGCCAGCGCTTCTTGACCAACTTGCCGGAAAAATGGTCAAGTTTCTTGAGCGCCTTCGCCCATCCAGCGGTAGCAGCAGAAATTATCCCAGGCTTGTTTTGAGGAGCGTCTGGGAAGTTGGCCCAGATCTCTTGCATGGTAATTTTCTTGATGATATGCTTGGCCGCATGCAGTTTTCTGGTTACTCCAGAGACGGGCCCAGAGTTTCCCTGAGGAGTCCTCAAAGAAGGAGGCGGAGGAGGAGGAGGAGGAGGAGGAGGAGGAGGAGGAGGAGAGGGAGGAGGAGAGGGAGGAGATGGAGGAGGAGGAGGAGGAGGAGGAGGAGGAGTGGAGGAGTAGGGGGAGGAGGAGGAGGAGGATATGAGGAGGCGATGGAGGAGGAGGAGGAGGAGGCCTCACAGAAGGAGGAGGAGGAGGAGGAGGAGGGACGAGAAGCAGAGAGGGCTCCCGAGAAGCCGCCTGCCTTCTTGGGAGCCCCCCCGCCGTCTTGGAAGGCCGCCCCCGTCGCGCGGCCAAGGGTCTGCGAACGAGTAGCGAGCTGCTCCTCGCTGCCCGCCCCAGCAGGAGCATGCGGAAGACGGGGGGAAAGGGGGAGGGGGCAAGGGAGCAGGATGAGTTTGGAGGAGGAAGAGGACGAGGAGGAGGAGGAGGAGGAGATGGAGGAGGAGGAGGAGCAGCAGCAGCAGCAGCATGATGAGCAGGAGGAGAAGGAGGAGCAGGAGGAAGAGGAGGAGGAGGAGGGACGAGGAGGAGTAGGAGTGCGAGGTATGCTCCGCGAAAACTTTTCGGGCCCCGCCCAGGCCGAGCTGGCGCGGCACCAGGCTGGGCGCGGGCTCCCGCTTCCGGGCTTCGGGGGGGTCGTGGGCATCACGGCTCAGGGTCCATGTCTCCGACCTACTCAGGAATCCACGTTGGTTTCGAGAGTACGCACTGCGCGAACCTTCGTATCACGAGGCTGGTCTCGCGGACTGGGGGGCCGTGTTCACGTACGTGGTTGGGCGCGTACGTCTTTTGCGGGCTCCCTACATGCCTCGTACCTCCCCCATCGAGGAAGAAACCACACTGAATAAGCACACGTTTTGGGAAGTCCGCGCGGCTTCCTTGGAGCTGCGCTGGGCCGCCCCCCGGCGCTCCGTGCTCTGGGGGAGGGGCGCCCGGCGCCGATCCGCGAAGTCCGCGCCGGCATTCGAAAGTTGTTGCTTGCGTCGTTTGGTTTTCCTCCACGCCCTCCCACATTCCCCGTCCTTGTCCATCACTCTTTCTTGTGAATATGTACTTCCTCCCCGCCGCACCACGAGACGGGTCGGTAAGACCGGCTGGGTGTTTCACCTAAGATTTCCCCGTTGTTTGTGGCCTTCAGGTGTGAAATTTTCAATGGCTACACCGATGGAGCGAGGGTGGTTTCAAAATTGTGGTTCTCCCCTGAGTGCCGCGCATTATCATCTTCAACATGTTCAACGGTTACACGGATGGGGGCGACTGGTTTCCAAAAGGTCTCATTAGTTTGAGCGTTGGGCACGTCGGTCGTAAAAGTTTCAATATTTATATTGACAGGGGGCGATGTGTTTTCAAGATGTGGCTCTCGTCTCAGTGCCGCGCACATTCGTTTTGGTGGGCGGGTCGGTTTCATCCTTTGGCTCTAGCCGAAGAGCCTCGAACATTAGATCCGGTTTCAAAGCTTACATCAGTTACACGAATCGAGGGTAGCCCGTCTCCGAAATGTGGTTCTCGATGTGACCCCCCACACACACACACACACACACACACACACACACACACACATTCGTCTTCATATATTCCAACAACCTCAAGAACGGAGGGCGTCTCTGTTGCAGCAATAGGAATATGCTGGAACCGTTTCAATCACGGTATCAGGCGTAAAGAATTGTGCAACAGCTTAACTGCTGGAGGGAGGCTCTACATGGAGCAGCAGTTACACGGCTGGAGGGCGGATCCTTTTCAAAACAAGGCTCTCGCTTGAATGGCCAGCCCATGGGGCTCCCGCCTGCTAAGGAGGTACTCCCGAAGTGGCAGGGGACGCGTTCAGGGATTCACGATGAGGGGACTTGGGACGTGAGGGTGCGTTGCAGCATCGATGATGACGTGTCCTAAGTTTACTACGGCAATCCTCCTCCTCCCCCTCCTCCTCCACGGTCGGTCCTCCCCCTCATCGTTCTACCCTGTTTCTTGCGGGCCACGGTCCTGACCTCACGTGTCCGAGCAGCCCGCCACGCGCGAGTGTTAGCCGAGGCCGTTGCTGGCGCTGCTCCCTGGAGGGGGGGTAGGCCGAAGTTCGCTTGTACTCTCCGTCTCCGCACCCTGGTGCACCGATCGATGGTCCCGATAGTCCTCCCTCCCCTCCCCCCCGTCGTCCAGCCTCCTCGTTCCTCGTCCTCTTCCTCCTTCTTCTCCTCATTCTCCTCCTCCTCCTCCTCATGTTCCTAGCTGGCGCTGCGGCCACGCCGCGGCGCGGGCGATCGAGCGAAGGAGCCAGCCCCCACCCCACCACCCCCAACCTTCCCTCGAGACGAAGGAGCTTTCTCCGGCTCCTCCCCCTCCTCCTCCTCCTCATCATCATCATCACCATCACCGTCTTTCTCTTATGCCCCCTCTTCCTCCTCCTCCCCCTCCTCCCCCTCCTACTCCTCCCCCCCTCATCCTTCTCCTGTGCAAGGCCGTCCCACCGTCCAAGGAGACAGGAGGGCATGGCAGGCAGAGTGGACAAACTCTGCCCTTCTACGCTCGCCGTCTTCCCATCCATCCATCATCCTCAGCAGCATCATCATCATCATCAGCAGCAGCATCATCCTTATCATCCTCATCATCATCACCATCAGCATCATCAGCAGCATCGTCATCATCATCAGCAGCAGCAGCATCAGCATCAGCACCAGCAGCATCATCCTCATCCGCAGCATCATCGTCATCATCATCAGCAGCAGCATCATCAGCAGCATAAGCCTCATCAGCAGCGCCATCGTCATCATCGTAATCAGCATCAGCAGCAGCAGCGTCATCATCCTCACCATCACCATCATCAGCAGCAGCATCATCCTTATCATCACCACCACCACCATCATCATCAGCATCATCATCGCCATCATCGTTATTATGCTCATCATCATCGTCATCATCGACATCGTCATCTTTGTCAGCATCAACATCAGCACCTCTATAGCCGTTGTCGGCATCATCACCGTCATCATCGTCATCGTCATCATCATAATCGCCATCATCAGCATCACCATCATCATTATCATCATCAGCAGCATCAGCATCCTCATCAGCGTCAGCGTCATAATCATCATCAGCAGCAGCAGCATCACCATCTGCATCATCAGCATCGTCATCATCATTGCAGTCGCCATCATTGTCAGAATCCAGATCATCATCATCATCACCAGCATCATTGACATCATCGTCATCATTATCATCATCACCATCATCCTAACCACCGTCATGATCATCGTCACCATCAGCATCAGTATTACCATCATCATCGCCATCGTCATGTACATCGTCTTTGGCATCAGCATCATCATCGTCATCGTAGTCACCACCATCACCGTCATAATTGTCATCATCGCAAGCATCGTCATCGTCACCTTCAGCAGCATCATCATCATCGTCTTCGTCATCCTTATCAC
The DNA here is from genome assembly GCA_963575745.1 of Prorocentrum cordatum. NCBI lineage: Eukaryota > Dinophyceae > Prorocentrales > Prorocentraceae > Prorocentrum > Prorocentrum cordatum. The sequence continues at coordinate 9,238 of CAUYUJ010004998.1, read as the reverse complement.
CATCACCATCACCATCATCACTACCACCAGCATCACCACCATCATCAGCAGCATCATCACCACCATCATCATCATCATCATCATCATCATCATCATCATCATCATCATCATCATCATCATCATCATCATCATCATCATCATCTCTGTCACCATCTTCGTCATCATCAGAGGTAAGTCCCTTCAATCCTCCAGCCGCGCCTGTTCGGGCCCACGTCCAGCCCCGCCCCTTCAGTCGGCCTTGCCGCCTCGGCCTGGGCGCGCAGGGGGCGGGCCCAGCAGGCAGCAGGCTGTCCTGCGGCCGCCTGAGACGCTGACCTTGTGCTCGAGAGTTCCACGCTGTGTCGCCGACCCCCAGAGGAGGAGATGTGTGGGTTCCAATGTTGCATGTGGGCGCCGGCAGAAATCAAAACGCACAGCTGCGGTCGCACTTTGTCAGCCAGACCCGGAGCCCCAGGAGGGGCCAAAAACCCTCGCGTTCCCCGCCGTCACACTTGCGCACATCGCCGACGTCGAGAATGTATGCCCGCGTGCGTGTCATGCCGTTTCCCGTCGAGCTGCTTGCGTGCAGTTGTTGCTGATTCGTCGTCATCTTCCTCCGCGTCTGTTGCAGGTGTTAACGACCACGACGCCGCCGACGACGACGACCTCGACTGACGACGAACGACGACCGACGGCCGCCGACCGACGAGCGACGAGCGACGCCGCCAACGAACGACGACCGCGAACGACGCTGCCGACGAACGACTGCCGACGACGACCGACGCCGCCCGACGACCGACGCCGCCCAACGACCGACTCCGCCCCACGACCACAACCGCGACCGCGACCACGACCACGACCACGACGACCGACGCCGCCCGACGCATGACGACGACCAGCGGCGGCGGCGCCAGGCCCAGCTCACCACCGGCCTCGCCACCGCCCCGCTCGCGGACGCGCCTGCGCCCGCGGCGGTGCAGCTGCACCAGCTGGGCCCCGCGGACCGCGAGAGGGCGCCGCGGCGGGCGGGACCTTCTCGCGGCTGAGGGTTTGGGCCTCCCACATGGGGCCAGGGGGTCCGAGGATCGTGCCGCATCGCCGATGCATCGGCGATACACCGCGATGTGGAGCCCGACTTTCTCCACGCCGACGGCGCCGATGCACTGGCGATGCCTTGCCGACGCGGAGCGATCCTCCGACACCATATGCTCGGACCCCGTTTGGGAGGCCTCTGGAGGAGGGGCTGGCAGCGCGCGTAATTTTTTATCGAGGAGGAGGGAGGGGCGAGGATCGAGGAGGCTTTTTGGACATTCTGTGAGGCATTCCTGGGGGTCCCTGTGGGGTTCTGGGGGGGTGTCCAGGGAGGTCGCGGGGGGGGGGGGGAGAGGGGGGCTTCCTGGAGGAGGCGGCCGCCCTATTTGCCCTCGCGGCACTGCCTGGACAAGGGGATGGCGCAAGGGACGCGGCCTTTCTAAAAGAAGGCGACCGGAGCTTCTGAGGAGGCAGGGGTCGTCTCATCAGCAATCCCAGTTTCTCGGGGGCCTTCGTTTGGGCTCCCTTTCTGATTGTCCTATAGGCAACCACCGCTCTAAACCCGTTGGGGCATACCCAAAACGATGACAGTCAAAACGACCACTCTGAATTCGTTGAGGCATGCTCGAAAGCATTAGCACCTAGGATGCCAGCGTTCACATCTTGCGCACGCCCAACGGCCCCGCATGCCCGCCTTCAGCTCGCAGGCCCATTTGGCTCTCCAGAGTCCTAGGATAACTCCATGGAGCTCACGCCTTCTTTGAAGCCTCCTGGCTCCTCTAAGAGGGCCCCCGCCTCCTGAGAAGCGCCCCGCGGGCCGCAGGAGGGCGCCGGGCCGGGCGGGGCTTTCTCGCTGCTGGGGAGGTGCTGGCAGCGCACAATGTGTAGGAGGAGGAGGAGGAGGAGGAGGAGGAGGCGTAGGAGGGAGGAGGAGAGGAAGGCGGTGGAGGAGGAGGAGGAGGAGGTTCTCCTCCACAGTCTCCTGGCGGCGCGCACAGGGGGGTGGCACGAGAGGGCGGCCTTTGAGAAGCCGGAGGGGCTTCTAAGAAGGCAGAAGGCTTCTCAGCCATTCCAGTTTTGGGGGGAAGCCTTCTCAGAGGCCTCCAGGCCCTTCCACGAAGGCTGACTTTGCCAATCATCCAGCATCCGGGGATAAACCAATCACACCTCCGTGTTCTTGTGGGTAGAGCCCCGACGAAGAAGCAGGGTGGCAGCAGCCCTTGTAGGTTTACAGTGCGAGTATGGGTCTGCGGCTAGGCATCGTACTACACCTGACGCCCGTCGCACACCGCTGCCACTGCTCCCGAGCACCCAGGTGCGGGGCCTAGGGCGGCACCTCTCAAAGAAGAGAACCTTGCAAGTCGTGATTGCCAATATCCGTAAGGCTTTGCCCCCTGCCGCCAGCCCCCTGTCTATCAGAATGGGACATATCAGAGTCGCGTCGGTGCGTCTCTTCGCTGCCTTGGCGCATCTGGGAACATCATGCGGGGGCGGATAGGAATCATCAGTGCATATTGAGACGTTGGCATTATCCTGGCCTCTTCGGCTGTCTTGGGGCGGTCGTGGGAGCTTCTTGAGCCGTCCTGGAGCGTCGGAAAGCCGAAAATGCGAGAGTCCTGCAAAAATTTTCGTCAAATCAATGATTTGGGCCTCTTGGGACTTTCGGGAGGCCTCTTGGAGCGAACTTGGGGCCCTCCTGGGCCGTCTTGGAACCACCTTCGGGCGCCTTGGCGCACTCTTGGCCTCGGCAATGCGAATATGGTGTGATTTGCACGGGTGTATGGCCTCGGGGACGCGAACATTGTGTAATTTACAAGGGCGTGTTGCCTCAGGAACGCAACAATTAAGTAATTTGCGATGGTTTATGGCCTCGGGGACGCGAATATTGTGCAATGTGCGCAGGATTGTGATTTCGGGGACGCGATTGCTTCGGGGACGCATAAACTGCATAATGTTCTAACGTCTGTTGCCTCGGGGACCGAGCATTGCGTAATTTACGAGTATGGCCTCGGGGGCGAACCTCATGCATAAGTGTCCCACGCCCCCCCCCCATGAATTCAGAGATTGCGATCCGGGCGTGGCGTGGCAAATTGCTTGTTTGGGGCTCCCCCCTCGCGCGGACTTCAACAATTTACAGTGGGAAGCAGAAAGCAGGACTATGATAACATTGGAGACTTGAAACTGCAAGTGGCGCAGGGAGCAGCAGCTTCGCCCTACAGCCTGGTGGCCCCACAAGGGGGCCGGCGATTTTGGCCCCGCACCACGATCTCCTTCTTGCATGATGCCTGGAACCATAGCATTCCTCCCCGCAATCATGGAGCATCCTGCCCATAGTTCGCACAAGGAGGCGTGCACCAGCGTTTGTCTTCGTCCAGACGTTAGGACCATATTTGATCTTCAGGGGATGTAAGCACCTTGTTCTTCGATGACGTCCGTTTCGATGATTCGGCTGTGCGTCCACGTGTAGGCCACGGATCAGAGATTCGGAGCCATGAGTGGGGCCCCATCTGCAATCACCCTCGCCTTCACCCCGCGCTTGGGGGGGGGGGGGCGGCACAACCACGGATGTTTTTGGTGGACGGCGGCAGCCAAGGCATACCCGCCAGGATCGTGTTTCGTATTGGCCCCAACCTTTCTGCAAGAGGTGTGTGAGAGATACCCGCGGGTGCATCGCGATGCCGCCCCGCGACGGCTGCCAGCGGCTGCTCTTCAGCCCGGCCGCCCCCGCCCGCTCGCCGCAGCCCGGCTGCGCGAGTGTCCCCCGCGCCCGGACCCCCCTCCCGCGGCCGCCTCCCTCGCCTCCCCCCTCCTGCACGCGGGATAGTTCGCGATTCCGCGCCCCGGTCTCGCCCAGGCGCGCGTGCGGATCGCCTCTGCCGCGCTGCGACGTAAAAGTGTGAGAGATCCCCGGGAGTCCGCAGGGACCTTCCTGAGGGCATCGGGGCCCAGGTCCCTTTTGTGGCCTTCAGCAGAGCGCCAGGTGCCCCGCCGCTTCCGGAGAGAAGCGAGGGCAGGAGCAGGAGGAGGAGGAGAAGGTAAAGGTAAAGGTAAAGGTAAAGGAGGAGGAGGAGGATCAGAAGGTAAAGGAGGAGGAGGAGGAGGTGGATGGCGAGGCGGACGCAGAGGAGGAGGAGGAGGAGGAGGAGGAGGAGGTACAGGGCGACTTGGAGGTGGAGGTGGAGGGCGGGTTGCAGGAGCAAGAGGGGAGGAGGTGGAGGGCGAGGATGAGGAGGAAAAGCTGGTGGTGGAAGAGGAGGGCGCGGCGGAGGTGGGGGGGGATCAGGAGGGCAAGAGCAAGGGCAAGGACGAGCCAAGGAGGAGAGAATGGAGGGGAACGAGCGCCCGCGACTCGGCTCGGTCCATGCGACTCCGCCTGGCCGCTCCGATTCCACGCAGCCCAATTTACTTTTCGTTTCGGCGACCAGCCCGGGGGGAAGTGAGAAGGGGCGGGCCTTCTCAAAAGGCTCGGAAGTCTCCCGGCCTTCTGAGAGGTCTCCTGAGCCTTCCCCGAAGACACAGAAACCCTCTCGGAAGGCGCGAGCGCTCCGGAGAAGCCCCGCTGCCTTCTGAGAGGGCCTTCGCATTCTCACTCCCCCCCCCCCTCGCCGCCGACTTTTGTGTCGTCACCCCCAGAACAGGGGCCTTTGAGGGCTCAGAAGGGGGGCACCTGGAGCCCGAGAAGTGGACCTTCCTCCCCCACACACCTGTCGCCCCTCCACGGAGCGACGCCCGAGTTCTCGTCCTCCTCGTCTTGCCATGGGGGAAACGAGTCCTGAGGGAAACGGGTCCTGAGGTTTTGCCGTGCTCGCGTGCGCGATTGCCCTGCGCTTCCGGCCCCGGTCGGCCGCGGGCGCACCTCCCCGGCGCGGTCGCTGCTCGTCTCGCGGCGCGCGGCGCGGGCGCTCCCGCAGGGGCGGGGGGAGGCCGGGAGGGGGGTCGGGGGCGAGGCCAGTCGGGGCTGCGGGGGAGGGGGGACTTTCAGGGGGGACGGGGAAGGAGGAGGAGGAGAAGGAGGAGGAGGAGGAGGAGGAGGAGGAGGAGGAGATACGAGGAGGAGGAGGAGGAGGGGAGGGGAGAGGAGGAGGAGGAGGAGGAGGAGGAGGAGGAAGGAGGAGGAGAGGAGGAGGAGGAGGAGGAGGAGGAGGAGGAGGAGGAGCAGCAGGAGAAGGAGGAGGAGAAAGAAGGAGGAGGGGGAGGGGGAGAAGATAAGGTATAGGAGAGGCGATAGAGGGGGAGTGGAAGGAGGAGAGCGATGGAGGCATGGATGAGGAAGGGGGTGGGGGACGAGGAGGAGGGGCGGCAGAAGAGGAGGAGGAGGAGGAGCAACGATGCTACAATGCACTTCCCCGTTACAGGTCCCCTCCTCACAATTCTCTACACGAGCCCCACTTCGAAAAGAACGTGCCCTCCGTGTCCCTTGCGAAGTATCACAAATAACAGCAAGCAGGATCATAAAGATCAAGAAAAAGCCAGCGAAGAGGAAACGCCTTCCGTCAGCGTAAAAGTTACATGCAGATGCCTGCATGTCAGGCTTTACCTTCTGAATGCGTGTCATGCGAGAGTCCGATATTAGAGAAGAGTTGGTATCGATCCAAGTTGCTGCTATGTTGCGCAATGTTTAACTGATGGCCAAACATATGAGGCAGCTTCAAGCGCTGGCCTCCATCTTCTTGTCTCTCCTCCTCTCATTCCCTGCGAGTCTTTTCGGATTCCGCTAATTTGGTGGCTTGGGCCGCCACTGGACGCAGCCATGCTCTCCTGCGGGGCAGGAGGCACAGCGCTTCACGAGACCTCTCAATGTTTCATTTGGCTTGCAGTTTCCGTGTCTCCCGTCCCCCTGCTGCTGCGCGCTGCGTGCCGTGGTCTCCCTCCTTGATAATCTGCTGCCTCCTTTTTCGCTCACCCTTCCTGCTGCTCTCCGTACTGGTCTCGGGTCCTCCTCTTTCGTCCTCGCCGCCTGTTCCCTCTCCTGTTGCTGCTGTCCGCGCGTGACGCCCAGTTTTGTCTCACCTGGCTGCCTGGGTGTCCCAGAATGCACCACGACGCCTGGGGGGATGAGTTGCGTTCCGTTGCGTTGCGGAGAAAATCCATAGATACTACGCGTGTCCATACGATAAATAAGACTAATGCGCGCGGTGCTAACGCAAAATCGCAATGCTCAAGTCTATTAGTCCCCCTTTCGCGTAACTGTTGGCTTTCTTGAAATCGAATGCGGCGGCGCAGAGGCGAGAGTCACAGTTAAAGGTTGTTCGCCCTCAGGTCACACAACTGTTGGAAATTTCAAACGTCAGGATCACAAGCGGTGGAGAAGTCAGGCCAAACTCCAGGCCAACCCTACCGATGAGCGGGCCGAGGAGGAGAGGGAGGAGGCGGAGAGCGAGAGGGCGGACGGAGGACGGAGAAAACGAGGATGGACGGAGGACAGAGGGGGCAGGAGGCGGGAGGGAGGAGGCAAGGATGAACGGCAGAGGGCGGGGAGGAGAGGATGGAGAGGATGGAGAGGGAGGGGAGGCAGCACGGGCGGGAGGAGAAGGGGGCGGGAGGAGGGAGCACACCGCGCCGCCGGCCAGGTGCTGGACTCCTGTTGTCGCAGCAGCGGGTGGTGCCAGCTCCTGTAACGCCAAAACGCTCCCTGGCCGGCGACACCCCTCGTGCGCCTCTGACCTCCTCCTCCCTCCTCCTCCTCCCTCCTCTCCTCCCTCCTCCTCCTCCTCCTCCTCCTCCTCCTCCTCCTCCTCCTGACTACTACTACCTACTACTACTACTACTACTACTACTATACTACTACTACTACTTCTACTGCTACTGAAGAGAGAAGAGAAGAGAAGAAGCTACTGCTACTATTGCGACGAACTACTACTACTACTACTACTACTACTACTACTACTAACTTACTACTACTACTCCTACTCCTACTCCTCTCCTACTCCTACTCCTACTCCTACTCCTCTCCTACTCCTACTCCTACTTCTCCTCTACTAACACTACTATACTACTATACTACTATACTACTATACTACTATACTACTATACTAGTATACTACTCTACTACTATACTACTATACTACTATACTACTATACTACTATACTACTATACTACTATACTACTATACTACTATACTACTATACTACTATACTACTATACTACTATACTACTATACTACTATACTACTATACTACTATACTACTACTACTACTACTACTACTACTACTACTACTACTACTACTCCTATCCTTATTCCTTATTAGAATATACTCCTACTCCCCCCTCAGGCCGGCAGATAGCGGGCGCATCCGGGTGGTCCCATCCTAACCTGTAAAAAAACAATACAAAATCAGCATGTTTCTTATTTTTTCCTCTCGACATGGACGTCCTGTCGTCCACGGCGATAATCCATTGCAAAAAATACCACAAAGAGCACGCGCGCGCGTTCATGTCAAAATCCTACCGAACACCGTGTGTTTGCAAGCATTCAACATAAAAACATCAAAAACCCAATGTTTTTTTTTTCACAAAAAAATTGTACAAATTTCCCGCCCGGGCTCTCTTGCTGAAATCATAGGAAAACCCTAGGAATCTGAAGAATTCGGTCAAATCCAGCGATTTCGCGTCATCGCGCGGTGCACTCGCGATGCTCTGTCATGCACCCAGGCCGCGAATCCTGTGCAAAAAATAACACAAAGAGCACACTCGCGCGTTCATGTCAGAATCCTACCGAACACCGTGTGTTTGCAAGCATTTCAACATAAAAACATCAAAAACCCTATGCTTTTTCACAAAAATGCGTTGGGGTGTCCTGTCAGACCGTCGGGCTTCCTCCGGCCACCTCTGGCTTCCTGCGGTGTACCGGGCCATTCTCGACTCGTCTGGCAATGCGTGCGCGGCATTCAACACGCGCTCGCCAGTTCCCGTCGGTAACCGCCATCGCGGCCGCATCAGCTGTACCAAACCGGCTGGCCGGTGTGACTTCGGCCCCCAGTTGTGCCAGCTTTGCTTCTTACGTTGTGGGAGGGCGGGTGGGACTGGGCATGCCATGCTTGACTCGCTCGAGCTGGCTAGCTTGACTCCTACTCCTACTCCTATCCTTATTCCTTATTAGAATATACTCCTACTCCCCCCTCAGGCCGGCCCATCCTAACCTGTAAAAAACAATACAAAATCAACATGTTTCTTATTTCTTCCTCTCGACATGGACGTCCTGTCGTCCACGGCGATAATCCATTGCAAAAAATGCAACAAAGAGCACACGCGCGCGTTCATGTCAGAATCCTACCGAACACCGTGTGTTTACAAGCATTTCAACATAAAAACATCAAAAACCCAATGCTTTTTCACAAACATTCTACAAATTTCCTGCCTGGGCTCTCTTGCTGAAATCATAGGAAAACCATAGGAATCTGAAGAATTTGGTCAAATCCAGCGATTTCACGTCATCGCGCGGTGCACTCGCGATGCTCTGTCATGCACCCAGGCCGCGAATCCTGTGGAAAAAATACCACAAAGAGCACACTCGCGCGTTCATGTCAGAATCCTACCGAACATCGTGTGTTTGCAAGCATTTCAACATAAAAACACAGAAAAAAACAAAAAAAAAAAAAATTTCAAAAAGACCACTAAAAACATCAAAAACCCAATGCTTTTTCACAAAAATGCTTTGGGGTGTCCTGTCAGACCGTCGGGCTTCCTCCGGCCACCTCTTGGCTTCCTGCGGTGTACCGGGCCATTCTCGACTCGTCTGGCAATGCGTGCGCGGCATTCAACACGCGCTCGCCAGTTCCCGTCGGCAACCGCCATCGCGGCCGCATCAGCTGTACCACACCGGCTGGCCGGTGTGACTTCGGCCCCCAGTTGTGCCAGCTTTGCTTCTTATGTTGTGGGAGGGCGGGTGGGACTGGGCATGCCATGCTTGACTCGCTCGAGCTGGCTAGCTTGACTCCTACTCCTACTCCTACTCCTACCCCTACTCCTGCTCCTGCTCCTGCTCCTGCTCCTACTCCTACTCCTCCTACTCCTACTCCTACTCCTCTTCCTCCCCTCCTCCTCCTCCTCCTCCTCCTCCTCCTCCTCCTCCTCCTCCCCACCATCGTCACCACCAAGAAAAACACTCGCCACCCCCACCCCCCCGAACGGTGCGGCGCATCGGCCAGGAGCGCGGCCTCGCGGAGGCACGGTGTGCTGGTCAGCACCTGACGACGTCGGCCACCAGCTGGGTCGCCGAAGGTGCCG
>CAUYUJ010004997.1:62500-65056 GCA_963575745.1 Prorocentrum cordatum | reverse complement strand
CGTAGTCGTAGTCGTAGTCGTAGTCGTAGTCGTAGTCGTAGTCGTAGTCGTAGTCGTAGTCGTAGTCGTAGTCGTAGTCGTAGTCGTAGTCGTAGTCGTAGTCGTAGTCGTAGTCGTAGTCATAGTAGTACTAGTAGTAATAGTAGTCGTAGTCGTGGGCCAGCCGGGTCGCCGCCACGGGGTGAGGGCGCCTTGGCGGGCCCGCCTCGTGACCGCGAACGGGGTCGGATCCAATATCTGGTGCTGGTTTGGGAGCGTCGTCGTGGTTGGGGGTGGTGATCGTTGCCCTCGGCGCCACTCGCTCGTGCCGTCCGAATACAAATTATCTATTAGCGGTTAGCGTGCGGCCTATCCGACACGACCCTCCCTCGTTACGTGCGTGCCAGCGTATCGTACTTTAGAGTTCGCCTGTCGACCCGGCCGAACCCGCAGATTTGGCGTACCCCTAGGGCCCCTAGGCCCATCTTGGCTAGGCCAACCTCTATGTCCCACCCTAGGGCCCCTGGGGCTTACCCGTAGGCCTACCCTAGGCCTACCCCTAGGGCCTTCCCCGAGGGCCTACCCGCAGGTCCACGCTAGGCCCACCACGAGGGCCTACCGTAGGCCTACCCCTAGGGCCTAGCCCTTGGGCCTGCCCCCAGGCCTACCCTAGGCCTACCCGTAGGGCCTACCTGTAGGGCTTACCCCTAGGCCTACCCCTGGGACCCTGGTGTAGGGTTTCCTCAGGCTACCTCAGGGCCTAGGGTAGGCCTTACACTAGGCTACCCCAGGGCCTAGGGTAGGGCCTACCCTAGGCTACCCCAGGGCCTAGGGTAGCCCAGGCCATCCAGGTTCTATGTCGTCTTTCGAGGAGGAGACTTAGGACGAGTGGGTGTATTGCAGTATTCTTGATGCATTTTGGATTGATTCTGGTCCTCATCCTCCCCCTCTTTCCTCTCCCCTGAGATATCAAGCCTTGGACCCGTCCTGGGGTGCGCTCTGACCAGACTCGAGGCGGATCACGCCGTGGAGAGACTCATACAACCTCGATTCTCGGACCTCGATCTTCCTCCCCCTACTTCTCTTACTTCTCCTACTTCTTCTCTTGGCTTCCAGTCCGCTCCAGAAGGACGGCGAATGGATCGCTGGCGTCGTGACCGCCGCCTGCGGTCCTGAGCTCAAGGTGCTGAGCTTCGGACGCTTCTTCAAGGCCGCAGTAGTTAGACGTCGCCTTACTACGTGTTCGAGAGTTCCCCACAGGGAGGAGGAAAAGGTAGAGGAATGAAGAGCTGTGTGAACGAAGGATGCCAGGAGGAAAAAAAACACAGACAAATCATCGTCGATTCCGGGAACATGTGGAACGCGTGGGAAGTGGATGGGGAAGACGAACGTCCAGAAGCTGCTGAACAGATGGGGACTCCTGGGACTTGTGTCTGTGTATTTCCCCAATCAGAGCTTGCCTCTGTAGGGGTTCTAGCTGATTAAAGGGTTAGGTGAGGTGCGTCGCCGATTTCGGTGGCCGGGCCCGGGTGCCCGGGTGGCCGGGTGCCCCGCGGTGCCCGGGTGCCCGGGTGGCCGGTGAGGTGCGTGGCCAATTTCGGTGGCCGGGCCCGGGTGCCCGGGTGCCCGGGTGCCAGGGGGTGCCCGGGTGCCTGGGGGTGCCCAGCAGCCCAATAGCCCAATAGCCCAGTAGCCCTATAGCCCTATAGCCCTATAGCCCTATAGCCGTATAGGCCTATAGCCCTGTAGCCCTATAGCTTTATATCTCTATAGCCCTAATAGCCTTATATCCCTGTAGCCCTATATACCCATAGCCCATATAGCTCTATAGCCCCATAGCCCTTGCCCTATGGCCCTATAGGTCACAGTTCTATAGCCCTATAGCCCTATAGCCCGATAGCCCTACAGCCCTATAGCCCGATAGCCCTATAGCCCTATAGCCTGATAGCCCTATAGCCCTATAAGGGAGCAATTTGAAGATTATACAAAAATCTGTTTGGGTTTTTTTCTCCGGTATCATTTGTGTGTCCCTGGGCCCCTTTAGGACGATGAGGAGGTGGAGCAGGAGGGAGGATTGCGCTCTGTGGAGGAGGGCGCCTCGGCCCGAAAGGAGGGGGGTAGGCTCAGGGGGGGGAGGGGGGGGATAGGCCCAAGAGGGGGGGAATAGGCTTAAAAGGGGGGGGATAGGCTCAGGGAGGGGGGGGGATAGGCTTCGGGGCGGGAGGGGTTGCACCTCGGTGCCAGCCCCTCCCCGGCGCCTGGCCCAGCGGCCCCCGCAGAAGGGGGGGGAGGGGGGAGCACTTGGCACCGCTCGTTTTTTTTTTTTTTTTTTTTTTGTTTTTTTGTTTTTTCTCTCGTGTATATATATATAGTTAATATATATATATATATATATATATATATATATATATAGTTTCTTTGTTTCTCCCCGGCGAGGACCAGTGAGGAGCAGCATCTTGGATCATTCTCGACAGCATCCAAGAAACAACTTCCGACATTTCCCACCGCAGGCAAAACGAAAAGACAAAGGCGCCAAGCTCACGACCCCGAACAGGGCGCGGGGAGGCGACGCCCGAG
>CAUYUJ010004997.1:35000-57500 GCA_963575745.1 Prorocentrum cordatum | reverse complement strand
CGACGCCGTCGTCGTCGTCATCGTCGTCGTCGTCGTGGTCGTCGTAGTCGTCGTCGTCGTCGTCGTCGTCGTCGTCGTCGACGTCGTCGTCGTCGTCGTCGTCGTCGTCGTCTCTCTCTCTCTCTCTGTCGTGTCCTCGTGGGTGCTCTTCTCCACTGTTCATTCCGTCGCTCGTTTTTTCCTGGCTGTTGACGGGACCTGCGGATGAGCACTTGTGAGACTAGCACGGGTAGCGCAATAAGTTTCGGCATTATTCATATTTGTCTCGCTCCTCGTCTTCGTCCTTGTCCTCGTCCTCTTCCTCCTCCTGCCCATCTGCGCAAGGGCACGTGGTAATTCACGGTTCTGGGCCCCGCTGGCTACACAGTCACATTGCCGTGTCGACGCCAGTCAGGGCAATTTCGGCCACGTTCGCGGGACAGCTGGCCAATCTATGCTTTGATGCTTTGAGGAGCCAGTTTAGCTTACCTGTTCACCTCGCTCCTCCGCTTTTCCCCCTCTCCTCCTCCCCTCCCCCGTATCGCCGATATGATTCTTGGCCGACTTTGTGTCACTCTTTGCTGTCGAATTCCGCGCCAAGTTCACTGCTTAGTGGGAACGCTTCTCGAACAGCAAGACGAACATGGTACGCAGGCGCACCGCGAGGCCCGAACGGGCAACCACTGGGCACACGAACGAGATCTTGCAGCATCAAATTGGCTTGGTGCCCCACAGCAGAAGATGTGCGTGAGCAGCAGATAACCGGCAACCGAGTACCTACACATGCGTTCCGTGGAGCCTGCCCAGCGAACGTTTCGGCCGGTTGCAGTTTTGCCCAGGTCTCGCCAGCGCCCTCCAGGATGAACAGGAGTTCCGGGCCTGCGGCGTGCGCCTCAGGAGCCACGCGGAGGCGCTGGGCGCGATCCTGAGCTTGGGAACAGGAGGACGACGCGGTGGAGGGGGGAGAACGAGGGAGGAGTGCATGGGGAGGGTGGGTGTGTGGGGAGATGAGGGGGTGGAGGGGAAGGGGGGAGGGAGGATGGGTTGTGATGGTGATGGTGATGCTGCTGCTGCTGCTGATGATGACGGTGATGATGATGATGATGATGATGATGATGATGATGATGATGATGATGATGATGATGATGATGACGATGATGATGATGATGATGATGATGATGATGATGATGCTCATGATGATGACGACGGTGATGATGATGATGATGGTGATGATGATGGTGCTGCTGCTGCTCATGCTGATGCATCTGATGATGCTTATGATGATGCTGGCGAAGATGCTGATGCTGATGATCATGATGCTGATTATGATGACGATTGTGGTCATGATGATTGTGCTGATGATACTGCTGATGGTGATGACGACGATGATGGTGATGATGATGACGACGATGATGATGCTGATTATGATTATGCTGAAGATGAGAATGATGATGTTGACGACGATGAGGACGTTTATGACGACGGCGATGATGACGATGATGATTATGATGATGCCGATGAGGATGGTAAGGGTGATGATGATGATGTTTCCTGATGGTTATGACGATGCTGCTGATTATACTCTTCATGATAATGATGATGACGATGATGATGGTTCTGCTGCTGATGATGCTTATGATGTGATGTTGTTGATGATGATGATGATGATAAAGCTGGTTATGATGATGCTGATGATGCTGATGATGTGATGTTGTAGATGATGATGGTGGCGCTGATGATGATTATGACGATGATGACGATGATGATGATGCTTATGATGATGCTGGCGAAGATGCTGATGCTGATGATCATCATGATGCTGATTATGATGACGATTGTGGTCATGATGATGATGCTGATGATACTGCTGATGGTGATGACGACGATGATGGTGATGATGATGACGACGATGATGATGATGCTGATTATGATTATGCTGAAGATGATAATGATGATGTTGACGACGATGAGGACGTTTATGACGACGGCGATGATGAAGATGATGATTATGATGATGCTGATGAGGATGGTAAGGGTGATGATGATCATGATGATGCTTCCTGATGGTTATGACGATGCTGCTGATTATGCTCTTCATGATAATGATGATGACGATGATGATGGTGCTGCTGCTGCTGATGATGATGATGCTTATGCTGATGTTGTTGTTGTTGTTGATGAAGATGATGATGATGATGATGATGATGATGATGATGATGATGATGATGATGATGATGATGATAAAGCTGGTTATGATGATGCTGATGAGCTGATGATGTGATGTAGATGATGATGGTGACGCTGATGATGATGATGATGATGATGATGATGATGATGATTCTGATGACGATGATGATGATGATGATGATGCTGCTGCTGCTGCTGATGATGATGATGATGATGATGATGAGGATTCTGATGATGATCTATTGTCCCCCAGCCCATCTCGCCACCGTGCTGGGGTCGTGCACCGTCTTGGATGCCTGTCGGGGTCTGTTGGGACGCCTTTTGGGAGCTTCTCGCGATATCTCCCACTTGGATGGAAGCTATATGACTCAAGTGGTACCCAAGTTGTACCACATGGGTTATATCGATTGTTCGCTAGTGCACATGGTGTGAGGCCAATTCGCGGAGCGGCGATCCGCTAATGGGAGCCGATCAAGTTCTGGGTGCCTCCGGTGCACACGGTTGCAGCGGAGCGAGCCGCAAGTGGGAGCGAAGCAATATGTTGCGCATGGTTTGATGCCAATTCTTGACGCGCTGCACGTGCCCACCACCTACCCCCTCTGGGACGATCCGTCAACGTACAACTGCCCCGGGGGCACCAGGGTGGACCCGGAGAGGGTGCGGACTCACATGATGGACAGGCGGGGCGCCACAAGAGAAGGTCTCAGGCTGTCCGAGGGCGGCGACGGGAACCGGATGCGAGCAAAATCGACCATCGGGCCACTCCCTAATGTCCCTGGACAGTCCACCGGCGCCTCAGTCTTGCCTCCTCCCCCGCCCCCGCCGCCTCGCCCTCCTCCCGCCTGGGGCCCGCCCAGTCAGCAGCGAAGAGTTTTGTTGGTCGATGACAGTGCGATGCCCTCAGAGGATGACGCCCTCTCCCCGACAAACCCAGCTGCCCTGGATGAGTCGCTGGCCATGCAGGCGGCCACAGAGGTCGCCAGTCTCTATTCGGCTCCCCTGGACTCCTCGCATTCCAGGGTCCATCCCAAGGCAGCGCTCGGGGAGCTGATCGGTGCCGTTCGTCTCCCCTCACAATGGCCTTTCTCTCTACAGGGCCGAGGACAAACGCTACGGAGAATCGCCTGGGTGGAAAGCCAGGCCTCGGTCGAGACGGTAGACGACGGTAAAGGCTCCACGCGAAAGGATCTCGCCAGGAGAGGTAACTGTGCTCTCGGAGTTCGAGTCTCCAGGATCGATGCCAACACTGAGTTGGAGGACCTGGATACCTTTCGACTGCGGAACGCTATGAACCTACCTGACGGTAAAGAACTTTTCTTGCTGGAGTGGCCCTCAATGTACAAGGTTGCATCCCGACCCCTGGAACGCGACAAAGAGAGCAGGGGGCTGTATATTTCCGTCACGGGCCCTACAGTCGACAAGATCGCAGACGTCACTGTCTGGTGGCCTCCTGCTGTGGGAGGCCCCATCCACCCCAGGGACGCACAAGCGCCATGTCTCGGCCCTTCCGCCAGGTATCCCTCCGACAGGTGCATTGTGGTCTACAATAGTGGAAAGGGAGGTGAGTTTCACGAAGACGGAACCAAGGCGAAACGCCCCCCGAGCGATGATGTTCCCTGGTATCGCGTGGACGAAGCCCCTTCTGACATCCAGTTCTGGCGGCAGTGTTGGGCGCTCGACCAGATCTACTACCTTCGCCAGAACCCAGCGGATTTGTTTGCCCACCAGCTGTCCCCGGTGACATTTCTCTTGGCCTTTGTGCACGCCCCACGGTCCGAGCGACTTTTGGCCAACGACCTGGGGCGCACTCGTTCTCTGGGGCTGAGCCTCAGGGCCAGGGCGGCCGCCACCCTGGGCCAGAGCGTTCCCGACGCCGACCACACGCAGGCTGTCGGAGACGGCCTTCTACAGCAAGCGCCGCTATTCCCCCAGGGACTGAGGGCTTTCTCTGACGAAGAGATCTCGGAGGCGACAGCTCTGTCTTCCAGGGAGTACGTCCTGCTCCCAGCCTGGGCACCCTCAACAGCATATTGGACAAGCACAGGCCGAACAGCGACGCGACCAGGGCCCTGCAGGCCACCTTGAGCCATCACGCCGTACTAGTGCATGGACCCCCTGGAACGGGCAAGACCACCTTCTCTGTAGCCTGCCTGGACATGTGGGGCTCCTGCCTACGCCCTGGACAGGCCGTCGCGTTGGCAGCAGGCTCCAACACAGCGGTGGACCAACCAGCTCTGGCAATGATCGAAGCACATCGGCAGCATCGCCTGGACCCAGACACGGGATTCCCTGGAAACTTCGTGCGCCTGGCAAAGAAGGACCGTGTCAACGAGGCACTCGTCGACCTGACGCCCGAAGGCCACTACAGGAACGCCCACGGAGATTTACCATTCCAGGACGGGGACAAGAGCCAGGACTTCAGACCGTACAAGGCGAGCCTACTACGGGAGGCCAGGGTAATCATGTCTACACACGAAGCGTCCGAGGCCCTCGGTCAAAAAGGCAGCCCCCATATCGTACTCCTGGTAATCGACGAGGCTGGACAGGCCACCTGAGCTCCACGCACTCATGTCCATGGTTAATTTAATCAACAGTGGTGGAACCTTGGTCCTCGTGGGTGACCCGAACCAGCTGCCCCCCACGGTGCTCTCCAAGCTGGCGAACGACCTCGGGCTTTGCGTCAGCATTTTCGACAGGATGTTTCACGCGCTCCGCGGCCAGGAATCGTCCGTGGTTCACCTTTCGATCTGCTATCGGATGCATCCGCAGCTGCTCGCCTTTCCGAGCGCAGCCTACTACGGGAGAGGCGTGAAGTCTGGCATCCTGGATCCGCTCAGCGAACGCCCAATCGTTGGAGGCATCCCCTGGAGAGACATTAGTGCTTGGGAACCCGGGCGACTGACAGCGCTGGCGAAACTCACCGAGTCTGACGAGGATGACCTCCGCACCACCCTCGAACAGCTAGACCCCCCGCCAAGCGCAGACAAGCACCGCTTCCTCCTCGTTCACACACCCTCCTGGGAGGTCACGTCAGACCTGCAACCATGCTTTGCCAACCTTCCGGAGGCAGCTCAGGCCGTGGACATCGTGCGTGCACTTCTGCCCGAGCTCGACAAGGGCACCTCTGTCAGAATTGTCGTCGGATACCAGCTCCAGACGGCTATCCCCCTGGATGGATGGCCGCAGGGTCCCCGCCACCTCTCCGGCGTCCTGCGCAACACTAAAGGAGGCAGGAAGGGGCAGACCGGCAAGGGGAGAGACGGCTCTGGGCGCGAAGGTCAAGACACCCCCGGCCCTGGACAACCCCTTCAGGGACACAGGGTGGACACTCACCGTTGGCAACGCGTGTTCCGAGAGGACCGCGCTGTCCATGCGGCTATCAGCACTTCCTTCCCTGGACTACGACAGGTTGCGGGTGAACACATGAAGAGTGGGGCGCTCAAGCTCACCACAATCGACTCCAGCCAGGGAGGGGAGGCGGACATTGTAATCGTGCTAACTACGCGGAGCAACGGGAACTACAACTGGGGTTTCGTCGATGACGCCAAACGCCTGAACGTGGCCATCACCGGGGCCAAGCGGAATATCCGGATCTTGGGAGACGGGCGTATGTTCGCTAACGCCACCTGGTCCCAGCTTCGCGTACTCTCGGAGTACGGGTGATTGACTCGCCTCTGGGTCCGATTCTGTGGCGACGCCTCCGTGGGCCGCAGGCTCTCCCTGGATATCGACGAGAGCTTCGATCCACTCCAGGACCTTGCCGCATGGATACCCTCGCCCGTCGCCTGGAGCTGTGACGCAAAGGGGGGGGGGGCGGACAGAACGAGCTGGACGCTGCCAAGAAGAAAGCGCGTGACGCCCAGGCCACCGGTTTCGCTGAGCGCTACAACACACCCCTGGACGAGCACTTCGACTGGGAAGCCTTGGGTAAACTAATTTCGGGAGGGCTCCACGAGATCCTCTCGACGCCTGCCTTTCACGTGCTCATTTACCTGATGTCCAGGCTGCACCCCCGCGAGTTTGCGCTGGCCACGACGCCGCGACAGCCGGGCATGCTCGACCGCAAGGCTTGGTCGCACCTGGGCTTCCTGTTTGACATGTCTCTGGGGCTAGACGCAACCAATCTAGTCTACAACATGCCGTGGGCGGCAATGGTGTGGGCGCTCGGCCTAGGCACCCCCTGGGAAGACGCGAACTACGCGGCCCCCGACGACCCCCTTCCTCCGCTGCCCCGCACCAGTGGCAGGCGCGTAACACTCTGGAAGCGTCGCCGGTACACCCCCAAAGGGCTCTCCCGTCAGGTCCCCAAGGCGTGGAGCACCGCCACCATGGACTGCTGCAGACACAGGAAGCACCCTGGAATGGCCGGGTTGGGAGAGATCCTCCGAGGGTGCGGCTCCATGATGGACGAGTTCCGTGAGGGTATCATAGACGCCGACGGCCTCCCCATGGAATCCTGCAAGGCCCGCTCGCTTCTGGTCGTCATGATGCTCATGCTCCGCGAGCCGCGAGTGTTTCTGTGGCCCTTCCCTCATGCAGAGCAGGCCGGGGACGTCATCGAAGCCATCCTGGGGTTCTGTGTCCCCTGGCAAGAGGTCCACCAGGATTTCCGACGCCAATTCGCCCGAACCTGGGGCCTCACGCTGGACGACCTTGCCGACCTACACGGCCGCGTCGAGGCGGTCTTTCCCCACATCTCCAAGCTCGTGGCTTTGGCGCATCACCGCCCGATTGCGCAGGAAGCCGGCTGCCCGCAGACCTGGAGCGAGATGGACAGGCAAGACTTTCAGCTAAAAGCACCTATGCTCGTCCTCGAACAAATCGTCCCAGCCGTAACTCTGCGCTCCCTGGATACACGCGGCTGCTCAGTGTGTGCGCTACACGTCGCGCTGGCGGGGACCCACGCCTCCTGGGGTCCCGGCGATCGGCTTGCGGGTCTCTCCTACATCGGCGGCGGGCTTGCCTTGTCCAACGCCGACCTCAATGCCCCCCCGCCGCCGACCCCCGCCCCAGGCACCAGGCTGGGCCCTCCATGCGTCCCCGACGAGAGGCTCGCACTCGAACAGAAAAACGGCATATTCATGTGCGACCAGTGCGGAAAGGACCACCTGAGTTCCGCTGATGGCACCTGGATCTCCGACATCGCGCGCCAGACGGTCGCTCAGAACAGGCCTCAGGCCTACATCAACGGCGCCAACATGGGGTGGCACTGCGACGCCTGCTGGTCACGCCACCTGGAGGAACAGGGCCTCCCAGCGCCGGCAGGAGCGAAACTCGCCGACAGGATCAAGGAGCATGAGCAGCAGAGGACTGGCGTCAACAACGACAAGGCGAGCGCCCTCCCTTCCCTGGGACACCTTTCACTTGGCTTTGGATGCAGCCCCCTGGAGGACACGAGGGCGCTAGCGGACCTCCTCATGGAGCCGACGGGCGTGAAGATCCCCGAGCGAGCCAACGCCACCATCCCCATCCTGCGGATCCGGGACGAGCGTTTCGGCCTCAAAGCCGCGCAGACGCAGACCTACTCCGCGCGGTGCGACACATGTCCCCAGGGGGCCCCGCTCCTTGTCTGGGATCCTGGCTCCCCGCCCCTGGGATGTTTCATATGGGAGCCGGCGGAAGGCATGGGCGTTCCCGAGCAAGCTGGACTGCCCCCCATCGACAAGCGGGCCCTGGCCTGGTGGGGGCGCCAATGGAACGCTACATGGTGCTGCCGACGCTGCCTGGTCCCGATGTGGAACATAGGCCCGGCCACCCTGGATCACATCCTGGATCGAGACTTCAGACCTCTGTATCCGGGAAGCCCTCCAGCCCTGCCCTCGCTCAGCAGCCAGATTGGATTCGATGCGCCTGTGGACATTTCTGATTCTCTCCCTTGGCTAGGCGTGGACGCCAAGGTCCAGGGCCGATTCACCAAGGTCGGAGCAAACAATCCCCCTGGATCCAGCGCTGTGGGCAGCACTGGTGCAGCGTCAGAGCAGACTCCTAGGACCCTCGCCCAGCTCTTGGAGCTCCTGCCAGACCTGCCAGCACCGCAAGGCCCTCTCCTGAGCAACAGGAGCGTCGATAATCCCACCCTAAGCGCCGAGGGCCCCAGCAGACCTGGTACCGGCGGATTGTTCGCACCGCGGTTGCTGGTATCCTTCCTCCGCGGTTTCCATCCTGGACTGGATTGCACTTGGAGGCAGTTTTGTATCGCCAATCGCGACAGAAGTGCCCCTGAGCACAGGTACGACGAGGCCTCCTTGCCCGACGATCTCCTCTCAGAGTTCCTCAGGGCTATATATGGTGACCACATCCCAGACAACTGTCTCCCTCCCAACCAGCGCTGGGGAGGTAAGCGTGTGGCCGCGGCGCGAGTCGTAGCACGCCTGACCAACGGCGAGAGACATAAGGAGCCCTGGAGGATTTATGCGGAGACGCTGGCCCCGGCAAGCGGTCTCTTTCCCATCCGGCATGAGATCAGCACGCTGACGGGGTTCATAGTCGGCCTCAGTGCCGATGCCCCCGCCTCTGCATCCATCACCTCCTCGGCGGCCGAGTCTCCCCCGCCAGGCGTGTTGACAATGAGCGACGACAAACCAGACGCTCCTATGGCCGCCGACACAGATAGGTCTCAGGGCACGATGGACAACGACTCGCTTATGGGCCACCAGGACCCACCCGACCGCAGCGGCAACGACGAGAGCGCGGAAGACGGCACCCCCCCTACAAAGATGGAGTCTCCCGACTTTGGAGAAGACGATCCCCCTCGGCCTCTTACTTGTTCGGACTCGGCCTCGGACGACGATAGAAGGCGCCCTGGCGAGGAGGCGTCTCAGCATAGCCCATCGGCCGACAGCTCCGACTCCAGCCGCGAGGATGCCCCGACCTCGGCCGGGGAGGAGGCGCCCGACGCCGACCGCAGTAGGAACCCAACCCGGGGACCCGTGAGGGACGAGAGAACCCGCGACCGAGGTGGCTCGCGGACCGAGCGTTCCCCGGAGCCCACCCCGCAGTTCCCTGGACAGAGGCGCTATCACCATCGCCATGCCGGCACATCGGAGCAGGAGGCCCTCAACCGGTTGACCTGTCCGGAGGGGGGCGGCCCCATGTGCAAAGTCTGGCTGGGCACGGTAGACCTCGAACGTCCCAACGAGACGCCTGCCAGACGCATAGCCAGGCTTCAGTCAGAGTTGGGCGCAGTCTTCTGCGCGCTGTGGACAGCGCACACGCAGCGAACCTGCCTCCCTGGATCCAGGGCGCCCAAATCCGACCCGAAATTGCACACGGCCACGTCCATCAATAAGTTTCTTGAGGACTGGAAGGACTGCGGGTATGACGCCTACCAGATGAGCACGAGGCTGGGTTACGGCATTGACTGGGACAGGCTACGAGCCAACTACCTGCGACACTCCCGCACCGACGACAGGGGCAAAGGCAGCTACCACCAGACCGGCTGGCGTGACCGCGCGACAAGCTCCTGGGACACCCGGGGCAGCTGGCAGGGCGAATGGAGTGATGGATGGCGCGAAGATCGCTGGCAGTCGGGCGGCAAACGCGGCGGAGGCCGCCCCGACGAATGGGACGATAGAGACGAAAAGAGGCTCCGATGGAGGGACTGAGCTTGCTCCCCGCTCCCAGCGCCTAGCGCCACCGCGACAACCTCACCGCGCACTGTGTGCGGCCTCCGCCGCTTTCTTTCTCCAACTGCGGGGCAGCCCGTCTGCCCCCCCCCCCCCCCTGGGCGGCGCTCCTCCTACCTTTGGACCATGGAATGCCGCCCAGTAATGCCATCTGCACTTTGCGTGGCAGTGCGCAGCCTGCAGGCCCTAGCTGGCCCCTGGCCCTGCTGCCTTACTCTCACCTGTGGCTGCTGCATCCTTGCCGCAGGGCTCACGTTCTCCGCTCCATTGTGTTTCGCACCCTGGAATCCCTCTGGCGCAGCCTTGTGCCGCGCTGCGGACTCCGTTTTACCGCGGCGTTTCGTCGCCCTCCACCGACGCGCGCACCTCCTGCCTTCGGAGTCAGGTGTGCTCTTCGGTAATACTGTCCACTGCCACTCCGGGTGGTGGACCCGCGGCCCCCGGCCTTACTGTAGATCGCTCGCCCGCCAGGCGCGACCTGGCCCGCGTCTGTGGACTCCGGCACCGCCCGTCCATAGGCTCATTCCCTGGACTTCTCAACCGCTTAACGGCCTTCAGCCGTGACCCTGGATCGAAGTGACTCTGAGGGGCGCGTTTTGGGTATACGACGGTCCCGTCCCTCGCGTGCTACCTGACTCGCTTTCGGGTGGCGCTGAGACACTTTGGATGTGCACCTTCGGTCCGCGTTCCTACCGTGTGGCTTTGTGCGCACTGCTGCGCCCTTATCCGTCGGTGGATCAAGGGCCTGACGCATCACAGTTGTGGAAGTTTCTTTCTGGCCACTCTCATTCCACACCCTGGTTGCGTATGCTGACGTTGCGATGTTCTGATCCGCCGTCGGGTCTTCCCGTTGGACACTGTCGCCAGACAGTCTGTGTTACCCGTCAGACTCCCTGGATAGACGTCTTCGGGACCGTTCCTACCCGTTCGACTCGAACTGTTGGGAGCGCTTTACGCGCCATTTTGGCTGCGCTCGGCTTCCTCGGTGCCTGTTTTCAGACTCCCTGGATGCGCCGTTGCATGACCCGTCCTGGGACTGCCCTGCAGACTCCCTGGATTGCACGCCTTGGCTCAGACGCCCTGGGTAGCTGCTGCCTGCCGCCTGACCGCGACTTCGCGCGCGCCCGCCGCTAGTCGCGGCCCCAGCCCGCCCGCGACCGCCCGCCGCCGGCGCTTCCGCGTGCGGCCGTAAAACAAAAAGTATCCCCACCAGTTTCGCCGTCAGGGTTTCCCCGCTGGACTGTGTCACCAGTCAGTCTGTGCCTACCCGACAGACTCCCTGGATTGACGTCTCGCTCGGGACCGTTTCCTACCCGTTCGTACTCGAACTGTTGGGAACGCCTTACGCGCCATTTTGGCTGCGCTCTGCTTCCTCGGTGCCTGTGGTCAGACTCCCTGGATGCGCCGTTGCATGTTCCTTTCAGGGGCTGCCCTGCAGACTCCCTGGATATGCACGCCTTGGCTCAGACGCCCTGGGTCGCTGCTGCCTGCCGCCTGACCGCGGCCCCGCGCGCGCCCGCTTCCTAGTCGCGGCCGCAACCCGACCGTGACCGCCTGCCGCTGGCGCTTCCGCCTGCGGCTGTAAAAAAATATCCCCACCAGTTTGCTTACGCTATCTTGCTTACCACGTCTGGGCACCCCGACGGCATGTTGGACACGCAGCCCACAGCTATCGTCCTCACGCTCCTTCGGGCACATCTTGAATTCACCAAAATTTTGCCGTGTTGCAAGTGCTCGAGCACCCTGGACGCCCCCAGCTTGCCGCTTCTCCCGCGCAGTCAGCCGCTGCTGTATGAGTGGGCCGGCCGGCTTGCGGCGCGTTTAGCTGCTAATTCGGCCGCTGTCGTGACCCGTAGCGCTCCTGGCTCCGCTTGCGCCTTCGCTTGCGGACGCGACCGAAAAAGTGTATCGCCACCAGCCCATCCAAGAACGATGCGCATGAGGGCAGACGGGGGGAGAGAGGAAGAGACACGCATAGTCAAACAGCGAGGGAGCCGGCCAGCCGAAGAGACGCGCATAGTTAAACACTGAGGGAATGTTGATCTTCCTGGGGCGGCTCCGTGGCCATCTCGAGCTGTCTTGGAGCGGTCTTGGGGCCTCTTGGAGCATCTTGGGAGCCATCTTGAGCCAGCTTTGGCTATCTTGAGCCATCTTGGAGGTCATCTTGGACTCTGAGGCCGCTCGGGGGCCTCTTGGGGGCCTTTCGGGGGCCTCCTGAGTCCTCTTTTGGCCTCTTGGGGCGCTCGTGGGACCCTCCTGGGGGCCTCTTGGGAGCCCTGGGAGGCCTCTTGGAGCCATCTTGGAGGCGGTCGGTCAAAAGAGGGGGGTACTCGATTTGCATCCCCCCTTCTGGGGCCACGATCCTCGTGATGGGTGTCGAAAATTGGCCCTCCCACTGGCCGAAAAGGGACCTTCTGACACCTCGCGACCCTCCCAACAACCCCATGGAGGGTAGGGGGAGGATGAGGATCATGAGGAGGAGGAGGAGGAGGAGGAGGAGGAGGAGGAGGAGGAGGAGGAGGAGGAGGAGGAGGAGGAGGAGGAGGAGGAGGAGGAGGAGGAGGAGGAGGAGGACCAGGGGAAGGGGGATGAGGAGGGACGAGCAGTGGGGGTCGGGGT
Source organism: Prorocentrum cordatum (assembly GCA_963575745.1). NCBI lineage: Eukaryota > Dinophyceae > Prorocentrales > Prorocentraceae > Prorocentrum > Prorocentrum cordatum. The sequence continues at coordinate 45,090 of CAUYUJ010004997.1, read as the reverse complement.
GGGGGAATCCGGCAGAGGAGGTGAAGGAGGGGGTCGAGGAGGAGGAGGAGAAGGAGGAGGAGGAGGAGGAGGAGGAGGAGGAGGAGGAGGAGGAGGAGGACGATGATGAGGATGGAGGGGAAGGAGGAGGAGGGCTGACTCTGACTATGAGAATTCATCAGGGAGGGAGGGTGACGATGAGGAAGAGGGGGAGGCGGCGGCGCAGGAGGGGGATGGAGAATGGTCCAGCTGTGAGTTTAGTCTGCCTGTTGTTTGACCCCAGCGCGGTGCGACAGGATGATGATGGGCATGATGCATATGATGGTGATGGTGATGTTGATGATGGTGATGATGATTGTGCTGCTGATGCTGCTGTTGATGATGATGATGCTGATGATACTGCGTACGCTCCCGAGGCATTGACGATGCTGCTGCTGCTGCTGATGATGTTGCTGCTGATGACGCTGCTGCTGATGACGATACTGATTGTAATGATGTTGATGATGCTGCTGCTGCTGATGGTGATGAGGTTGATGCTGCCGCTGATGCTGATGACGACGACGACCAAGATGATGATACTGCTGCTGATGATGATGGTGATGATGGTGCTGATGCTGATGCTGTTGGCGACGAGGATGATGATGACTCTGATGATGCTGATACTGAATAAGATGAAACTGATGCTGTTGATGATGCGGGTGATGGTGCTGATGATAGTGATGCTGCTGATGATGATGCTGATGATGATGACGTTGATGATGATGCTGATGATGATGCTGCTGATGATGATGCTGCTGCTGATGATGATGATGATGATGAATGATGATGGTGATGATGATGAGGATGTCGATCAAGATCAGGATGACGGTGCCGCTGGTGACGATGCTGATGGCGATGCTCACGATGATGGTGACGCCGATGAATGCGATGCTGATGGTGACCATACATGCTGACAACGATATTGATACGATGCTGATGATGCTGCATATGCTGTAACTGCGATGCTGCTGCAGATGATGCTAATGATCAGTACGACACTAAAGATGAAAAGCAAGAGGGATGCGGGATGAGGAACGTACATGAGGAGGGATGGGGATTGGGAGGGGGATTGGGACGGCGAGGATGTGGAGGCAAAGGCTGAGGCGGAGGCGGCGGGAGCAGGACGAGGAGACTGGACGAGTTGAACGAGATGAACGAGAAGGAGGAGGACGAAGATGACGAGGAAGGACGAGGAGGACGGTGAGGAGGCCGCGGCGCAGGGCGAGCCCAGCCCAGACCGCGCCGCTGCCGCAGAAACGCCGGCCGGGTGCCCGGGGCTGGAACAGCTGCAAGGCGCAGGGCAGCGCAGTCGCAGCTGCAGTCGCAACGGGTGCCGGGAGCCCACGTTGCAGTCGCCATACTCCTCCTCCTCCTCCTCCTCATTGTCCTGTTTGTTATCGTCGTCCCCCTTGTCATCCTCCTCGTCCCTCCGCCTCGTCCTGCCTGTCCTCGTCGACGTCGTCTTCGTCGCCATCCTCCTCCTCGTGCTCGTCCTCCTCGTCCTTGGTGTCCTTGTCTTCTTCCTCGTCTTCGCCCTCGTCCACTGCCATTTTGGCTGAAGATGCTCCGTTACCCTTCGCAACCAGGGGAGGCCTCTGTTTTGAGGCAGTCAAGGCCTTGCGCCAGGCATCCTTCTATCAAGCCTGTACTGGTACTGCACGGGCTCCTGGCCGCCCCTCCCTTTTCCTTGTTTCTGTCTACACCTGTCAGTTCAGTGCTCCAGGGGGAGCTTCACTGCAGAGCCGCCCCGGAGCAGGGCGAATGACCACCAGCGGAGGCGCCTCGGGGGGGCACATGCGTGGTACTGCAAGTGGTGCGTCAACCTGCGGGATTCCGCACTGGTGGAACCACGCTGGTCCTCCGTCTTGCAGCAAATGTGCCACGGCCAAGGGAACAGCGTTCAACGGCCACCGTGAGTTGAAGAACCCGCCGAACCCCCCGAAATTTCTTGAGGAGAGGAGGGGCCATACGGATACTTTCACGCAGCAGCAGCTCCAGAAGGAACTCGCTGCAAAAGAAAAGGATGTTCAACGACTGCGTGTCCTCACGACAGGTGGAACAGCTAATTCGAAGCTTGACCCACGGCAGTGTACAATGCAGCATCATATATGGACAAAGCGAGGACCAGTGATATGGGCACACCCTTCAGGACAATTGGTGTGTAATCCTGGTCCGCCTCAAGGGTGAACTGCCGGCTGAGCTCGAAGCCCTCCGTCAGAAGGTGTTCGGGGAAAAGACTGTTGCAGTAACGTTGCACCAACTCGTTCACCGCTGCCACGCACTCGAGAAGGAGAGAGGTCGTCAGATGGCAGTCGTCCACAGCCTCGCTCAGGAGGCCAAGGACTTCGCTGATGATGTCGTTGAGGCGAAGGTGTTGCTCGCAGCCGCGGCAAGCGAGTTGGTTGATGCGGACGGGTTGCGTCATGCAGCGGCGAGCCAGATTCCTAAACCAGTCGGGGGAGAAAATCCCATGTTATCGTTCTCAGTCGTCTCAGGGAGCGGAAGCAAGCTTCGAGATGCTCGAATGGCTGGGTGCAGGGCAGTCCTCCGAAACGAGCGTGTTGGGATTTTTCGATCAGTTGCGCGGGTTGGATTGGGCCGCCGTTGAGCGCCGCGCTCGTGGCGATAGCGCTGGCTCAGGTGGCGGGGGGGGATGCGCGGCCGGCGGCGGAGACGGATCCGCTTCGGCAGCTGCGCCGCGCCATCCAGGTCCGCCGACCGCCGACCATATTCCAGTCCCAGTGGGTTCAGGTGACTTACCAAACCGTCAGGAGCTTTGCAGAAACGCCTTCGGGGGTTGAATCGCTCGAGCAATTTCAACTGCGCGCAGTAATCGCGAGGCTTGACGACGCGGTCGCGTCGCGCATCGCGTCCAGAGGGCGCGCTTGCTTGCTTGAGCTGTCCTATCTCGTCTCATGCTGTGCCCGCACCTATACTGGGGCTCTGGCCATGCCTCATGGAGTTGCGAAGTTGATCGGCAGACCGCCATCCGTCCAGTGTTGCGCAGGTGCCGAGTGCAAGTGTTCTGCCGTGGCTCAGGATGCGCAGCCGCCGACGTCGGTTGCGGATACCTCCCCCCTTCGGTGCGCGTCGGATGCCTGGGCCGAAGTCATCGGTGGCCATCTTTGTTTAGATCGCGTCAATTTAGACCTGGAGGGGTTCCAGGAATTCCCCCGGGATCTTGCGAACGCCACCCCTGGAATCTCCGGCGGCGGTGCTGGGGCCCCCATCTGATCTCCGGCGGCAGACCCCCCTTGCGGAATCTCCGGGAGATTCTTCTTAACGAATCCCCCGAGGTTAGACATCTTTGCCAACTGTCAACCGAAATCTCCGGCGAAATGTCCGGGGGGCCCCCGTCAGGTACAAATCTCCGGCGAAATCTCCGGGCCATTCTGCCTGCGCGAGAATCGCCGCAAACGGGATCTCTCCTAATGCTCCGCGTGTGGAATCCGATTGCAATCCTGCAGAGATGATGATCTCGCTCGATGGATTATCCTCGAGCCATAAGAGCTTTGGCGGGAACGCCCCGCTCCTCTCAGTCCAGCCCTGCACGGGCCTTGCACAGGGGGCCTCTTCGGGCCCAATTCATGCTCTAGGGCCTCCACGGGCCCGCCGCACGCGCCAGGGCCTTTTCGGGCCCTGGCCTACACTATGGCCGCCTCGGGAGGGGCCGTACACTCACTGACGCCTGCACGCCCCCACGGCGCCTCGTCGAGGCACATCACCTCGTTCACCTTGCCATAGGCCGCAAGCTCGTTCTCACCCGTGGCTCGCCTCGGGCAGCACCATGAACCTCGGCGTCGTGTACTTCCACTTGTATGTGCATGGCGATTGACTCGCCTTCTCCTCCGTCATCGGCTTGTCCGTGAACCTTACCTTGTTGATCAGCTCCTTGCTCCGATTCGGGGTATTCGTATGCTTGACCAGATTTAGCTTCGTGGAGCTCTTCATCGTCGTCCACTTCTCGCGGCTCCAACATCCGAGCAGTGCACCTGCCACGGATGTCATCATCAGCACGCTCAGGATGATCAGGTCATCGATCCAGTCCTTCAGCTTTGTCGCCTCCCAGGGGGCAACTGCACGCTGGTCGAGCTCTCGCACTGCACACTCGCTTGATGTAGTCGCACCACCACTCACTCCTTGCGCGAGCAGTGTCGCCAGCAACCCCTGCTTAGCCCAGGCGCTCGTTGTCACCGAGCATGCCTCCAGCTCCTTGTGCTTATCCATCTCGCTGCAGTCGATGATGCCAGCGAGCTCTCGCAGGTACTCGAACCGCTCTGTGGTGTGCGCTTTGGTTCCCAGGTCGGCCACGTTCTTGGTTCCGCTCTCCTTCTTGATGTTCAGTCCGTGAACCTTCCGCTCCTGCTGGATCCACAGCGCCCGCGCGTCCAGGTGCTTCACCTTTCCGACGCCCTCGCGGTTGATCATCGCCTTCGCGGCGCTGCTGTCGATCCCGAGCTCCCAGGCCACCTTGTAGCCCAACCACTCCATCATGTTCTTCACCAGCTTGCCGTCCATCACCACCGAGGTCGCGCCGTAGAACTCCGCCTCGCCTGAGGATGTACTCTGGACTCCTTGCCTCCTCGCAAACGCTGCGAAATGCACGCCGTCCACCTTTGTGATCCCACAGGTCATCGCACGCCTCGTCTCCTTGCACGTCGCAAAGTCCGTGTCCGTGAACAACTGCAGCTTCACCTCTCCAGGCTTGCTCCCAGTTGGCTTCTCCAAAAGCACTCCGGACGTCTTTGTCCCCTTCAAGTACCTCACCAGCTTCGCCAATCGCTTCCTGCCAAACTCCGTCGGCTGACTCAGGTTCCTGGTCAGCAGCTGCACGTCCCGCTGGATGTCCGCTCTGTCGGGCGAGATGTAGAGCGCGATCCCAACTCCTGTGCGAAACTTCGCCCTCTCGATCTCGTCCAAGTCGGGGCTCCATGTCGGGTCCTCCTCAGTCAAGCTTGGCACCTTCGCTGGCTTGGCCTTCTCCATGCCCATCACGTAGATCAGGTCGTCGATATGCTTCACGGTCGGCCTCAGCATGATGTTGCCGTTCATGAGCCTCAGCCTGTCACGCTTCAAGTGCGAGCAGCGTCCCTGCCTGATGACGTCCGTCGCCTTCAGGTCGAACGCCCCCCGCAGCCGTTTGATGACCCCCTCCAGGTTGCTGGTTGGACCCTCTCCGTGGAAGTCGTCCATGTGCACCTCGATCAGGATCTCCTTCTCCCTGTGGTAGTAGAACTGCGGCTGACACTCACTCCTGTCGAAGCCCTCTCCCTTCAGAGTCTTCGCCGCCTTGTCTACCCAGCCAGCGCCTGCCACACGCTGCCCAGGTAGCATCTTGTCAAGCGCCCAAACAATGTCGGTCGGCTTGCCCATCTCAGCCAAGATCGCCAGATACTCAGCAGGTGGCTCCACACATGCCTTCTCCGTCTGGTCCGCTTGGTAGTACGCGTTCACGCAGTCTGCGATGAAGGTCCCGTGGTTCTCCTCCTTGATGCTGACGAAGTCCACCAGCCTGCTCGTCTGTGCTGGCGAACTCGCTGCGAACACGTCGTCGCGCTGCTCCATCCACTTGAACTCCTGCGCCACGTGCCGCCACTTGCAGATGCCTCCTCGCATCTGCGGCTCCCAGCGCGCCCTGATCTTCTTGAACTCGCCGCTCTCGCTCCTCGGGATGTCCCTGTGAACCCCATAGTGCGCCAGCACCTCTAGTGCTTCGCGCTTGCCTTTGAGCTCCACCGCGGGCTCCAGCCCGCTGACCGTCACGTAGCAGTCTGTGCCCATCCTGTCCAGGATGCTGTAGTCGATAGGGTCGTCGAGCGAGACCGCGTCCACGTGCTTCGCGCGCTTGCCTGGTGCTCCGAGGTCCTCAGCGTCGGCAGGTCTGATCAGCCCTCGGGGTGTCATCGGCACGTCCGCATCCGTCGTGCTCTTCCCCTCTGGTCTTGTCGCCGCTGCCGCTCCAACTCCAGGTCCCGCAGATGCTAGCGATGGCTCCGCGCTCCCTGCTGCAGCCGGCCGCGCCCCCTGCTCGGGCGCCCCCTGGGGTGGCGTCGCCTCTCGTGCTGCCTCCTGCGCCTCAGTCTTCGCCTTCTGCTCCGCCGCCGTCAGAACGATCGTAGGCATCGGCCTCTGAATCCTGGGCAGTAGCTCGCACGGCTTAGCGCTCCTCGCGTCCCAGGGTAGGGCCTTCACTGCCTTCATCAGCTTGTCATCTGCTCGCAGCGCTGGCTCCAGCCGCCTGCGTGTCCTCGCGCGGTGCCAGCCTGCTGGCGTGAAGAACAAGTGGTCGTCGCTCTCTTCTGTGTGCTTCCCGATCCAGATGCCCTTCGCGAAACTCGACTCGCCCTTGTGCTTCAGAGACGTGGTCGCGATCTGCCTCGTGTGGGAGATCGGGGTCTTGAAGAGAGCCGTCTCGCCAGAGGGGATAATCTCTCCGTTGTAGGTCACTCCGTAGGCTGCCTGATGGGATGTTGCCCCATCGGCTCGTGGTCTGTACGTAGAGGTAGCCCAGCTAACGTATCGTGTAAGCCAGCACCAAATCGGTGCGTCCGCTGTGATCTTCGTGCCATAGCGCTTCTCCAAGTCGAACTTGTACGTCCTCACCTTCGCCTGAACCCATCTGATCGGAGCCTCGATCGCGCCCATGCTTTGGTTGTCCTTCAGGTTCCCACGCTTCTCCTCCAGCTTGATGTTCTTGTTCAGCTTCTTCCGCGCCTCCTCCGCCAAGTTCACGATCGTGGGCTCGCCATCCGTCTTGATGTCCGCCGTCGTGAGATGCATGCCCTCGATGAAGCTGCTCACGCTTGCTATTGCGTAGTCCGTGACCGCCTTGGTGGGCATCGAAACTGCGTTGGACATCAGCGTGCCCCTGTCTGCCATCGCGAGCGTCGTCGCGAAGATGTCCGCCGCTGGCGGCTCCAGTCGCCGTTGGTCTTCAGGTAGCAGAAGTCCAGGGTGATCTGCGCCTTCCCAGTGTCCTTCTGGTCGAATGTGAGGGTCTTGTGTGGCTTGGTCGTCTCGTTCCCTCGCACGCAGGCTTCGCGCCACGGCGCCCTCGTGAGGTGAAGCAGTTCATGAACTGCTAGTTCTGCATCCGTGGGCGCTGCTGGCCCTGCTACTTCTCGTGGTGCTATCGAGGGTCCTCCCTGAACAGACTCCTCGTGCCTGCGCTCCAGCTCCTTCATCTTCATGTGGTGTGCCGTGAGCCTACGCTCCGCGTCGCTGAGCCTAGCCCACAGCTCGTCCTTCCCGCCGTAGATCGGCTGGCCCATCTCCTTGAGCCTCGCCCGCATGTCCTCCACGCGGCTAGCAGGGTGCAGGACGATCTCCTGCCCTTCGCGTAGTAGCACAGGGTGTCGAGCCAGTCGCTCTCCTCCTGCGCCCCCGGCGCCTCCATCTCGCGCTGGATCTGCTGCAGCAGCCGCTGGTGCAGCCGGCGCCGCTGCCGCCGCTCCGCTGCCCGCAGCCCCAGGCGTCGGCGCGAACGCCTCCTCCTGCTGCTCATTCGCGTTCACGCTGGCCGCAAACTCCTTCGCCTCCGTCGCTGTCTTGAAGGTCTTTGCGTTGAGGCCCAGCGTGTTGTTCTTCCTGGTGAGCGGGATGCCCTTGCTGAGGTCACCGCCAGGGTACATGCACATGCCCGTCTTCGCACTCAGACAGAACTCGGCACCCTTGTCCATCACCTCAAGCAACGAGAGGATCGGCTTCGATACCGTGTCACCCAGCCTGAAGTCCGCCTTCAGCAGCTTCGGCTGCTCGCAGTCGTCGGCAACCGCCATCGGCACCGTCACGATGGAGTCCATCTTGATCTCCTTCCGCTGCGCATCCAGCAGCCTCGGTCCGCGATCCTCGCCTTTCTTGCATCCTTCTCCGAAGCAAGTCGGCCCCACGTGGCAGTCGCTCGCCGTGTCCAGCGTGATGAAGGTCGTCTCCTCGAGCTCCATGCCGCAGCACTCCGTCTCGGGATCCTCCGCCTTCATCGCCATGCAGTAGAGCTGGTCGTCGTCGCAGATCTCGCACTCGTACTCCGCGTGCTCGATCTTGGCCACCGTCTTCGGGTCCGTGCTCTCCTGCTCGATAGCCGCATTTCCCTTGGCCTTCTCATCGGCGATCCGCTTCTTGCAGTCCGCCTTCTTGTGGCCTGTCTTGTGGCAATAGTCGCACTTTCCCGTGAACGTGTAGCCGTCCTTGCCTTTGTCCTTGGCGTCCTTTCCGCCCTTGGATCCCGCTACTGCTCCTCGGCCTTTTCCGTCGCCCTTCTGCTTGCCCTTGTCACGCCAGAAGCAGTCGCGGGCTGTGTGGCTCGGCTTGTGGCAGATCTGGCACTTGTCCTTGCCGTCCTTGCCCTTGCCCTTGGAGATCGCGTCGACGTCCATGTCGTTGCTCCCCCTGTTCGCTGTCGGCGGCTTCGCGACCACCCCACTCTGGCCAATCACCGCCTCGAAGATGCAGTTCCTCATCTGCGTGATGTCGCTGCGCACCTCGCGCTGCGCCGAGCGTAGCATGACCTTCACCTCCCCGGGCGCGTGGGCCATGATCGTGCTCGTCTTCATATTTTGCGTGACCTGCTCTCCAGTCGCGCGCTCGTACCTCGAGATCAGCTCGCCCCAGGCTATGGGCACCTCCGTGAAGCGCTCCTTGTCCTCGCGATCCTTCCACCACAGCGGCGTCGAGATCTGCTGGAGCTTCTGGCCGTGCTCCTCGTTCAGCCTCGGCCGGTACTCCTTGTGCAGCCTCCTCATCGCTTCGAAACCGTCGCCTCGTGGGCAGAGCTTGACGATGCTCTGCGCCGTGCCCTTCGTGGTGCTCGCCAGCAGGTGGTACAAGCTCCTGCCGACCTGCACTCCTTGCTCGCCGAGGTCGTCCGCCGTCAGCGGCTCCTCGGCCTCTCTTGACCTGTCCAGGCCTGCCGTCCAGCCCAGCAGACCGCAGAAGGACTCGAACGGGAAGATCCAATCCTCGAAGTCCTCCCTCTTGCTTGAAAACGTCGGCACCTTGCCGACTCCGCGCGAATCCAGCAGCTGCACCCCAGCTGCTCCGATGTCGGCCGCCATGGCGCGCTGGCGCCACTAGCCTGAAGGGTAGGTTCAGACGACCTCACATGCTGCCACCATGCAGAGATGATGATCTCGCTCGATGGATTATCCTCGAGCCATAGGAGCCTTGGCGGGAACGCCCCGCTCCTCTCAGTCCAGCCCTGCACGGGCCTTGCACAGGGGGCCTCTTCGGGCCCACTTCATGCCCTAGGGCCTCCGCGGGCCCGCCGCGCGCGCCAGGGCCTCTTCGGGCCCTGGCCAACACTCTGGCCGCCTCGGGAGGGGCCGTGCGCTCACTGTCGCCTGCAAATCCTCTACATAAGGAATCCTAATATGATCGTCTACAAAAGGAATCCTATTGCAATCCCCCGCGCAAGGAATCCGATTGTAATCCTCCACAAAATGAACCTTAATGTAAAACCGTCCGCAAAAGGAGTCCTATTGTAATCGTCCGCGCGAGGAATCCTTGTGCACTCGTCAACGAAAGGGATCCTATTGTAATCCTCCGCGTAAGGAATCCGATCGCAATCCTCCTCGCGAGGAATCTTAGTGTACTCCTCCACGCAATGAGTTCTATTGGAATCTTCTACATCAGGAATCCTCATGTAAGTCTCGACAAACGGAATCCTGGTCAAATCCTCGGCAGAAGGAATCCGTTGCAATCTTCGACCGAAGACTTCTCATGGTGACCCTCTGCGAGAGAACTCCTAGTGTAATCCTCTACGCAAAGAGTCCGATTGTAATCCTTCACTGGAGGAATTTCATCGCCATCCAGAATGTAATATTGTAATCTCCAAGAAAGGACCCCCCCCCGCGCGCCCCATCCTGCGGACGTCTTCTAGGCTTGCGCAGACGGCCCCCCGCGAGCCCTTCCCGGGCGGCCCCGGGCCCCAGCCGCGAGCCGTGAGCCGAAGGCCAGGATTTGGGCCATGGGCCTAGGGCTTAAGGCCTAAAGCCTAAGGCCTGGGCCCAAAGGCCTGAGGCGTAAGGCCTAAGACCTGGCGCCTAAGGCCCAGGGCCAAAGGATGCAGGCCGAA
>CAUYUJ010004997.1:2500-25000 GCA_963575745.1 Prorocentrum cordatum | reverse complement strand
CCAGAGACAAGGACTTTTTACTGGCACAGATACTTGGGTATCCCCCCAGGCTCCAGGGCGTCTTTCTGATTTAGTGAGGGACTCTGTAGCCCCGAAAGTAAAAACTTCAATCGTTTCCGAAGGATTCAATTCAGAGCTGCCGTTGCCTGGGGGTGTGGATCAACGATCGTGCCGAGAGGGCGGGGTGCTCGTGTGACGGCGTGTGTGAGTGGCGAACGGGATCCGATCCACCGCAGGCACTCTGGCTGCCAGCTCGTTTCAGTAGCAGAAGCGAGGGGCGCTGCTGACGTCCCACTTGGGTTCTTGCAGGCCGCGCAAATCAAACCATGACATACTTTTTCACACCGCGGGCATTTTTTCTTGGGCTCTGGCCTTCCCAGCCCGCCGATCTCTACTGAGGTCGGCGTTCTGGGCAGGGGTGGGGGCCGGATCGACCCGGATCCATAACAGATAGCCGTTTTGACCAGCAGCTCTTCTCTCAGGCTGGCTTTGGTGGGTCTTTCATCGAGCTTCACCGTAGGCCGTTTGAGAGGGCGGCCTGGTCCATCGCTGTTTGTCCAGATGCTGGCGTGATCCCAGGGGCCTGCCCCAGACCCCAGCCATGGCTGAGCACATTGGTATCGCAGTCTGCGGCCAGGTTGCGAACTCTAGAGGGCGGGTCACAAGGCCGAAGTGACGAGAGACCACCTACTCGACGCCCTCCTTCATTCTGATTGCTTTGGTCGCGTTGGCTCTGGAAGCTCGATTTGGAACCGAGGCGCCCGCTTTGCGCGTGAACGTCTCTCAGGACTCATCGCTGGCCCTCATGTCCAGGGGCCAATTGTGCGTCCAACCGGACAGTGGTGGATGATGGAGTTGGCACCGATATGCGTTCGAGAGATGCAGCGTGCCGAGGAGCTCAACAAGAAGGAGGCCCAGATCGAGAGTGCCTACCAAGGTGCCAACTTGGCATCGCTGGCCTCTATTTGGAGTAAGAACGGATTGTTCGCGTTGAAGCCAGGACCCCCGAGTTGTGTAAGCGTCCGCGGCTTTTTCTGTGAAGTGACATTTCGCCGTGCCTCCTGCGCCCACTACGTGGTACATGTTTCGTTTGGCGTCAGCCCAGAGATGAACCTGTGCTCTTGCATCTTTCGAGCTGCAGGTGGATCGCCGCCGTCGTGCAGGATATCGCAAGATGCATGTCCGTAAGCAGTGGTGCCTGACCGAAGGCAGCGTCTACGTCGACGCGCTCTGGATCCACGCTGCGGCCGGCGATGAGGGATATCTGGGACAGGCTCCAGGCGAAAGAGCAAGTCTTTGGATGGTACAGGGTCTGGAATCGCACGGTAGCGTTTCCGGCAAAGGCAAAGGCCATCCCGGCAGCGTTTCCGAGTGAATGCGCGTGATCAGATGAAGCGATCGAGGACTCCGACTTCCCGATTCTCGAAGTCAAGCTGGTCCCAAGGACGAGAGGTGGGCTCGTCAGTGGACCAGGGAGCTCAGCGCGGCAGATCGTTGTCTGGAGCGCACTGGCAAACCGTGCGACCGAGGCAGAGTTGAGCCACCGAGTTTCATGGATCAGATGGGGCAGGCGACGGACGTTGCGAAGTCGGACGACCTCATCGTGGACCTCGAGCCAGACAGTCCCTTCAAGGTCTCTCTTAGATATTCTCTCAAGTCCTACGCGTTCGTGGAGCTGTGCCAGCTGCGCGTCGCTGAGACTCTGGTGGTACATGGAATGGCTACGATGCCCAGAAAATCATCTCCTGAGGCGAGGCGGCGTTTCGGCTGCAAGAACGGTAGGAGCTGTGGCTGTCAGGCCCCTGTCAGCTACTCCTCCTCCTGCGCCTCTCTCTGTGCTCCCTTGTGCGCCGCCGCGTCGGCTCACGAGGGCCCTTGAGCTATCGTGGCGCGCCGGTGACGGACGCGCCCGCGCCTCCGTGAAAGGAGAAAGAGCGTGCTCTTTTCTAGCACGCCCCCCCTATTTGTACCTGGTGTTTCTCTGTATCCATGCAGTCACTCCTGTGCAATCCACGTGCTCCTACGTCTCCTCATCCTCGTCCATCTCCTCCTCCGTGTCCTCCACGTGGCGCTCATTTTGCACCCTCCCAGGGGCTCCTTGGGGGCCTCTTCGGTGCCTTTCTGGGGCCTGCCAGGGGCCTTTTGGGTGCTATCGGGGCTCTCCTGAGCTGTCATGTGGGCCCTCTTGGGCAGCCTTGGGCCCTCGTGAGTCGTCTTCGGGCCTTCTTGGCCGTCGTCGGGGACTCCTCCTGGGGCCCTCGCAGGCCGTCGGGGGACCCTCTTGGGAAGCCGCTGGGGCCGTCTTCCAGGCGTCCTCTATGGGAATCCTGACCATGGAATTCTAGAACCCCCCAGTAGGTCTTCTTGACGCTGCGCCCCCCCCCCCCCCGTGGAAAACAGTAGACAGGGGGGCAGGACTGGAGAGGCGAGCGACGCGCGCGCACAAATTACCTTGTAACGTACCCAACCCATGTGCATCAAGTGACAAAAGGAGTTGGCCCAAACTTGTCAGGACAGTGACAGGGCAGGCGCCGCTATATGTTGTGCAAGCTACACGGGATGCGCTCGCGCGGCACGGTTCACGGGGCATCAAGAGAAGGACGATGAGCGAAGGCCCAGGGGTGAGGAGGACATGGGGGGCGGGAGCGAAGGGCAAACAACGCGTGGGGGACCGACCCATCAGCGCGGCAGCAGCAGAGGGAAGGTGGCAAGGGGGCAGAAGACGACGACGAACATGACGTGAGGAAACCGAAGAGTGTTGTTCTTGTTCGTGGTTCGCTAAAGATGCAGCGCTGCTGGCGCCATGTCGCCGCGGCGCTCGACAACATGATTGAACCAGCGTGTCGATTATGCAAGAACCGAGCGAGGCCTAGCTCGCACGCCAGCTTCCTTGCTTCCCTCCTGCAATTTTCTGTGCGGGAGTTAAACAGTCGAAGGCGCGCCGCCAGGTCTGCGGGCGGCTCGCGACAGTGCCCCGCTGGACCCCTCAGCAGCCCTCGAAAGTGGCGACGCGTTCGCATATCGCAGCCCCACGTGGATGGCGAGGTCTAGTCTGAGTCTGCGTGGGATATCGTTCCGCTGGATTCGCCAGCGGCCTTCGAAAGTGCCGACTGTTTCGCAGATCGAACCCCCTGGTAAGGTCTAATCAGAGCTTGCGTGGGACGTCGCTCCGCTCGACCTCCCAGCAACTTTCAAGAGGGGAAAAAACACACAGACACAATTAATCCTCGATTCCCCAGAAAATATGGTAAAATATGGGCAGTGGGGGGGAAGACAAAAACCCAGAAAATATGGGAACATATGGGGGATATTTGTGTTTGTGTGTATTTATTTGTGTGTCCCAGGGCCCCTTCAAACTTTTGATGAAAGCGCCGACAGTTTCGCAGATCGCAGCCCCACAGGGATGGCGAGGTCTGCTCTGGCTCCGGGTGGGGCGCCAGTCCGCCCGACTCCCCGGCAGCCTTCGAAAGTGGTGACGATCTCGCAGATCGCAGCCCCGCAGGGATGGCGAAATCAAATTTGAGTCGTTTGCGTGGGATGTCAGTCCGCTGGGCCCCCCAGCAAGCTTCGGAAGCGCCGACGATTTCCCACATCGGGCCCCCCTCACGGATGGCGAGGTCAGCTGTGAGCTTGCGTGGGACGTCGCTCCGCTGGACCCCCCAGCAGCCTTCGAAAATGCCGACAGCTTCGCAGACCGCAGCCCCCCCGGGGTGGCCAAGGTGGAGGCAAGCTGGCACGCAGGGGGGAGCGAAATGAGAGAGAGACAGGAGAGAAGCGGAGACGAGGCGGGAAGAGGAAAGAGGTGTAGACCGCAGTGCTCTATTCAAAACGAGTGCCCAGAACCCGATGTCTGGGACAAAAACAATACAGGTAACACAAAGCAGCAGTCTGCGCCCCCCTGTGAGGGCCAACGGGGTCTGCGTTGGCCAGGCTTTCGCCGAAACGGCCGTAGCGTCGCCTCTTTGTTTTCGTCCCCGTCGTCGTCGTCGTCCTCCTCCTCCTCCTCCTCCTCCTCCTCCTCCTGCGCCTTCTCACTCTTACTCCTCCTCTTGACGTTGGCCATGGTTTGCGTGAAACGGCTGCAGTATCCCCAAGTTCTCGTCCTCGTCCTGCTTTTTTTTCGTTGGTCAGGCTTTGCGCGAAACGGTTATGGCGTCCCCTTTTCCTGCTCCACCTCCCCCTCGTCCTCCACATCGGCTAGACTTTGTCCGAGTCGGCAGTGGCGCCTTCTTCTTCTTCTTCTTTGTTTTTCTTCTTCTTCTTCTTATTTCTCTTCTCCTCATCCTCCTCTACCTCCTCCTCCTCCTCCTCCACTTCCTCCCTTACCTCCTGCCTTCCTTCCCTGAGGCCTCGGCTGGGCGGGGATGGTCTCAGACGTCTTCGGGGATTCTCCGAGATTTCCCCGAGGTTTTTTTTTTTTTTTTTTTTTTTGTTTTTTGTTTTATTTTGTTTTCCCCCCGAGGTCTTACATCCCTTCTCGAAATCAAACGCAAGTTTTTCCCGCGACCTGGCGGCGCACCATGGCCCTAAACTTTCAATGCTCGCGCCGAACATGGTGACTGCAAGCACACACATGACTCGTGGGCCGCGTTTCGCGCGTCGACCAACATTCAAAACTTGCGCGAGATCTCGAGGATGGTTGTATGAGATCTGGAAAGTTTTTCCAGAGGTTTCGGTCGCTTCAGGCGTTTCTCTTCTTCTGAAGGGGTGAGAGGTTTCTGGAGCTCTCGGGCAGGGTTCCCGCAGTCTTCCGACGTGTTGGGATGCCCTCCGAGGTTTTCGGGCTTCCTCCCACACGATCGCAGGCCCGCGGAGGTGTTCCGCTGCTCCCCCTGTGTTTTTCTCCGGAGGACTTTTCCAGAAGTCCTCGGAGGCTCTCAGAGCCGCCCCTCGCAGCGGCTGGATTCGCGCCGAGATCCTGGCGAGACTGGGCTCCAGGTCAAGCCAGGCTGTCGGCTCTGGCGGGGCGGCCGTGACATGTGGGCGCCGCGAGCCGGATGAGCAGCAGCGCAAGTCTCGGGTGTCCGCGCAGCGCCTGACCCCCCACCTCCACACCTTCCCCTGCGCGCGCCGAGCGCGCCAGGGGCGTCTCCGGAGGCGCCGCCAGGGGGTGTGGCCCAGGGCCGACTCAAGAACTCAGCGCGGACCCCTGACGAGACGCGTCTGAGATTCTCTTCCTCGGGTGAGGGCATCACGACTGGCGCCTTTGCCACCTCCTCGTGTCCCGATCTCCCTGCGGTTTTGGGTGCCCTGAGGTTGCAGAACGCGGCCACGTCACCTTCAGCGGGGTCCTCTTCATCCCGCTGCCGCGGGTCACGGGAGTGGAACATGCACGCCCGCCCCGCCCCGCCCCGCCCTTCCTGCACCAGCAGAAGAAAGGGGGGAGGAGGGGGGAGGAGGAATCCTCCTCGCGCTTTTCGTCCTTGTCCTGTTGCTTATTCTTGTCCTCCCTCCTCCCTCCTCCCTCCTCACTCCTCCTGCTCCTCCTCCCCGTCTTCCCACCCCCTCTCTCTCTGTCGCCCTTTTTTAGTTTTTTTTTGATGTCTCTGTCTGTCTGTCTGTCTCTGTCAGGGACGGAAGACGCGCCCGGCCCGGCGCGCCGGGCGCAGCCGAGCGCCCCGGAGCCGCGCGCGCCAGAGGCGCGGCGTGCCCCCCATGGGCTCGGCGCGGCCCGCCCCCGGAGGAGTCGGGGGTTCGGGGCTTCGGGGGCCTCGGGGGCGGGGGTCCATGTATCAGGAGGGAAAAAAACACACAGACACCATTAGTCGTCGAATCCCCAGAAAATAAAGGGAAAATATGGGAAGTGGGGGAGAAGACAAAAGCCCAGGAAGTATGGGAAAATATGGGGATTCCTCTTATTTGTGTCTGTTTATTTGTGTGTCCCAGGGCCCCTTCAATGCAGACGGGGGGGGGCCGCCGGGGCGCCGGATCCTGCAGGATCCAGCACAGCTCGGAGGTTTTGACAGACCTCCCACCCCGGCACGTCAAAGGAGCGAATTGGCCGTGTGCGGTTCGCGGGAGGGCGTCGGGGCCGTCATGTTGTGCGGGTCCAGGTCCGTCGGTTTCGGTCCCAGGCCGTTTTCACGAAGGGGAGGTTCACTAGAGGGAGGTTTGTCCCCCGCCGAAGAGCCAGGCGTGCCTGTGGACCCAGGCTGAGGCGCAGGATCCTGCAGGCTGCTGCAGGAGCCTGCGAGGCCTGACGGACCCGGGTCTGCACTGACCCGGGCCAGGCGCCAGCAGATCCCCGAAGGATTCCTGGGGGCCCAGGGTTGGCGGTTCGAGGGTGGGGCCCCGAGGGATGGGGCCCCAAGGGTAGGCTTAGGTCGTGCATGTCCCTCTACAGGAGGAGTGCTCACGAATAGCAAGAATAGCCAGATGTTTTTTTTTTTTTTTTTTTGTCTTCCTTCTTTTTGTTTTTTGTTTTTTTTGTTTTTGTTTTTTTCCTTTTTGTTCTTCGTCTCCGGTTTTATATTTACATATATACATATATATATATGCATACAAATTTGTTTCATATGTTTCGGCGTTTTTTTTCTGGGGGGATTTTTCTTTGAGAATCCGCCTGTAGGAGGACACGCCCGACCTGAAGATGGGGCCCCGAGGGATGGAGCCCCAGGGGCAGGGAGCGATCCCAGGCCGGCGTCGCACTCCTCGAGGCCCCTCGTCCCCAGGTCCCCGGCGCCAGTTTTTTTTTTTTTTTTTTTTTTTTTTTTTTTTTTTTTCTTTTTTTTCTCTCTTTTAATATTATTATCAATTTTTTTTTTTTTTTTTTTTTTTTTTTTTTTTTTTTTAAATTTTTTTTATTTATTATTATTGTTATTTGATTTTTTTTCTCTTCCTTCTTCTTTTTTAAATATAAAACAACATAGAATTATTCCTCTTCCTATATTTTTAGAAGCCCGGGCGGGGGGAAAACCCGTCCCCCCCCCCCCCCCAAAACGAGTTTACTGGGATTTGGGGCTTTGGGACCCTCCGGACGGGCTTCGAAGCGGCCACCGGGCCTCGTAGGGCGTTTTGCCAAGCCTTCCCAGCACACTTAGGGCGATCAGGGGGGTCATCGGAGACGTCCCAGAGACCCCCAAGACAGCACAAGAGCGCTCCAAGAGTGACCGACGTGACCTCAAGATGGCCCAAGAGGCCTCCAGGACGGCCCCAAAGAGGCCTCCAAGAGCACTCCCAAGAAGGCCCCCCGAGGCAAAAATCATGGATTTTCTGTTAGTTTTTGGTGAATTTGGGGTTCTCCTCTTTTCGGCTTCCCGACGCTCCAAGACGGCGGTCTTCTGGGCGTCCGAAGCCGCCTGGGAGGCTTCAAAATCGCCCCACAACCATCCGAAAGGGCTTCCAGGCAGTCCAAGAGAGCCCCAAAACAGCACAACACGGGTCCAAGATGGCCCTCAGAGAGCCCCATGGCGGCCCAAGATGGCCCAAAAACACCCTCCGAAGAATTCCAAATCGTGATTCGGTCGTTCAGGGAGACCGCGGGTGGAGGCAAGGTGGCCCGAGGAAGCCCCCAGAGGCCCGAATACGCCCAGGAGGCCTCCAGAAGGCTTTAAGAAAACCTGAAAAAACTTTTGTGAGGCCCCTAGAGGCTCTCCAAGGAGGAACCTCCGCAAAAAAGAGCTGAGGAGGATGGGGAGAATGCGTAGGGTATGGCGAAAAGAAGGAAAAAGAAGCATGGAGGAAGGATAACGAATAACATTATTATAGCGGCGATGTTGGAAAAGGCAACCAGGAGTTATCGCTAAGGTGTCGGCTTGATCTTCCTGCTATTCCGCCTGCATGCCAAACTTCAAGGACCAAGGTGCATGGCGCGAAGCGCCACTGCAGTCTTGTATACATATATATATATATATATATATGTACATTTTTTTTGGGGGGGGGCTTCTCTCTTCCTCGGAGCCGGTGCTTCACCCCGAGCCGTTCTCCCGGCCGCTCCGAGGCCCAGCGGGGGGCCCCCCCGGGGGAGGCCGAGCCCGGCGCCGCGCCGCCCGCCCTGCTCGCTGCCCGGCGCGGGGGGCTCCTCGGGGCCTCGGGCCTTGGAAACGACAGTCAGGAGGGAAAAAAACCACACAGACACAATTAATCGTCGACCCCCAGGAAAATATGGGAAAATATGGGAAGTGGGGGGGAAGAGAGAACCCTAGAAAATATGGGAAAATATGGGGAATCCTTTTATTTGTGTGTATTTCTTTGTGTTTCCCAGGGCCCCTTTAGACAGGGCCGTTTTTTTACCGGTTCCGTTTTGCCGTTTTTTGGCCGGTCCCGACGTTGTTTTTTTTCACCGGTTCCGTCGCCGTTGTTTCACCCGTTCCGGCTCTGGTTCCGATCCTGGAGCCGTTTTTCTGCCGTTGCCGGTCGCCGTGTTTTTTTGCCGTCTCCTTTTTCAAGGGGCATTTTTTTGGGGGGGAAGGGGTGAAAAAACGGCCCTGCCGTTTCCAGGGGCCACAGAGGTCCTCGGGTCCGAGAGAGAGCGCGCTCCGTGGGCGCGTGGAGGGTCGCAGTCCTAGAGAGGTTGACACCAACACCACGGCGCCCGCCCGCTCTGGATTGTTGAGGAGGAAAAAATCCAAATATTCAACGCACGAAACAAAATCAAGACGGAGGTTTTTCTCCATTTTCGGCCTCGAGGGGCCCTCGTCGGGCCCCGGGACCGTCAACAAAACGACTCGGGTTGAGAAGCTGGCCCTGGGGTATGGGTCGAGCCTTCGGGCGACCGTGCATTGAAAAAAATACGGAAAATGTCGCAGGCCCAGAGGTTGACTCCAACACCAAGATCGGCGGTGTGCCTCCGCCGAGGGAAGACGATCCCGATCTCGGTGATGGTGGTGATGTTCTGGCCGCCAGGGTGGCCGAACTATTGCCACCAGCACCGAGATCTAGGATCATCTTCCCCCTGTGGAGGCAAACCCCTGTGCTGGTGTTGGTGCCAATTTCCAGGCCTCCAAGAGGGGGAGGGGCGGGGGTCTGGAGCCGTCCCCCCCCCCCTGGTCCAAGGGGTGGGGGGGGTTCGAACCGCATGTGGGACCAATCCCGACCGGCTGGGACCAAATCACAACCGATTGGGACCTTTCTCAGCCAGCCAAAAAACCACCTGCTACCAAGTACAAGCAGTCCTTTCGGGCCTACAATCGGATTCCTTTTTGTACAGCATTTTAAGTCGATCCAGACATCAAATGAATGTCTCAAGGGTGCACATTCCATTCTGGGAATCGACATGGGTGCCCCGGTTGGAATTGGTACCAGTTTAATTTTTGTGATTTCGGAGCTGTGTTGTTTTGTAACAGCAACTCACAACAACACATGTCACCTCAACGCAAAAACACACATTTAACACACCAACATACATTGACAACACGTACCCCCACATCTCCCACAACAACTCATTTCGAAAACCCGACTTTTCATCCTCGTTGTCATCGGCCGTTCGACGTTATTTCCCTCCTCCTTTCCTGCCTCTTCCCTTCTCCTCCTCCTCCTCCTCCTCCTCCTCATCCTCATCTCCCTCGTGCCAGCCCCCTTGGCCCGAAGGAGTTCGGGGTTCGGCGCGCGCACTTCGAAGGGGCGCAGCGGGTCGGGGCCAGGGCGTCGTGAAACTGGTGGTTCTTCATCTGAGCTGATCTGCCGGGGGCTCGTCGAGAGATTCGCAGCTTTCGAGGTCGGCGTTGAGGAAGTACTGTGACCAGGCGCGGAGGTGACGATCGAGGTCATCGAAGGCGGACGGGACTACGCCAATGCCGTTGGCGGCACCGCCTTGTGGAGGCCCGTCGCTCAGGAGGTGCACGACGCCGCCGCGGCGGGTGAAGGTCGCGGGCGAGGGGAGCCTCCCTGCGTGCTGGGGCGGAGGCCGGGCCAGCTCCGCAGCCCAAGAAGACGCCGTCGCCGGCCGGGCTGCCTCGCCATCTGGGGCGTCGCCGATCTTTCCGAAGATGCCTGGCGACACAGTGGTGGCCTGGCTTCGGAAGCCCTGGCTGGCAGCCGCGGGCGGCAGGGCGCGCGGGCTGGCTGCAGGGCGCGCGGCCCAGGCGGAGGGCGCCCGAGCAGGTCCAGGCGAGGGAGAAGCAGGCGACGGGCAGGAGCACGGAGGAGCCGCCTGCGCAGCGGCACGAGAAGGAGCTGGGACAGCGGACGGGCCAGGAGACGCGGCAGGAGGAGCCTACTGGTGCCTGGGAGCGTCGGCGACGCGGGGGATTGCGGCATCGGCGAGCGCCAGTCGCCGCGGCGTCGGGGGTGCCGCTGCCCGTGGTTCCCCGGCCTGGGCCGGAGGAGAAGGCCATGCAGGAGGAATGCCGCAAGCTGGAGGTCGCAGAAGGAGGATAATCATCCTCATGGAGCACAGCCAGCTGGGGGCCAGGAAGCAGCAGATGCTTCGCGAATCCTGCAGGCTGAGGTCGCAGAAGGAGGAGCTCGAGGAGGCGCGGGAACTGGCGGACCAGAAGAGGGTGCAGGACATGGTCCACCCGCCTGGCTGGTGGGGGGAGCCGGCCAGGGCAAGCCGAGCTCCGCCCAAGGAATGGGGGGGCCATGCCAATGGAGATGACCCGTTCGGACGGCTCGAGCATGCCTCTGGTCGCGGAGAAGAACACGGGCTGCTGGGCGGCGCTGGCTGGCACCGCAGTGAACACGAATAAGGAGAAGGAGGGTCCGCCGAGGCTCGAGGCGGAGTGGCAGCGGCTGCGCGCTCAGCGGATGGAGTCCACGGAGCGGGGGCTCATGCACAGGGCGGAGACGCAGGTGCTGTCCCTGGAGCTCGAGGCGATCGAGAAGGCCAAGCAGGAGCTGGGGCCGCTCGAGAGCCAGAAGGAGGGGGCGTGCGCGGAGGCCCCGCCGTCGGAGGCGCGGAGGCTGAAGCTGTGGGATCGGCTCAGCGTGACGGCCAATATACGTCAGGAGGCGACGGAGCAGGAGAGCGTCTTCGAAGCCACGGACCGCGAGCTCTCCGAGTGCAAGGCGGAGAAGGCGGAGGCCCCGCCTCCGCTGTCGCGGGGGGTGGCGCGGGTGCTGGGCATCGCGACGAAGTTGGGGAGCCTGGTGGCGCCTGCGCCCAAGGCGGTGGCCACCAACCTGAAGGAGGCCGTCACGCTCAGCCACGGGGCAGGCGCCGCGGAGCAGGTAGCCAAGACCAAGACCAGGAAACAGAGGTGCAGCCTTAGAGTTCCGTGACAGCCAGGAAAGATCATAATGATAAGAGTAATAATAATAGCAAGAAGGGTCAGGACGAGAGGGGCCCTGACCCTACTGGAGTCGTAGCGGTGGACTTTCGCTCGGAGGAGCAGGGAGTAGGCTGGGAGGAGGTGCATGTCGCCAGGGTGGTTCTGGTTCAGGAGCTGCTAGAGGAGGCGGGCCTCAGCCAGGAGCAGGCGGTTTACCTGAAGGCAGTGCTGCTCGGGGGTGCCGCGGCTCCCGTCAGCCAGCGCCGCTCCTGGGCTCCGCCTCCGCCGGCCTGGCTGGGCTGCGCCGGCGTCGGCCCCGACCGTGGGGTCTCCGAGCCAGTGGGGCGGTGGCGGTGCCAGGCCGCGGTGGCGGCCAGTTTGGCATGGTTTTGCATGTTTCGCTGCCGGTAGCAGCCTCAGCGTCGCGTGCGATTCGGGAGAAGCTGCAGCGGTGGCTGCCGCTGTTCTCTGGCTGCTCTGCGGGTGCTGCAAGGCTGGCGCCTTAAATCGGGATCGCGGTGCGGGTCTTGGAGCGGCCATCGCGCGCGCCCCCGGCGACGGCGTCCCCGATGTGTGGCGCTGTCTCGCCTCTGTGCGGGGGAGCTTGCTCCATGTTGCGATACCACCACCTCTATCTCCCTTGCGTCACATTCCTCGTCTTCCTCCTCCTCCTCTTCCTCCTGCTTCTCTCTTCCTCCTCCTCCTCCTCCTCCTCCTCTTCCTCCTCTTCCTTTTCCTCCTTGTCCGCCTCCTCCTCCTTTTCCTCTCCCTCCGCCCCCTTCTTTTCCTCTTTCTCCTCCTCCTCCGCCCCCCTCCTCCTCCTCCTCCTCCTCCTCCTCCTCTTCCTCCTCCTTTTCTTCCTGCCCCCAAGCTGGTCCCAGGAGGTCTAGCGTGCCCCAAAGCAGCTTCAAAATCGATCGAGATTGCTAAGCATGGCCGAGGATGCCTCCCGACAGCCTCTAGCTGAGCAGAGCCCAGCAGGGTCGATTATTGCTGAAATAACGACTCGGCGGCGGCGGCGGGGGGCAGGGCGACTCGCTTGGCCGCGCTCTCCCTCCCCGTGGGTTCCGGGGCCCCCCGGGACCCCCGAGGGCACGAAACGCTTACATCGGAAGCGTCGCCTTCGGAGCCAGGGGGACTCCCGCGCCCGCAAGAGAAGGGGGCGGGGGCCGAACGACTCGGCGGCGGCGGCAGAGGGCAAAGTGAATTGTTCGGCCACGCTCTCCCCGCCCACGGGTTCGGGGCCTCCCAAAACCCTTGAGGGCACGTAACGCTTCCATTGGAAGCGTCGCCCGCGGGGACCTGGGGGATCCCGCGCCGTCAAGGAAAGGGGGCGGGGGCCGAACGACTCGGCGGCGGCGGCGCGGGGTAGGGCGAGTCGGTCGGCCGCCGTCTCCCTCCCGTGGGCTCAGTCCCCCCGAACCCCCGAAGGCGCGAAACGCTTCCGCCGGAAGAGTCGCCCTCGGGTGTTTGGGATATCCCGCGCCCGCAAGAAAGGAAACGGTGACCGAACGATTCGGCGGCGGCGGTGCTGGGCCAAGTGACCGTTTGCCCCCCCCCCCCCCTCTCCCTCCCCGTGGGTTCGGGGGTTTACCGGGGTTCCGAAGGCGCGAGGCGCTTCTTTGGAAACGTCGCTCTCGGAGCCCGGGGAACCCCGCGCCCGCGGGGGAAGAATCGGGGGCCGGGCGGCTCGGCGGCGGCGGCGGCTCAGGGCAAACTGAATAGTTCGGCCACGCTGTCCTACCCATGGGTTCGGAAGTCCCCGGACCTCCGAAGGCGCAAAACGCGTCCATGGAAAACGTCGCCCATGGGGGTTTGGGGATCCCGCGCCCTCGAGAAAAAAAGGACCGACCGACTCGGCGGCGGCGGCGGTGGCGGCGGTTGGGGCAAGGCGACTCGTTCGGCCGCGCTCTTCATTGGAGTCGTCGCCCTGGGAACCAGGGGAACTCCCGAGCCAACAGGAAAAAAGGCGGGGGCCGAACGATTCGGAAACCTTTAAGGAACCTCTCAGGAAACTTCTAAGGAGTCTCTAGAGAGCTTGTACGGAAACCTTGGAGGAGCCTCTAAGGAACCTCCAAGGAAACTTGTAAGGAGCCCTAAGGAGTTTTTAAGGAAACCTCTGAGGCCCCTCTAAGGAGCCTCAGAGGAATCTTCTAAGGAGCCTCCGAGGAGCCTCTTAGGAAACCTCTCAGGAGCCTCTAAGGAGCTTGCATCAGGAACCT
The DNA here is from genome assembly GCA_963575745.1 of Prorocentrum cordatum. Taxonomy (NCBI): domain Eukaryota; class Dinophyceae; order Prorocentrales; family Prorocentraceae; genus Prorocentrum; species Prorocentrum cordatum. The sequence continues at coordinate 11,628 of CAUYUJ010004997.1, read as the reverse complement.
CGAAGGAACCTCTAAGGATACCGCAACGGCTAAGGAGCCTCTAAGGACCCCCCTGCGGAGCCTCTATGGAGCTTCATTTTTGAATATCGAAGAAACCTTCCAATACCACTTCAATGTTTCAAAAGTGGTTGTGCTTGGTCCCACTTGGCTGTGATTGGGACCGAAATCGTTGGACTCCGTCCCATTTGGTTGTTTTTCGTCCCGCTGTTCAGGGTCCTCAGCGTCCTCAGGTCCCCATCCTTCAAGGCCCCATCTTCGAGTCGCCGACGGGGGGAGGGAGGGCGCGCCTTCCTCGCTCCCCCGGCGCCCCCGAGGTCGAGCAGCCCGGGCCCAGGGGTGGAGCCGAGCGCGGCTCCCCCCGCGGCCTCCGCGGCGCGGCTGAAGCTCAGCCGGCGGGCCGCGCGGAGGGGGCTCGGGAGGAGCGCGGCCGCGAGGACAGGCGGGGGTGGGCGGAGGCTACCAGTTGGCTTCTCGTCGCAGCGGCAGGGATCAGCCTGGAGTGGGGCGCAGGGGAGGGAAGGAGGGAGGGAACGAGGGAAGGCGGGAGTGAGGGAGGGAGGAGAGGGAGGGGAGGGGAGGGAGGAGAAGGAGCAGGACGCGGAGACTGGGGGGTGGCCGTCAGAGGAGAGATCGGCCACGCGCCGAGATGGATCTGGGGGGAGGGGGAAGGCTTCGTAGAAGCGCCCCGACTTCTGAGAAGTCGCGGGCCTGGTCTGTAGATTGTAGGGCTGCCGCCCTCTGAAGGGCAGCCTCCTTCTAATAAGCCTGGCCCCCTCCCCCTGCCCCCCTCCTCTGCGCGTCGCCACAGGGAGGCATATCGACACCGAGGCCCTTCCATGGTCTTGGACTCTTTGGGCTTCCCTGGGGGTCCCCCGTGGCCGCGGCTAGAGTCGCCGTAGAGTCCTGGTCAGAGGCGCGCCGTAGAGTCCTGGTCAGAGGCGCCTGGGGGATCGGCGGTTCGATTTGGTTCTCGGTATCTTTTTGCTCCCCCCAGCCCGCACGTCCTCCTCGTTCTCCCTTCCTCCATCGTTCCCTCCCTCCCTCACTCCCCCCGCCGCTGCGGCGAGAAGCCCCCTGGAGGCCCCCCAAATAATGACGGCGACTCGGACGACGACGACGAGGATGACGCAGATCGGGGAAAACACTTTCGATCTTCGAGGTTCGCGGATCGAGGGAGGGAGGGAGGGCGACGACGACGTCGAGGAGCGTCTCCTGCGACTCGCTGGTCAGCGGGGGCGTCCTGCTCGCTGGGGGCCTCCGCTACTCGCTCGAGGCGTCCCTGGGGTCGCGGCAGGAGGCGCCGCCGTCGACGCCGACGGTTGTCGCCGTCGCCGTCCGCCGTCCGTCGTCCGTTGTAGGAGGAGGCGCAGGCAGTAGTAGGAGGAGGAGGAACAGGAAGAGGAGGAGCCGGAGAAGGAGGAGACGGGGTGGTGCTGATGATGGTGATGCTGATGTTGCTGATATTGCTGCTGATGATGATGATGATGATGCTGATGCTGATGCTGATGCTGATGCTGATGCTGATGCTGATGCTGCTGATGACGATGATGCTGATGCTGATGCTGATGATGATGCTGATGATGATGCTGGTGATGATAATAGTGGTGGTGGTGGTGGTGATGGTTGGTGGTAGTTGTGGTGATGACGACGACGATGCTGATGATGATGAGGCTGGTGATGATGATGATGACGATAATGATGATGCTGCTGCTGATGATGATGATGCTGGTGATGATATTTTGCTGGTGATGATGCTGCTGATGCTGATGCTGATGATGCTGCTGATGCTGATGCTAATGATGCTGATGCTGATTGTGATGATGATTATGATGATGATGATGATGATGATGATGATGGTGATGCTGATGCTGCTGCTGATGATTATGATGATGATGCTGCTGATGCTGATGATGATGCTTATGATTGTGATGATGCTGCTGCTGCTGATGATGATGATGGTTATGATGATGCTGATGATGATGATGACGATGATGCTGATAAGGATGACGATGCTGATGATGCTGGTGGCGATGATAATTTTGCTGGTGCTGATGCTGATGCTGATGATGATGCTGCTGATGCTGATGATGCTGCTGATACTGATGATGATGCTGATGATGATGCTGATGATGATGATCATGGTGATGCTGATAATGATGATGTTGATGATGATGATGCTCATTATGATGATGATACCAATGATGATGATGCTGATGATGATGATGATGCTGATGATGAGGACGATGCTGATGCTCACGCTGATGATGCTGATGATGATGCTGATGATGATGGTGATGCTGATGTTGCTGATGCTGATGATGATGATGATGATGATGATGATGAGGATGATGATGACGCTGATGATGCTGATGATGATGACGATGCTCATGATGCTGATGCTGATGCTGATGCTGCTGATGATGCTGATGCTGATGCTGATGCTGATGATGCTGATGATGATGCTGCTGCTCATGATGCTGATGATGATAGTGGTGCTGGTGGTTGGTGCTGGTTGTGGTGCTGACGACGACGACGACGATGCTGATGATGCTGATGATGATGATGATGCTGATGATGCTGATGATGATGATGATGATGATGATGATGATGATGAGGGCGATGACGCTGCCGATGATGATGATGCTGCTGCTGATGATGATCATCATGATGCTGGTGGTGATGATACTTTGCTGGTGACGATGCTGATGCTGATGCTGATGCTGACGATGATGCTGATGCTGATGCTGATGCTGACGCTAACGATGATGATGCTGATCGTGATGAAGATGCTGCTGCTGATTTTAATGACGATGATGATTATCATGACGATGCTGATGCTGATGCTGCTGCTGATGATTTTGATGATGATGACGCTGCAGATGCTGATGATGGTTCTTATGATTGTTGTTATGATGATTGATATGATGATGATGATGATAATTACGATGCTGATCATGATGATGATGATGAGATGCTGATGATGATGATGCTGATGCTGATGCTGATGCCGATGATTATGTTGATGCTGATGATGATGCTGATGCTGATGCTGATGATGCTGACGACGCCGATGCTGATGACGATGATGATGGTGGTGTTGATAATGATGATAATCATGATGCTGAGGATGCTGATGATGATGATGATGATGATGATGATGATGATGATTGTGCTGATGCTGATGCTGATGCTGATGCTGATGCTGCTGATGCTGATGCTCCTGATGATGATGCTCATGATGCTGCTGATGATGATGCTCATGATGCTGATGCTGATGCTGATGCTGCTGATGATGATGATGCTGATGCTGATGCTGCTGATGATGCTGATGCCGATGGTGATGCTAGTGCTGCTGATGATGCTGATGCTGATAGTTGTGGTGGTGGTTGGCGGTGGTTGTGGTGATGGCGACGGCGATGCTGATGATGACGATCATGATGGTGATGATGATGATGATGATGACGATGATGCTGATACTGATGATGCTGATGATGATGGTGATGATGATGCTGATGACGATAATGGTGATGATGATGCTGATGATGATCATGCTGGTGGTGATGATGCTTTGCTGGTGATGGTGATGCTGCTGATGCTGATGCTGATGATGATGATGCTAATGCTGCTGCTGATGCTGATGCTAACTATGTTGATGCTGATGATGATGATGATGATGATGATGATGCGGTTGCTGATGTTGATGATGCTGATGATGCTGATGCTGATGCTGATGCTGATGCTGATGCTGATGATTTTGATGATTCTGATGCTGCTGATGCTGATGATGTTTTTTATGAATGTGATGATGATGCTGATGGTGTTGGGGATGGTTGTACTGATGATGATGATGATGCTGCTGCTGCTGCTCCTCATTATGATGATGCGGGTTGCGATGCTGAGTTTGCTTGTGATGGTGATGATGATGCTGATGATGATGATGATGCTGATGCTGATGCCAATGCTGATGATGCTGCTGATAGTGATGACCCTGATGGTGATGATGCTGATGCTCACGCTGATGATGTTGATGTTGATGATGATGATGCTGCTTGTGATGATTAAATATGATGATGCTGATGCTGATGACGCTGTTGATGATGATGATGATGCTGATGATGAGATGATGAGGTTATGATGAGGTTATGATGATGTTGATGATGATGCTGAGGATGAGGATGACGCTGGTGATGATGATGCTGATGATGATGATGATGATGGTGATGGGGAGGAGGAGGAGGAGGAGGAGGAGGAGGAGGTGGAAGAGGAGGATGAAGAGGAGGATGAAGAGGAGGATGAAGAGGAGGAGAAGGAGGAGGAGGAGCAACACGAAAAGGATGAGAAGGGGCGATGCTGATTATGATGTTGATGCTAATGATGATGATGTTGATGATGCTGATGATGATGATGCTGATTGGAATGATGATGATGATGATGATGATGATGATGATGATGATGATGACGACGATGATGATGATGATGATGATGATGGTGATGATGGCGAGGATGATGATACCGCTCTCCCAGGGGGGGTGTAGCCGCCAACTCGCGGTCCCCCCCCTGATGATGATTTTGATGTTGATGATGATGATGCTGATTGTAATGATGATGATGATGATGATGATGATGATGATGATGACGATGAGGATGCTGATGCCGATGCTGATGATGATGATGATGATGCTGATGCTGCTGCTGATGTTGCTGTTGCTGATCATGATGATGCTGATGATGATGATGACGGTAGTAGTGGTGGTGGTGGTGCGGTTGTTGTGGGGATGGCGACGACGCCGATGCTGATGACGATGATGATGGTGGTGTTGATAATGACGATGACGATTCTCATTACGATGATGCTGAGGATGATGATGATGTTGGTGGCGATGATGATGTTGCTGGTGATGATGATGGTGATGCTGATGTTGATGTTGTTGTTGTGATGATGATGATGATGCTAATGCTGATGATGATGCTGATCGTGATGATGATTATGATGATGATGATGCTGATGCTGATGGTGATGCTAGTGCTGGTGGCGATGATGATCTTGCTGTGGATGATGATGATGATTATCTTGATGTTCATGTTGATATTCATGACGATGCTGGTGATGATGATGTTGATGTTGATATTGATGACGATGATGCTGCTGCTGATGATGATGATGAGATGATGATGACGCTGATGATGATGATGCGAACGATGCTGATGCAGATGTTGATTGTGATCATGATGATGACGACGATGATGATGCTGATGATGATGATGATGATGGTGCTGATACTGCTGATGATGATGATGCTGATGATTATGCTGATGCTGCTGCTGATACTGATGCTGATGCTGATGATGATGCTTATGATTGTGATGCTGATGATGCTGATGATGATGCTGATGATGGTTAAGATGATGTTGATGATGATGTTGATGATGATGATGATGATGATGATGATGATGATGATGATGTTCATGATGATGATGATGATGATGATGCTGCTGCTGCTGATGATCATGATGATGATGATGCTGATGCTGCTCCTGATGATGGTGATGCTGATGCTGTTGATGGTGCTGATGCTGCTGGTGCTGATGCCTAAGATGCTGATGCTGATTCTGATGCTGATGATGGTGATGATGATATTGATGCTGATGCTGATGCTGATGCTGCTGATGATGATGCTGATGATGACGGTGATGACTACGATGATGCTGATGATGTTGGTGGTGATGATGCTGGTGATGATGATGATGATGAGATGATCATGATGATGATGATGTTGATGATGATGATGATGTTGATGTTGATGTTGATGTTGATGATGATGATGATGATGATGATGATGGTGATGATGATGATGATGATGATGTTGATGATGGTGGTGATGGTGATGGTGACAATGCTGATGCTGATGCTGATTCTGATGCTGCTGCTGCTGCTGCTGCTGATGATGATGATGATGGTGGTGGTGGTGGTGGTGGTGATGGTGATGGGGAGGATGAGGAGGAGGATGAGGATCAACACAGGACCAATAGTGGTTCCTCACTCAGGGGGGTACGGGTCACGATGATGCTGATGCTGATGCTAATGAAGATGCTGATGCTGATGCTGCTGATGATGATGATGATGATGATGACGATGATGCTGGTGCTGCTGCTGCTGCTGCTGATGCTGATGATGATGATGCTGCTGCTGATGATGACGACGATGATGATGATGATGATGATGATGATGATGATGATGATGATGATGATGATGATGATGATGATGATGATGACGATGATGATGATGATGATGATGATGATGATGATGATGATGATGATGATGATGATGGTGGTAACGGTGATGGGCAGGAGCAGGAGGAGGAGGAGGAGGAGGAGGAGGAGGGGGAGGAGGAGGAGGATGAGGATCAACGCAGGACCATGGTGGTCCCTCACTCAGGGGGGTAAGGCTTACCTGGGCCACCCCAGGATCGAGTTTGATGCCAAGTCCCAGGCACAGCCAGGACCCTCAGAAGTTCATTGCCTTCTTTTCGCTGCCGTCTGCGTGCAGCTTGCCGCCGAACACGGTCCACTTGCAGACCTGGGTGGGTCGACCTTTACCCAGGCCATCTTCTTTTCGAGGCCGCCAGCGTCCTCGATTCCGCGCTCATCCTCACGACGGGCTTCACGAGCACCGATCTTCCCCTGCGCCGCCGCCTTGACGGCAACGGGCACGAGGTTCGCAACCATCAGGCTATGCGTGTCTTCCCCCCTCGTCCACGGCCTCCTGGATCTTGCTCGGCTTCCACATGTCAGCCCTGTACTTCCGCGTTGGTGACTCTTGCTCGGTCGCCTCTCTACTTTCAGCCTGGCGGCATGACTGATCATCTGCTTCTCCTTCCTCACCTCGACGTCCCAGCCGTCTTCGGCCACGCTGCCCCTAGCGCAATCACGCCTGGCTGCGCCGCCTTCCGCTTTGCTCTCGGCCTTGGGCTTCTCCTTCTCCTGCAGTTTCCAAGCCCTCGGGCCCCGCGGGGCCTGCCTTCTTGAGGGACTCCGCTGCGTCTACGGCCGCCGCGGCCGCCAGAGACTCGCGCGCCTCAGTCGCCCGACGTCGCCCCAGCCAGCCACGCAGGCATCGCTGAAGTGTGCCTGCTACTGCAGCCCACTCCGAGGAAGAACAAGCAGCCCGGACATACACTTTCGACGGTCCACGCAGATTTCTTGCATCTGCGTTTGGCTGCCCTCCCTGGCGCGCGGAGCCCGCCAGGGGCGCCGCCAGGGGGTCCAGCGCAGACCCAGGAACTCTGTGACGGACCGCAGCTAGTTTGTGTTTTGACAGTTTTTCTCCCTCGAACTCCACCTCCTCCTTCAGCTCGGCCTGCTTCTCGGTCCACTCCTTCGCATGGTGGTCGGCCACCACCTGTGCCGTCGCCCAGCGCCCCTTCCTGCGGCAGGCCGGGCCCGACAGGCGACAGGGAGCCGCCTTGCGCCGCGCGTGCGGCCGCTCTGAAGACCACCTCAACTGCGGGGACTCCACGCGCCCCAGCAGCTTCCCGAAGTGCTCCCGGCTCGCTGCACTCCATGCTCTTCGGGCCCTCCGCCTGCTGACGCGACTGCTGCCCCATGCACCTGCGTCCGTCCACCGCAGTCTCGCCCTGGCGCGGGGACTCCCCCCTCTGCTGTCGCACGGTGCTCCGCGGGCGCTCCGCTGCTTGGTCCGCCGCCCCTTCCTCCTGCCGCGTCGGTATGCTGCTCTGTCACGGCGCCTCCTCCTGCCGCCTCTGGTGCTCTCACCACCCACCAACCCACCCCAACCCAACCCGAAGGCCCCGATTAGCCCTCCACTTCCAGTGGGGGGGGGTCGGGAAACACAGAAAAAACACGTGTTGAACCCTTACCCCCCCCAACCCGAAATTCGGGTCTTCGGGTTGGGTTGGGGTGGTCTGGTAGGTAGTCATGCTCCGCCTCCTCCTGCTGCTTCTGCACCGCGGGCTCCTGCATCGCCGCCCCCCGGCGGAATCCGAATGATCATCCCGAGCACCGGTGCCCACCTCGGACTGCCTGTGGCCGCCCAGCTCTCGCAGCTCGCCGCCGCGGACGGCGGCCGCTGACGCCCTCCCCTGGCCTCGCCAAGGGAGGTGGGAGGAGGCAGGAGGGTGAGAGGGAGGAGGGAGGAGGGTGAGAGGGAGGGAGGGAGGAGGGAGGAGGGAGGGAGGAGGGAGGGAGGGAGGAGGGAGGGAGGAGGGAGGGAGGGAGGGAGGGAGGGTGAGAGGGAGGGAGGGAGGGAGGGAGGGAGGAGAAGGATAATGACGATGCTGATGCCGATGCTGATGCTGATGATGATGACGACGATGCCGAGGATGATGATGATGATGCTGCTGATGATGATGATGATGATGATGATGATGACGTATCCGATGATGATGACGACGGCGATGACGATGACGATGATGATGATGACGGCGATGACGATGACGATGATAACGATGACAACGACGATGATGATGAGGATGGTGATGACGCTTATGATGATGACGCTGGTTATGATAGTGACGATGATGATGATGATGATGATGATGATGATGCTGATGCTGATGATGATGACCAAGTTGATCAGGATGATAATGATGATGACGACGATGAAGTTGATGAGGATGACGATGACGACGACGAGGATGCTGATGATGATACTGATGGTGATAGTGATGATAGTGATCATAATTCAGACGACGATGACGATAATGATGATGACAACGGTGAATGATGACGATGATGATGAGGATGATGATGCTGATGATGATGCTGATGCTGATGATGGTGATGATGATACTGATGCTGATGATGCTGATGATGCGGATGATGATGTGGATGATGATGCTGATGATGATGTTGCTTGTTCTGGTGATGTTGCTGCTGCTGATGGTAAGGATCCATGATGAGAATGATGATGACGATGACGACGACGATGATGATAGTCATGATGATGCTGATGACGATGCTGATGATGATGATGCTGATGATGGCGGTGATGATGTTGATGATGCTGGCGGTGATGATGCTGATGATGATGATGATTATGATGATGATGCTGAGGATGATGACGAAGATGATGACAATCAAGGTGATTATGATTATCTTGATTGTGATGA
>CAUYUJ010004996.1:43742-65063 GCA_963575745.1 Prorocentrum cordatum | reverse complement strand
AGGAGAAGGAGGATGAGGGCTACGACGTTGCGATTGAGACAGCGATGGCAACGACGAAGACACCACGACCGAGACGACGACGACGTCGCCGACGTCGCTCAGCGCTGCCCGCTCAGGCTGCAGGTGCCGCCGCAGCCGGCGCAGGCGCAGACCAAGTCGCCCCGCAGCCCTGTCAGGAACGCCGCGCTGCCCCCGGCCAGCGGCGGCCGGCGACCCCGCGGCGGTCCCGCGGCGGCCCTCGGTGGCGCGGTCCTCGGTGGCCACTGCCTCGGAGGAGGGCGGGGTGCCGATGCCGCTGCTCGTGCTGGGGGGCCCTCTCGTCGCCGAGGGTCTCCCAGGAGAGGTCCGCAGAGCGGCGGGATCGGTACCCTTTTCTCCGAGCGCGTTCCACTACTCGTACAGTGCCGACTCGCAAACGTCCAGAAGAACACATGTCTGCAGCGGTGTGATGCATCCGAAATCCCCCCCCTGGCGGATCCGGGCCATTTGCGAGTAGCTGTTTTGCGCGAGTGGTGGAACGCGCTTGCCTACCTTTGGTTCTCCCATCTGGCGGCCCGTCGTATCGTCGGCCTCCCTGGCGCGCGGGAGGCCCGGAGGCCGAGGGGGATCGGAGCGGTCTCGGCGGCGGCGTTTCGAGGAGGCCGCTCCCAGTTTGATCGCTGGTGCAGGCTGCAGGCTTCTGCCTTGTTGCGCGCCCGGCCCCAGTGGTCACCCATCTTGCAGACTGATTGCAGATTGATGGGCGTCAGGGTCGCGACCACAGCAGCAGGAGGAGGAGGAGGAGGAGGAGGAGGAGGAGGAGGAGCAGAAGGAGGAGGAGGAGAAAGAGGAGGAGGTGGAGGAGGAGGAGGAGGAGGAAGAGGAGGACGAGGGGGAGGACCCCTCGGGCGGGGACCCCCTGAGCAGGGTAGCGGCGCCTTCGGCTTGTCCCCAAGGCCAGGTAATTGCCCCAGGGTTCCTGGGTGCCCCAGATCGTATGCTCCGGCCTGACACGAGTACCGCCCAGGCCTCCTTGAGACGAAGTGCCAGTCTCAGACCCTTCTCTGAGTAGCTGTGTCCTCGCATTCGAGTGGGCCTCCTGCATGCGCCGCGTGCTGCTCCGCGGCCTTTTGGCTCCCCGGTCTGGAGCTCGGCTCCGCGGGCGTTTCCGGTAGCTTGGGGGAGACAGCCCCAGCGCGGGCTCATTCCCGGATAGCTCCTTGGACCTGGAGAGCTAATAAGAGGGTTGTTGGATAAGAAGTCAGCAGGCAGGGCTACGCCAGCCCCTCTCCAAGGCACACGGGCAGGCATCCCCGTAGCGACCTGCTTGGACTCGCAGCGTGTTCTGGCAAGCGTTGTCATACTCGTTCCCAATACGCGTGCCTGAAGCCTTTCCGCAGATTCATCGCAGCTCTCTCGAAGCTCCTCCGAAGCTTGCTTTCCGAAGCTTGCAAGCTCTCCGAGCAGGCTTTCCAGCGCCCCGGCATGCGTCTCCCACAAAGGCTCCCTGCGCTCTGATCTGCGCTGCTATCCAGGTTTTGGACGCGGCGGCCAGTGCAGGTGGCTGATCGGAGCGTCCGTGGACCGCGGCCTAAAGGCACTGTGGCTCCCGTGGGCTGCCTGCCGTCCTGCTGGGCCGCCGGCCGCGGCCTGTCGTGCTGCGGCGCTGTTCAGGAGGGGAACAAAAACACACAGACACAATTCATATCGTCGACTCCCCGGAAGATATGGGAAACTATGGGAGGTGGGGGGCAGACAAAAAGCCGAGACAATATTGGAAAATGTAGGGAATCCAGTTCTCTGTGTGTACACGCCGGTCGTTGAAAGTAGGAATTTCGGATGCCCAAATCCTAATCTACTTTAGGCGCCTTCCTACTTCAAGAGTCGAGTGGTTATCCTTCTTTCCTCCTCTTCAGGGGGCGGGGGGCGGGTGGAAGCCCAATCTACTTCCAACGCCTTCCCACTTCACGTTTTTACCTACTTCTTCCGACCGGCGTGTATTTATCTGCGTGTCCCAGGGCCCCTTCCGCTGTGCGGGCATGCGCTGTCCTGCGGCAGACTCCTCTGCGGCACGGGCCGGGGCGTGGGCGGGCAGCCCCCCGGGCACGGGCGGGCGGGGTCCCGGGCCCCGGAGCTGCGGGCGCCTGGTGCGCCTCGGCGGCGCTGCCGTCCTGTCGGGCGTGTCCCCCTACAGAGAGGGATTTTCGACGAAAAAGTAAAAAATACCCTCCAAAAAAAATAGTCAAAAGATAATGCAAAAATGGTCTGGGGACTATTTTTTGAGCATTTTTCGCCTTGTTGGGGCATTTTTTTTTTTCGTCGAAAATCCCCCTGTAGGGGGACACGCCCGACTTAACGCTGCCGTTCGTGGTGGTGCTCTGGGGGTGTCGTGCCGGAAGATGCCCTCGGCACAGGTCGTTTGGACTGGGCGCCACGCGCAGCCGAACTCTTGATCCAGCTGGCGCCCCGTGCGCGGCCTTTTGTCATAGGTTGCAGCTGGCATTCCTGGCTGGCGGTGGTCTCGCTGAGTCTCCCCCATCGCTGGCGTTGGGCTGCCTTTGCTGCAGGGTCCTGCTTCACGAGAGGGGAGGATGAGGGCGGACAAGGAGGATGACAAAGAGAGAGAGAGAGGATCGAGCATGAGCAGGAGCAGCAGCAGCAGCAGCAGCAAAAGACGGAGAACGGGAAAAATGGGTGGCGGTTATGCTAATGATGGTGGTGGTGAAGAGGATATGGGCAGGAGGGAAGAAGGCGAGACAACTCCTCGTATCAATGACGGCATGTTGGTGATGATAATGATGATAGTATGGGCATGCATGGGAAGAGGGAGCAGAGGGCATGGGCCAGGATACGTATGATGATGCGTAGCGGGATGCGTGGGGATCGAATGGTGGGGAGGGTGTAGGACAGAGGCATGATGAATGTGGGGAAGACGGAAGATGGCGCAGGGATGGCAGACTGGATGATGAGGAAAACAGGAAGAGGAGGAAAGGGTGATGATCACGGGGGAAGGAGGAAGCAGGCGAAAAGGATTAGGAGAAGGAGGCGGGTGAGTTGGATGACGGCCAGGAGAAAGCATAGGAGAGATGATGACATCGGTATTGCGAACGAGGAGGCCGTGGAGGAAGAGGAGACGGAGGAGCAGGATGAGGAGAAAGAGGAGAAGGAGGAGGAGAAGGAGGAGGAGGAGCAGCATCATCAGCAGCAGCAGCGGCGGCGGCGGCAGTTGCAGGAGCAGGTGAAGCAGAAATAGCGCAGAGTCTCAGATGGCAACCAACACCTCTTCGTTATCCTCGCCCCACCCATCCCCGTTCTTTGATGGTTCCCTTCCCCGCCTTCTTCCTACCCTCCCCCTCCGCTTTCCTCCGATCCGTCTTCCCTGGCTCTCATCGTCTTGCTGCTGGTCCTCTTACCTCTGCTCTTCCCCTCCCCATCCTTCCCAACCCCGCATCTTCTCTATCCTCTCCTCCTCCCATGCTTCTTTTATCCCTCATTCCCTTCCGCTCCTCCCCCCCCTTCTCCTTCCCCTCTCCCTCTGCGCTTCCACCGCCTCCACGTTCCCCCCCCTCCTCCCCAGTCCCCTGTCTTTTTTTCTGTCCCTACCTAATCCCCCTTCCGCTCCTCCCCCCCCTTTCCCCTTCCCCTTTCCCCCCCTTCCTCTCTCCCCCTCCGCCTCCTCTTCCTCCTCTTCCTCCTCCTCTTCCTCCTCCCTCCCTCCCTCCGTCCCTCCCTTCCCCCTCCCTCTCTCCCTCCTCTTTCCTCCCCTCGCCCGCGAGCTGGAGGAGGCGGAGGCGGAGGAGGGGGGGGAGGAGGGAGGAAAAAGAGGAGGAGAAGGAGGAACATGACTATGGCGCCTGGTCAGTACGACATCCGCGAATCCTTGAAACGGTTGCCATCCCTCACGGCGCACGTGCGCCCTCATGTTGAAAATGGAGCCGCCCTCCATCCGTGAAGCTCTTGCAAACTTTTCAAAACGAATGTGCGCGGCACAAAGGCGGGATCTACATCTTGAACATTGGCCCCCCTCCATTTGTGAAACACTGGCATTTATTTCAGACGAGCGTGCGCGGCGCCAAGGCGAGAGCCACACCTTGAAAACGGGCCGCCCTCCAACCGTGAAGTTCTCGCGATTTTGAACATCGTATGTGCGCGCTGTCGAGGCGAGAGCCACACTTTGAAAACGGGCCATCCTCCATCCGTGAGGATCATGGATGGTGAGGGGGTCTCAGGCGAAACGCCCGGGCCGCCCTTTCGACCGGCCTCGGGGTGTGACATGGATGGGTGATCTATAAAGAGAAGGGGTGGAGGAGGAGGAGGAGGAGGAGGAGGAGGAGGAGGAGGAGGAGGATGATGCTGAGGAGGAGGAGGAGGAGGAGGAGGAGGAGGAGGAGGAGGAGGAGGAGGAGGAGGAGGAGGAGGAGGAATGGGAGGAGGATGCCCAGCTCCACACGCTTTGATCCTTGATCCTTTCACCTCCTACCTCCTAGCCCTTGCCCCTCCCGCCTCCTGGTCACCGCTTCCCAGTCCTTCCCGCCGTTCTCCTGCTCCGCATCCTCATCCGCCTCGTCCTCCTCTTTATTCTTGTCCTCGCTTTCCTCCCCGGTGCCACTTCTCCTATTGCTGGCTCTGCGTTCTCAGACCCAGGCCGAATCCGACTTCCCGATTCCAGATTCTTCGTCCCCGCCCTCTCCTCCGCTTTCGAGTCCCGATCCCCCATTCGTCCCCCTCCTCCTCGCCTCCCCTTCGCGTTCCTCCTCCTAGTTGCCGAGTTACCCTCTGGTCGACCGCGGGCGGAGTTCCGCGGACGACTCAAGGATGGGCACGGCAGCGGCCGTGCCAGAGACCTCGCGTTTCTCCTCCTCCTCGTCCTCCTCCTCCTCCTCCTCGTCCTCCTCTTCCTTCTCCCTCCCTCGCTACCTCCCTCCCTCCCTCCCCATCCTCCTCCTCCCCCTCCTCCTCCTCCCTTTCCTCCTCCTCCCTCGTCCTCCTCCTCCTCCTCCTCCTTCTCGCCTCCTCTTCGCGCTCCTCTTCCGCCTCCTCGCCCCCGCCCCCCCTCCGCGAGGCGTAAGGCCAGCGAGAGGTCGCCCAAGAAGGACCCCCCCCGATCCCCCCGCGCTGGCCGGCCCAGCCCCGCGGGCCAGAAGCGACGCCCCGACGACGATCGGCGACCGCGGCGGCGGCGGCGGTGGCGACGTCGACGACGACGACGACGACGACGACGACCAGCGTCGGCGGCGTCGACGGCGACAGCGTCGTCGAGGGCGGCGGCGTCGACGGTGATGGCGACGTCGAGGGCGATGGCGGCGACGTCGAGGGTGATGGCGGCTGCATGGACGACGACGTCGGGCTCCTCCTCCTCCTCCTCCTCGTCCTGCTCCCCCTGCCCCTCCTCCTCCTTCTCCTCCTCCTCCTCCTCCTCCTCCTCCTCCTCCGTTGCCGTTTTGGCTCAAGATGCCTTTGTCCCTCGGACAGAGCTTGGATACCTCTAGCCCGAGGCCAGCAATCGTTTCAGGCAGCCCCAGTCGAGCTGCGCGCTGCTGGGGCCAAGAGATCACGTGTTCTCTGGCGTGCGCCCAGCTGTCCCCGCGACGGCGCCGCCGCAGCCGAGAGCTAACCGTACGTTGAGCTCCACCCCGTCCTGCCGCCTTGCCAAGCAATTGGACTGGAACTGGCGCATCACCAAGAACGTCGGAGTCTGTACTGTGTGTGGCCAGGAGCAGCATTTGTGGACCCCACCGAAGAAGAATCAGAAACATAAGAAGAAACATAATAATAATAATAATAAGAATAATAATAATGAAACGAAGAATAACAATACTACTACTACTACTACTACTACTACTACTACTACTACTACTACTACTACTACTACTGCTACTACTACTACTACTATTACTACTACTACTACAACTAATAATAATATTAATAGTAATAAGAATAATAATAAGAATAATAATAATAAGGAGCAACCCAAGGGAGGACCGCTGAAGGGCTCAAGGGGTGCTGTCCCTGCCGCTTCATCACCAGCGATCCTTACCCCTTGAGGGAAGGCGAAGCTCTTCAACCAGCTTGAGGCCCTCGCACAGCACGATGCATCGGTTACGGCCCCAATGTCGGCCATCAAGCAGGCAGTCGAGTCGCCAGTTGTCCCAAAGTCACGCTCGCCGTTGGAGCAGCTCCAGTCCACCGAGGCTATAGCTAAGCAGGCGGCGAGCAATGCACACAACTTCCTCACGGAGGTCTGCAACCTTGAGAAGCGCCTTGAGAAGGCGCGTGCAGACTATGATCAGGCCATGGCCACGAGGCGCACGAGGCGCACGAGGAGGCGCACGAGGCTGCTGCCCTGGCCTGCAAGCATCGCTCTCCAACGGCCCCTGTGTCCACGGAGGGCACGCAACCGGACTTTCTCGCGGCCTTCGACGAAAAGCTCGAAGCCGCCGCGCTGGAAGGCTATGAGGATGGCGAGGTGAACGCAGCTCCAGCCCGCTCTTTCGGCGATGGACGAGGCCAAGGCCCAGGCCAAGGCGGTCATCCAGGAAGTTCAACCGGCGCTGGAGAGGGTCACCTTGGCAGCGGCCCGGGCCCCGCTTAAGTTGCGCCGCGCTGATAGGGCTGCGGCTGCAGAGGGGCCCGCGGCGGCCCCTGCGGCTGGCGCGGCCAAGGCGGCGCGCCCGGGGCAGCGGCCCTGGGGCCCCCTCGGCGGCCGCTACGGTCGGCGCCAGTGCTGCGGCGGCCGCGGGCCCCCAGCAGCCCCCGCGGCCAGACCCAGCCGCGGAGGCCAGAGCGTCGAATGTCAGAGCGGCAAGAGGGCGTTTGGAGAAGCCAGCCTCGAATGCAGCCCCGGTGGCGAAGACCCCAGCTGACGTGGGGGTTGCGTCCGCTCCGCTTGCTCCAGGTGGGGCTGCCGCTGGAGGGCCTCCTCCCATGGAGAAGGCTCCCCCTCCCAAGGGGTAGCACCGCCGTGGATGAGGCAGATATCTGCCCCTTCGAGGACATGACCTACAGCGACGACGGGTTTGGTTTCCAACTGGAGCAGGCAGATTTTGGTTCCTATGCAGAGTTAGAGGGTGGCTCATCTTCGCGGCCAGAGGGGGCGCGCGATGCTGCCTCGGCGCGCCCCCCCATCCCCCCTCGGCAGCGTGGGCGCGCGATGCTGCGGCGGCAGCCTCCCCCGCGGACGCCGCCAGATGCCGCGGCGGCCATAGTGCGCGGCAGTGCCCCGACGACACCCCGCATGGCCCAGGGGCATCTACAGCGAGCGCGGCGCCGACTTTTACCGCGGCGGAGAGTGGCCCTGGAGGTCATGGTGTCTCTGACCAGCCGCCTGAGGAGCAGTGTCGCGACGACGCCCCGCATGGCCCAGGAGGTTCCTCCCTGGGCGCGGGGGCATCGACTGCGAGGGCGGTGCCAACTTCCACGACGGAGGATGGTAGCCCTGGCGAGCATGGTGCCCCTGCCCAGGCGCCTGGGCGGCAGTGTCGCGACGACGCCCTGCGTGGCCAAGGATGTTCCTCCCTGGGGGCGGGGGCATCTACTTTGCTGGCGACGCCGACGTGTTCGATCGAGGAGAGCGGCCCCGGGAATTTCCATGTCTTTGGCCAGCCTCCCGCCGGGCGTGTGCTGAAGAAGAAGAAGAAGAAGAAGAAGAAGAAGAAGAAGCGTCCACCTGGTCGTGCTGATGCGTCACTCTTCTTTAGGAATATTCCGGGGTGGGGTCCCAGGGTCCACGAGTTTGTTGTTGCGAACAATGAGAACTACGGCATGGTTGCGTTTGCGGAGGCCCGCGTCACGGAGGCGAGGCTATTGTTCAGGTACGAGCCAGCGTGGACGTGGACGGTAAGAAGCTCTCATCGCGCGCGGCCGCTCCCACGGGGCGCTCGGCTGATGGCGCCAGCGGGGTGGTGGTGGATCCTGGCTCGTTCCCACTTGGCGAACACTTCCTTTGAACGGCAGCGTGCCCTCATGATCAAGGGGCGTGTCGAGGGCTTCGTCGAGGCTGGGCGCCGACGGTCTGGCTCCTGCGTGCGGCAACCTTTCTGTCATTTCGGCTTATTTCTTGCCGAAGCACGGGTTTGGGGGCCTCAATTTCGACCGAGGGGCCTCTCTCAGGGCCTTCCTTGGCTCGATCTCGGATCCGTGGCTGATAGTTGCACGTTGGAACTTCGCGCCGAAGGTTCTCATGGGCAACTCGTTTCTCAAAGATGTTGGAGGCGAGATTACATGCCCAGATGTCAAGGTTACCTGTAACAAAGGTGCGGGATCCTTGATCGACTGCGTTGTGGCGGCCCAGGTGGTCGCCAAGCTGGTTGCTGTCAAGGGCGTGCTGGAAGTCCCTTGGTCCACTGTGCCCTGCGCGTCGAGATAGAGGGCTCGTCGAAGGCGCGGTGGCGCCGCGCCATTGTACTACCTCGGCCGCCCCCTGCGGTTGACCGTCCTCCGGCGGCCCCAGACCCCGCCGGCAAGAGTTTCCAGCGTTAGCAGGCAACGCTCCGGAGGCGCCAGGAGGCTCTGCCACGTGATCATCAGGATGCCTTTGAAGACCTGCATCAACCCGCAGCCTGCCCAGCTATGGTTGGCGACGTCTTTGCCGTCAGTGTTGAGCGCTGGAACGACAGCGCCCCTGTGGGCGGACATGGAGGTACGAATGTCGAGTGCACTTTCTCGTCCGAGATGAGGATGGCCCGTTGCTCGCCGATCATCGGTTGGGCCCTCGAGGGGAACGATGACTTGTCTCAGGCCTGCGGCCGGTGGTTTGATCAGGTTGAGCAGTCTCCCCTCGACCCAAATATGACGTCCCAGAAGGAGCAGCCCTTCTCAGGCAGGGCGCGCGGCTTTGCAGCTACTTGGAAGAGGTTGGTCTCTTCCCCTGGGCGCGGACATTGGAAGTATTCAGGTGCGCAGCATTGGTCCGTCATGGGCACTCTCTGCAGGAGGGCCCTGGCTATATTCTGGCACGGCAAGGATGAGGACCAGATGCGGAGTGCCTCGATTAGTGCTGCTGGCCGAGTCCAGCATCTGCGCCAGTGCCACCTAGACCAGAGACCTGACCTGCGTGAGAGGGCCAAGACTGCCCTCGACCACATGGCCACCCTATGCGGCAGCATCGACGAGTTCCAGCTAGCCCAGGGTCTCATGCAGGTTGCGATTGGTGCTGAGTCGGTCGCAGCTCGTGAGGTTGCCCGTGGCATTGGCAAGTCTCGCAAGGCCTATGCTGATTGGGTGCGGCGTATATGGCGTGCGCCCCCTGGGGCACTTCACCGACGTGTCCGCGATCCAGTGGCTCCTCGACCTTCGGAAGCGAATTCTGTGATCACTCGTACTTCCATCGCGGCCAATGCAGTGGCGGACCCAGCCGCCATTATGGATGCGAAGGCTGAGAAGTGGAGGGGGATTGGGGCCGATGCAGTGGACGCGCCCCGCAGTATTGCGCAAGCGCTGGGGGGGGGGGGGGGGGCGTCCAACGAAGGGCGACGGAGGGGGGCATCCCCCCATTGCAATTTGAACAGGTGTTGTCCAGCATACGCGCCGAGGGCAACAAGAAGGCTTGTGGAGTTGATAGGGCTAGGAGCGGGAGACCTCGCGCGCTTGCCCGACCCTCGCATCGACGCGCTGTTGGGCATCCTCCATCGCTGCGAGATTGTTTTGTTTGTTTTGTTTTTTGGGGGGTTCAGGCGTGGCCGCCCCAGCTCACGGCGACCTTGTCCGCCCTCGCGGCGAAGCCGTCGGGGGAGGGCGACCGCGTCCTTGGCGTGGCCCCGCTCCTCGTCAAGCTGTGGTCGAGGGCCCGCCAGACGTTTGCGTCGCAGTGGTGCCCAAGGAGAGCTGCCTTCTGGGATGCCGCCATCAGAGGATCTTCTGCCCTCGCAGTTACCTTGCTCAGGGCCGCGATGAAGCGGCACAGGTTCAGACTGCGTTTTCTGGTGCTGCTCTTGGATATTGAGAAGTTCTGCGACAGCGTCTCGCTGGTTGGCTTGCTCCATGTTGGCCTAGACGTCAGATTCAGCCCGACGGTCATGGGTCTCGAGGTGCAGGTCTACCTCCAGCTGCGCTATCTGAGAGAGCGAGGATGGCTCAGCGAGGCTATCTTTCCGACGCGCAGCATCGTTGCAGTATTGTCAAACGGGGTCTTCTTCTCGAAGTTAGCACTCTATCTGTTCTCGAGAGGGTTCACATCGAGGCTCCGACGGCGTCCCTATGGACGTTCATAGACGACACTCTGGGACGATGCGAAGGTACAGGGGAGTCGGTTTTGAATGCCATGGATACTGTTGGCACGACCTTGACCCGAGGGCCAGAGCAGCAGCGCATCGTGGTCTCCCCCAAGTCGGTGCTCATGGGGTCTTCGGCCAAGCTGACGAAGAGGTCGGCTAGAAGGTTGCGTGCTCGAGGCGCCCCAGTCAAGCCGGCATCCCAGGGCGTCGAAGGAAGGCATTGACGCGGCAGCAGCCAGGCGCGGAGTCTGCGCCAAGTCTTTCTCCAGGCGGGCCGAGGCGCAGCGCCTTGCAGCCCGCGGCAAGCGGCTCAGGCGCGCGGCTGCCCTGGGTCGAGAGGCCCGCTGCCTGTGGGCTACTGGGGCGTGCCCGCAAGCCATCTACGGCCACCGGGTCCACGGCGCCCCGCCGTCGGCATTGCTGGCGCTGCGGCGCCAGGCGGCAGCCGCGGTGGCGGGGTGCCAGGGGGGCCGCTGCTTGACGAGCACGATGGCGGCGTCCTTCGGCCTCGAGGGCCCTGCGGTGGAGATCCGTCGGCAGCAAGTATTAGAGTGGCTCAGCCTGTGGCAGCCCCAACCTGATCTACACCGACGTGTGAAGTTGGTTCGGGCGCCTATTCGAGCTCGGACCCTGAAGAGGAGGTGGGATATTGTCCGAGGGCCGATCTCTGAAGCGATTGCTATATTACTCGATGTGGGGTGGGGCCCCAGGACGGCTTGTATATGGACTCGGCCCACGGCGGTGTGTGTGGATGAGTGGCAGATACTGTCGAGCAGCGAGGAGGCCTTCCTGCATTCTGGTTTTACTATTGAGCTCTTGGATGAGCTCGCGGCTGACATCTGTGAGAACTTGTGGTCTGCCGCGGGCAAGCATGACACTGGTGAGGGCTTTGCAGGAGTGGGCGATCCCTTTAGCATCATAAGGGGGCTCAAGCGTTACCAGTCCCGCAGCCAGTATGACGAGCATGGGTTGACCCTCGCTGTGGTGGCAGGTGGACAGTGGACTCGACTGCGGAGGTACCTCAGTGGTTACAAGATCGAGTCCACGGCCTGCCCTCGATTCAGGAAACATCCTGAGACACTCTTTTCATAGGATTTGGTCTTGTGGTTGTAACCGAGGCCACGATAATTCTGATGGGATCTCCACGCTGTGTGCGGCGGCGTCGGCGCAGCACGAGATCGAGCCCACTTTTTGGCTCTGCGGAGTGTCCACTGTCTGCAGGGCCACACCTCGGTTCGACGAGGCGCTTCTGGCCGAGCTCGAGCTCAGGTTGCCTGGCGTCTTCGAGGACTGCAGGGAAGGGGGATGGACGGTGGTGCACGGGGATGGGCCGGGTGGGAAGCACTCTGACGATCCCAGTCGGCGCAGAAGCGGCGCGGCGGTAGCAGCCCATGCTCGCAACGAGGAGGGCGTGTATCAGGAGCACGCGGGAGTTGCGGCTCCTCTCCTCGGGCCTAAGCAGTCTCTTCGGGCCTAAGCAGTCTGTCCCGAGGTCTGAGGTACTCGCGTTTTGTTTCATGGTCGAGAGAGTGTCAGGTGATGTGGAGTTTGCCACTGACTATGAGAATATTGCCAGGTCTTGGAAGTCTATCTTTGAGGACCCCAGAGCCAATCGTCTCCAGGAGGACCTCTGGGAACGCGCTAGGAAATCGTGGAAATCCAGGCCTGGCCAGTTAGTCGTTCGGAGGATTCCGTCGCACACCGACGAGAGAGCGAGTTTCAACAGTGAGCAGGATATGCTCACGGCCATGGGGAACATGGCTGCGGAAATCTGGGCCGGGAGGGCGGCGGAGTTGGCGTGGGAGAGGGGGGTGGTGGGGGACCTTCCGCGGACCGATGCGGTCGACTCTGCTGCTGCTATGATCAGGAGGCGCGCCCGACGTGCCCTCATCGATTCAGCGGCCGTCGAGACAAATTCGAAGGCTGCAGGAGAAGCGGCACCCACAAAAGTGGTGCCTAGGGCTCGTATAGCTCGTGCTGTTGCAACCTCCCCCCACCGCCTCCACCTGAGGGGCTCGGCGTGGGTTTGCGAGGCCTGTCGCCAGATTGTGCCCAAGGCCAGGCTCCCGGTGTTAAGCTCGAGTCCTTGTTTTCCTCCCCCCCCTTTTCCTCCTGTCCGTTTTTCTCAGGAAACCGGCTTGAATCTCCAGGTTGTTGATGTCCATCCGTCGCACTCGTTCGGACGTGTAGATCAGTACTTCCCAGCTTTCTGTCACACCTGCGGGGCTTACCCCACCACTGACCCCCGCCATCTTATTGCTGAGTTTCCCCAGTCGCAGAGGCTTTGAAAACCTCGCCCGTTTGCGCAAAGGCCTCTTCCCTAGGCGTGAGGGCCCCCCAAAGCGGTTAAGATGGCGATGCAGGCTTGTGAAGAGTTTGCTGCCCGTGCGAGGCAGCGGAGTGCGTGTGGATCTGGCTCGTCAAGCGAGCCTAGCCCCGCCCCCGCTCAGTCCCAGGATGCTTCCGCGGGGTCAAGCCCCCAAGCCCCGCGCGTGCTGTCCTCATTTATTGCTGCTGCCCTGTGCTCCTCCTTGAGTCGGGGCCTGGTGGCTGCAACACTATTGCCCCGATTGCATCCTAGCTTGAATCCTCCTCCTCCTCCTTCTCCTCCTCCTCCTCTTCCCTCCTCTTTCCTCCTTCCTCGTATTCCTCCTCCTCTCTCGAATTTCTCCCGGAGGAGGGAAAGGGAGGCAGGAAGGGCGGGGAGGGGGAGTAACAGAGGAAGGAGGGTGAAGGAAAAGGGTAGGTAGAGAGTGAGGACGAAGAGGAGGATGCGGGCAGGTGTTACGAGGGAGAGAAGGACATCAATGATACAGAGTACTAGAAGGACAATATGGATCACGATGGCATGGATGGATGGATGGATGGACGGATGGATGGATGGATAGATGAATGGATGGATGGATGAATGGTTGGCGGGTGGTGGTGGTGGTGGTGATGGTGGTGGTGGTTGGGTTGATGATGGTGGTGATGGTGATGGTGATGGTGATGGTGATGATGACGATGCTGATGATGCTGATGATGACAAGGATGAGGCTGATGAGGTTGATCATGATGATAATGGTGATGATGATGCTGATGCTGAGGATGATGTTGATGCTGATGGTGAGGATGATGGTGCTCATGATGACGATGATGATGACACTTAAGATGACGCTGATGATGAAGAAACTGATGATGCTGATGATGATAATGGTGATGATGCTGATGATGTTGATGCTGTTGATGATGATGCCAGTGCTGATGATGGCGATGCTGATGCTGCTAATGATGATGATGATGAGGATACTGATGCTGCTGATGATGATGATGATGATGATGATGATGATGCTGCTGATACTGATGCTGATTATGACGATGTTGATGGTGATGCTGCTGCTGATGATGATGCTGACGATGATGATTATGTTGCTGATGATAATGATGCTGATGCTTGTGATGATGCTGATTATGATGATGCTGATGATGCCTACTGTGTTGATGCTGATTATTATGATAATGCTGTTGTTGATGATGGTGATGAGGATGAGGACGAGGATGAGGATGAGGATGCTGATGATGATGCTGATGCTGATGCTGATGCTGATGATGATGATGATGATGATGCTGATGATGATGATGCTGATGATGGTGATGGTGATGATGATGATGATGATGATGATGATGATGATGATGATGATGATGATGATGATGATGATGATGATGATGATGATGGTGATGGTGATGATGATGATGATGATGATGATGATGCTGATGATGATGATGATGATGATGATGATGATGATGATGATGATGATGATGATGATGATGATGAGGATGATGATGAGCATGAGGATGGTGATGGTGATGATGATGATGCTGCTGCTGCTGACGATGACGATGCGGATGCGGATCAGTATGATGATGCGGTCGTCGTCGTCGTCGTCGTCGTCGTCGTCGTCGTCGTCGTCGTCGTCGTCGTTCTCGTCGTCGTCGTCGTCGTGTTGGCGGCGGTGGTGGTGGTGGCGGGTCTGGCCGTGGTCGTGGCCTCTGCCGTGGTGGTGGCGGCCGCCGTCGTCGTGGTCGTGCTCGGCCCTCGCCGCGGCGGCCCCCCGCGAGAGCCTCCGCGGCCCCGGGGGCGAGCCGCTGGCCGGGGCCCCCGCGCCCCTCGCCGTTGAGAAGGGGGGCCTCGCATGGCGGCGCAGGCCGCCGCGGCCGCGCCCGCGGGCGGGGAGGTGGCCGCCGCCCGCGAGGATCCCGGAGGGGGGCGGTGCGGCCCCTGATTCGGCGATCCTCCTCGTCCTCCTCCTCCTCATCCTCCTCCTCCTCCTCCTCCTCCTCCTCCTCCTCCTCCTCCTCCTCCTCCTCCTCCTCTCCTCCTCCTCCTCCTCCTCTCCTCCTCCTCCCTCAAGCAACTTGGGCTCGAGCGGGTGAGGGGCCCCAGGAGGCCCACTTGCTCTCTTGAGTTCGTCCCTGGGCTTCCCAGTAGCGCTTGAGGGACTGTGTCTTTTCTGCGTGCCAGCCAAGAAGAGGCACCGACCAACACAGGGACAGAAGCAATGGCGGGCGGCCACCAGCACCAGCTGTGGACCAGATGCACGCAGTGCCAGACATGTGAATGGAATGGGGTTCTGGCCCGCCGCCACAACATCTGCAATGGATGTGGCAACGAGGTCAAGCCGTTCGAGAAGAAGAGGAGACAGAGGCGGGTGCAGTTCGTGGATGAGTACGGCGACAGCGACGCTGACGGCTTCTACGACGCCACCAGCGGCAGCGAGAGCGAGCGCCCGCAGCCACGGCGCCCAGGCATCTTGAAGGGCCCCGTGGGGAGCGGGCTCGGAGGCGGCAAGGGCGGCAAGGGGGGCAAGTCCGTGAAGAGCCTCCTGGAGCAGGCCCTCGCAGCAGCCACCGACCCCACGCTCAAGGTGGACCTCCAGGCGCAGCTGGACAAGCTCGCCAAGGAGGAGAGCGGGCGGGAGGCCGCCAAGACCACGCCCGCAGAGGCCCTGCGCAGGGCCGACGGGGCGTGGAGGAACGCGGAGCACCTCCACAGCCAGGCGGTCAGCAACGTCATTCGCCTCCGCAGCAACCTGGCAGCTGCGGAGGCGAAGGAGAGGACGGCGGCCATCCACTTGGCCGAGACCACCGAGGCCAAGCGAGCTGCAGCCACGGCATTGGCTAAGGCCGAGGGGGTCACCGAGGCCAAGCTCAGCTCCGATGGCGAGAAGAAGATCATCTCCCTCGAGTGGGACGACAGCTTCTTCACGAACCTGGCGGCGCTGGACGCCACGGACGCGGAGAAGAAGGCCCTTGAGGAGCTCCGAGGCCAACTGCAGGGCGCCAAGGAGACTCTCACGGGCAAGGAGGCTGAGATCCAGAAGTGGTTGGAGGCCATGCAGCAGCATAGGCGCACCATCGAGGAGCGGGCGAAGAAGAAGAGACGTGCACCTGCTGACGGCGCTCCTGAGGAGGCGGCCACGACGGACGACGGCGGGGGCCAGGGGGCACCTCCTGCCGCGGCGGCATCGGCGGCAGGGAACTCCACAGGCGGCGGCGGCGGGGCGGCGGCGGCAGCTGTCCCTTCAGACGCCGTCAAGGCGGAGGCGGAGAGGCTGTCTGCGGCCAAGTTCCTAGCGCAGCAGACGGTGACGAAGGCGAAGGGCAAGGGCACCGCCAGTGGTGACGCTGCTGGGGCGCCTGCAGCTCCCTCAGCTTGACGGTGTCGAACGGGGACCCCTCGGACCCACAAGACCGAGGGGGCGGGCAGTGACGAGGGGGAATGCACTAGGCTATTCTATTCGAACGTCACTTGCCTAACGGACAAGGTATGGAAGTACGTACAGGAGCACGTGGGAGCCTACGACCACTGGGTCATGACAGAGACTCACATCCATCGCGAGTCGGACGTCAAGAAGTGGACAAAGGCAAGCCGAGCTCTCAACCTCCGCATGATCATGAATTCGGCTCGCCGCACCTCGAAGGTAGTGTCCAAGGCCAAGGAGGCACACTCGAATGAGGGAGGTGAGATGGTTTTGTCCCGCAGACACTTACAGATCCAGCAGCTGCCCGAGGCGAGGGCGGCTGCCAAGTACCTCAAGGCGCCGAAGCAGTCGGCGTACGACGGATTCTGCCCAGTGATACTGCAGCAGCACAGCTACGCGATCGTGGTGGTCGCCCTGTACGCGCTGCCGTCCATCAAGATGACGGGCAGGAATGTCGAGAGATTCAACCGACTCGGAGGGCTACTCCGCTCACTCCGAGTCCCGTGGCTGATCATCGGCGACTTCAACATGACGCCAGACGAGCTCATGCGCACTGCCTTCCACAGAGTGACGGGAGGCCATGTGCGAGTACCAGCTGGAGTTGAGGGCACTTGTGCCCAGAAAAAAAAGACCTGACACAATGATTGACTTTGTTTATATGAGCGCTGCCGCGTCCTCATTCATCCAGAGTCTGGAAGTAGTCAGAAGTGTCCCGTGGAAGCCTCATCTCGGGCTAGCCTTGAGCCTGCGAGCTTCAGGCCAGACCCTTAGGACGCGTGAGATTTCTTTGCCCCCGAAGTTGCCCCAACTCCCGAGGCCTCGGTGTGAGCCCACTCCTGGATCTAAGTCCAGCCAGGCCAGGTCCGCTGCGGCTGTTAGACGCCAGGAAGCTCACGCCAAGAGGGTCGAGGGGTTCCAGGAGGCCTTCGGGGATGTTTTGGAGCCACCCGCGCAAATAGGGACTGCGTGTCCCCAGGTGATCGAGGAGGCCGATCAGGACCCTGATCTGGACCACGATTTTTTTGCCTTCCCAGAGGATGAGGAGGACCCCTGGGCCCACGAATTTAATTTTTGTTCTGACTCACACCTAGGTGGCGAGCTGTCGTCTGATGGATCGGGTGCGGTCGGCGCATCGGCCGTCGGGGACAAAAAGCCCGATACAGTCAATGTGAGTGTCAGTGTCAATTCGTCGGCATGCGAGGCCCAACCCCTTCCCCCCTCGGCGGTTTCAAATAACCCCGTAGTTAGCAGCAAAGTTGGTAATAGTAGTGCTCAGTTGCATCGCCCCGACCCCCCCCAGCAGGTTGCTCCCTCGCGCCCCGTGGTCGAAGATGTGCCCGACCCTCCGTTTGAAATTCCAGCGTCCACGTGGGCCGAGGCTCGACTGCAGGTGGGCTTTCGGTCGGGAGCGGATGCCGTGGCGAGGCTCTCCCCTTTCCTTTCCTCCTCCGTAGCCTTTTCGCTCGAACCTGCTCGCGGAAAGCTCCTCACGGGGCAGTGCGCGACCTGGGTTACGGCGGTCGAGCAGGCTTTCCATACTCACCATCATGTCAGGCCCCCTGCTGGGCCCACGCGC
The DNA here is from genome assembly GCA_963575745.1 of Prorocentrum cordatum. NCBI lineage: Eukaryota > Dinophyceae > Prorocentrales > Prorocentraceae > Prorocentrum > Prorocentrum cordatum. The sequence goes on along the minus strand of CAUYUJ010004996.1, from coordinate 47,556 downwards.
GCCGTGGGGCCCAGGATCCACGAGAAGCCCATGAGGGTCGCGGCTCACGTGCGGGAGCTCGCCCTTCATGATCAACGTAGCCAGTGGTGGACTCGCGTCCACACGGTGCTCGCTGGAGTCCTCAGGCACCAGAGCAGGGACAACGGCCAGCGCCAGCAGCAGGAGTACGGCAAGGCCAGTACCCTCCTACGGCAGTCCAGGCCTGAAGGGGTGCATAGCCTTCTGAACGCGGGCCGTGAGGCCCCGTGGGACCAGTGGTTGGCAGTCCTCGGCGACCCGAGTCGGCTGTCGACCCCAGTGCTGGAGAACTATGTCTTGGCAGCGAAGCGGGTGGCCAGCAGGGCTCAGCGCGCGGCAGTCCACGAGTCGATCTCCAACTTTAAGACCTTTGTGATGCGACCAGAGGCCGTGGGCATCCTCCACAAGTCACTGAAGGCGAACCCACTACCGCCGAGCGAGCTGGAGGTGGGGGATCGCACCCTCGTTCATCCAGCCGACATCATGGAGCACAAGGCGGTGACTTTCAAGCGGATGTGGGCCCCACGGCCCCCCGACGTCAGCGAGATTACTGAAGTGTTTCGTCTCATTCGAGAGGCGGCCCAGGGTGAGGACCTTCCTGAGCTTACCCCAGACCTGGTCTACGCCAGCGCCAAGGCCATGAAGGCTAAGGCAGGGCTGGGGGTGGACGTCCTGAGCCCAGTCGACTTCCAACGCCTCCCTCGCGAGGCCATCGAGGAATTCACTGATATTCTGAAGAACGCAGAAGCCCTGCTCGCCTGGCCAGCCCAGACTCAGCTCATTGTGACCTTCTTGACTCCCAAGAAATCCCAGGGTGACAGAGGCATAGGTATGATATCAATGATAGGCCGCCTTTGGTCCCACGTCAGAGAACCTATAGTGAAGCAATGGAGCAAAGATCAAGAACAGGCATGGGATGCCGCAGTTGCTGGGGATAGTTGTTTGCGCGAAGCATATCTTCATGCCATTGACGAGGAAGTTGCGCACTGGATGCGAATGGAGTTCGGGCAAGGATTGCTTGACATTCAAGAATTTTACGACTCAATACCTTGGCTGCCCCTGGTGAGGGCGGCCTTGAGGCTTCACTTTCCACCAGTCATCTTATATTTGGAGCTCCTCCAGTGCATCGCGATGCGGACGTTGTCACAGGAAGGAGCTGTGTGCACCCCCTTCGAGCCCTGCCAGTCAGTCATCCAGGGGCTGCGAGGGGGAACCAGATTCGCCAAGATACTCACCCATTTCGTGATGCAGGTGGTGGTTACGGCGACGCCCAGGATGAACCATCGAGTTTGGATAGACGATATATGCCAGAAGATCACGGGCTCACGCCAGGCAGTCAGGGCTAACCTTATACGTGGAGTTGTGAAGGCGGGCCAGGAGCTAGCCAAGGCAGGCCTCAAGTTGGCCAAGAAGTCAGTGATCATGTGCACGAATCCCGACGACGCCCGCGCTGTAGCCAGGGCCGCCAGGCTCAAGGGCTTCCCAGTCAGGGCCATGGCGCAGGCGCCGTACCTGGGGGTGGACTTCAGCTGCGGCAAGCAGGGACGTGCCACCAGGATGCAGAGACAGATCAAGCACGGAGCGATGAACGAGAAGGTGAGGAGATTCAGCCGAGCTACTCGACGGTATGGGATTACGACGCGGCTGGAACGCAATGGCTGCCAACCTGCGGGCTCCTACGGCTTCGAGGTGCACGGGATGTTCGGCCACCAGCTGACAACCCACCGCCGCCGACTCGGTCAGATCTGTGCTGCTGCCACGAGAGGCCGATGCCTCACTACCCTCCTGGACCTGAGAGCGCCAGGAGGGGACCCTGCCGTGGCGATGCCAGCCAAGACCGTGGACATGTGGCTCAGCGTCTGGCAGCAGCAACCAGGTCTGCGCCAGCGAGTACGACAAGTATGGCATCATGTCCGAGACCACCTATCCCAGCTGGATCCTCAACATCAGGTGCGTGCAGTTCGTGGCCCAGTGTCTGCAGTAACCCTCACCCTCCTCCGCATCAAGTGGAACCCTGAGGATGTGGACACGTGGTCGTGCACTGCGCCCACGGGGTCGGAGGAATGGCAATTTCCAGATGCCATATACACGGGCAATAAGTTTCTCGACACACACCGTGAGCTGTTGAAGGATGTACGTCAGTCGGCGGCCCAGGTGGTATGGACCGCGGCTGCCAAGCACTACTGCGGAGGTGGAGTCGAGCAGGGAGTTGACAATCGGTCATTTCGGCTGCTGATCAAACAAGTTGGGCAACTCCCACACGGTGTGCGTCTCACTGAGTTGCTGATCAATATTGCCACAGGTGGATACTGGACGCGACAGAGGCGATATGATGAATTGAAGGGCTATAAGGGCAGCAACATGTGTGACCGCTGCCGAGAGGCACCAGAGACGGCCAAGCACAGATTCTGGCAGTGCAGCAAGAACGTGCAGGCCGCGCCATACGATCGCTCAGAGTCTTTGGTTTCAGCCGCGATGGCCCAGACGGACGCCACCGAGTGTTTCTGGCTACGTGGGTTGCTACCGACCCAGTGGACCCAGACCCCGCCCCCACCGAAGGACACGGTCCTTGAGTTCACGGGCATCAATGAGCTGTCCGAAGGGATCTTCGGGGCGGGGAGTGCTGAGTCACCAGTCGAGATCTTCGGGGACGCCAGCGGAGGACCAGATGCGAGCATCAGCGATTTCATGAGGATTGGAGTCGCCATAGTATGCGTTGCCAGCCTACTGCCCGAGATCAACTTACACGGTGCAGTCTTCGGCCAGCTGGGTGGCCCACGCCAAGTGGTGGCGAGGGGAGAGCTCTACTCCCTGTACCTCGCCCTCTGGTGCACCACCAGGTTCCTCACCTACGTGACGGACTGTGAATATGTGGCGGCGGGCTGGTACTCCCAAGCCTACACGAACCCAGCAGGTGAGGACGCCGACCTATGGAAGCTCATCGGGGACCTGATGAGCTCACGCCGCCACGCTGAGGTGACGGTGCTCTGGACGCCGTCCCACAGCACGGCCCAGGACGTTGCCGCCCAGAAGGTGAACAGGTACCTCGTCATAGGCAACCTGCTCGCCGACGAGTTCGCGGGCTGTGCAGCGGCCAGAGCCAGGCTGCCCGCCGAGGTCCGCCAACCCATCCTGCTGGCCGAGCGGAGGGCGTACCTCGTCCGCATGAGGCTCCTCCGAGCCACGCTGGACAGCATTGCGGCCAGCCAGGAGACCGAGAGAATGGAAAGGGACGCCGCCCGAGGCCCTGGGAGCCCCTCTGAGGTCCCGCCTCCTCCCGCCCCTCCTCCTCCTCCGCCTCCCGCTGCTGCCACTGTTGCTGCCCTCATGTCCAGGCACCGTCTGGCCGACTGCGGCCGACGTTGCCTCTCTTGTTTTGGTTCTGCGACCCTCGCCACCACCCAGGAATTCGTCGAATCGGAATGTCCTAGGCTGTACAATGTCGATGGGGTCCTGTTTTCGCCGTTAAAGGGGCCGCGAGTCCATATCGCGGGGGGTTGGGCCCACACTACGCATACCCTGAATGTTCACCCGACCCTTCAGGTTTGGTTTTGCACTGAGTGTGGGGGCATCGCGGATAAGGCTCTGCGATCTCTTAAAGGCCCATGTAGTAAGAGGAAGTCCGCCACGGGGCAAGAGTACCTTGACATAATTGCTCGGGGGTTACATCCCAAAGTTCTGAGCCGAGCTGAGCAAGCTCGGCGTTCGAATGCTCGTTTGTCCAGGCCTTCCTACCTAAGACCCGAACCTGCTGCGCAGCGGAGTCCACTCCACTCCACTCCACTCCTCCTTCTCT
>CAUYUJ010004996.1:36242-38742 GCA_963575745.1 Prorocentrum cordatum | reverse complement strand
TGGTGGCGGCGCCGGCGAGTGCGGCGGCGGCGGCGGGGCGAAGCTGACCCGTACCCAGGAGAAGGGCTCGAGAGCTCCAGGGGAAGATCCGAGCATCGGGCGTCTGGTGTGGACGTCGTCGTCGATGCTTTCTGAGCGGGGGTTCTCATCGCCACGGCTGGACTCGCCCTGGACAAGGGGCCGGGGCTTCGAGGCCTCTGGGGGCGTAGCTGGAGGTCCTCGCCACCACGGCCGGGGGTTGGAAAACGGGGTCGGCTGGGCACTGGGCGGGGCCCCTCTCCATCCGATCGCGGCGCTGCGCCTCGAGGCGCAGCCGGGGTGGGGGGGCACAGCGCAGACCCAAGAAATCCGCGCGGAGCATCACAAGTTTAATTATGTTTATGCCGTTGTTCTTCTTCTGATCACGTGTGAGGCCCTCTTTTTGTTCCCGTCGCTCGCGGACCGCCCCGCCGCGGGCGCCTGGCGGGCAGCCCATCGGACGGCGTCGGCGGCCATCGGCGGCCAGCGGCGGCCTTCGGTGGCCTCCGGCGGCCGGGCGGGCAGTGCATCGGTGGCCCGCGGCGGCCATCGGCGGCCTTCGGCGACCTCCGCAGGTCCGCGCGCAGCTCGCGGACGCGCGTGCCGCCCTGCAGCGGCGAGCCCGCGCGCGCGAGCAGGGCCGCAGCGCGCGCCTGTGCGACCTGGCCGCTGCGGCGGCGGAGGCCAAGGCCGCGCTGGCCGCGGCGCCGCCCGCGGCGCCGGCGGCGGCCCGCGGCGCGTCCGGGGCCGCGTCGTCCTCAGTGGCGGCGGCGGCGCTGCCGGGCGGGGCCGCGGGTGGGCGCTGACGCTCGACGCTTGAGGTGGGCAGAGCTTGGCGCCAGCGCTTGACGCTCGACGCTCGCCGCTCGCCGCTCGACGCTGACGCTTGAGGTGGGCATGCGCCGCAGGCCTGGCGGCCTGGAGGCTGCCCAGAGCGCGGAGGAAGCTCGAGTGGCGGCGTCGGCGCAAGCGGCGGCGGCGCCGCCGATGTGAGGCAGGGGCGCCGGCGAAAGGTGACGCTTGGCGTGGGCGACATGGGCGCGGACCTGGACAGCGCCACGAGCACTGAGAGGCGGGAGTTGGATGGCCGAGCACGGCCCTGCCAGAGTTTCGTAGCACTGAGCTGCCTGCTCGTCGCTCTGCCGGCAGGCTTCCTCTGCGCAGGCTCGCTCTGCTAGCAGTGAAGTATCGTGCTCCCTCTGCGCAGTCTCGTCGCTCTGCCAGCAGGCGGCAGCGAATGCTGGTTACGCTCGTGGTTGGACTTCCCGTGAACCTGGCGCGAAACATTGTCGGTTGCGGATCATGCTTGTTGCGCTGCTGTTGAACGTGGTTCTTCTCCAGCTGGTGGGTGCGTAAGTTGACTTTCGTCCGCGCCTAGGGCCAATTCGGCTTCGGTGCGCAATGGAACATGACATGTACATTCTATGAATGGCACCATAGTGACAGTCTAGAGTCTAGGCCAACTTGTCCCTGTTCCCACCCAATCCGCAGAGGTTAGAGATGGCAAGCTCCAGTCATTGTAGCAAGAATTCGGTCTACTAGTGGAATCACATCTTCGTGTTCGGTGGTTGATGTTCGGAGGCGCTGTGAACCCAAATAGTTGGTAGGAACATTACAGCTTACCTGTCACTGTCTGGTGTTTCTCAGCGCAGCATGTTGGACAATGATGGGGGCGTTGGATCATTTGAGCTTGGACAGATGGTCAGTGCTTCTCAGCGCAGTCTGCTGTGACCGCCCCGGCTTTCAGCAGCATTCGTAGCGCGACGTTCGCTTCTCTGAGACTTGGCGCACCGCAGTTCCCCGAATGATTCTCGAGGCTCACAGAGGCCCATCTGGACCCCGAAACGCCCCCCCCCAACTACAGAGCAATCCGAATTCCAAACGACCGCGATCCTCGAAGCTCGAAGCTCGGTTCTCGACCGACGGCGGCGGCGGCGGCGGCCTCCAACGATGGCCAGATGCCCCCCGAGCGGCCCGGCCAGGGCCGCCCCTCGGGGCGGAGGAGCCGGGGCAGGCTCGTTGATCGTGGGCCTCTTCTGCGCCGGAGATGATCTGACGAGCGCGTATGCTGTAATGTCCTCACAGAGGTGGCTGGTGGTCGAGGAGCCGGTGCTTTTGCTGCTTCTGGGGCGGCCGCCCCATTGCCGCGCCTGGAAGTTCTGGCCCGATGGCTTCCCAGGGTGGGCTTCAGTCAGCCCGCGTTACAAGGATGGGCAACCTTCCCAAGGGCACCCTTCCATCCGTGCCTCCTCGGCCCATCCTTGGCCACTTTCGTTGGCCGCGCCCCGCTCGGAAAGCTTTGGAATGGGCGTCCAAGGCCCTGGCGTGTTATCGCGCATCCCTACTATACGGGTTGACTGCACAGCTCTGGCGCACGATGTTGGAATGTCCTCACGGAGGTGGCCGCTGATCGAGGATCCGGTGGTTCTGCTGTTTTTGGGGGCGGCCGCCCCGTTCTGGCCCGATGGATTCCCAGGGTGGG
>CAUYUJ010004996.1:0-36142 GCA_963575745.1 Prorocentrum cordatum | reverse complement strand
CCTTTCGGAGGTCAAGCTGGGCCATCTTGGGCCGTCTTCTGGCCACCTTGGACCATCTAGGAGTTTCTGGGAGTTCTGCTCGGCCCTGAATGGTGGCCAGGATCCCCAATAGTGCTCCGGGGGTTTCGCAACAGCCTAGCTGCCTTCTTTGGCACATCGGCATGTCCAGCCGCTTTCCATACCCACATTGCTTCTGGCCCGCGGTCCCAAGAGCCCTCGCGCTCAAAAGACGACGGACGAGTGGCAGTTTCGACAGTTGTTTTTTTCGGGCTGTCCACGTCCCATGTCGCTGGGGGGGAGGGGTGCGGGGCATTGTGCTTCGAGATTCTTGCATTTCAATGCCACGTTGTTCTTGACACGAGTACAGCGCAGGCAGAGTGGTGCTGATTTTCTTCAAGCCGGTTCCTTTGTACAAACCTGTCGCTGCCACGTGGACAGAGGTACCCCTTTTCGCTTTCAAGAATCACACTCGTGCCCGGTTCAAAGGCGCTGTCCTATGTGGCGGCATGTGCAGCGTGGCTGTGACTGAACTCACGTTCGCGGGGGAACAAAGGCTGATGCAAGTCGTGACTACATCGATGCCTTTCGGCGCGTGCCATTCGGACTTGCAGGCTGATCATGGCTCGGTTTATCTGCATGCCCCCTCGCGGGCAGGCGGCCCCTGTCGTCATCGCCACAGCCGTCGTCGTCGTCGTCGCCGCCGCCGCCCCAGCCATCGTCGGCGTCCCGTCATCGTCCTCGCCTTCGTCGTCGTCGCCGCCGGCCGCCGACGTCCGCGGCCGCCACGGCGCAGCCGCAGCCTCGGGGCGCCGCGCCGCGCGGCGCGGCCGCTGCCGCGCGGCCGCGACGATGGCGCCGGGCGCGGCTCGACCGCTGCGCCTCGCTGCGCCGCGGGGGGCGCGGGCGGCGCCGGCGCCGGCGGCGCGCCGCTGCGCTCGCCGCGGGCGCCGGCTGCCGCCGCGCGGCGCTGGGCCGTCGCCGCCGCAGCGCGGGGCGGCGCTGCGGCGCTACGTGGGGGCTTCGTGCGCGGCGTGCCCGCTGGCGGCGCGTCGGCGGTGCGCTGGGGGGGCGCGCGGATGCGCGCGGCCGCGGGGTGTCGCGCGGCGGGGCGCGCGGGCGTACGCGCTTCCGCCCTGGGCGACGCGTGGGCGCAGGCGGCCGCCGTCGCGCTGGAGCTGCGGGGGGCCCAGGTCTCTCGACGGTGTCAGTTTTTGAGTCTGGGGACGTCCCCACCTCGCTCGCCTGCATCCCAGTGCCTGCTCGAACGCTGCTTGGACTTCTCTCGCAGCCACGGGCTCCAGAAGGCTCTTTGGGCGTTGGCGTTTTCCTGGGCTCTCGCCGCCATGGGCTCCAGAAGGCTCCAGAAGGCTCTTTGGGCTCTCGCAGCCATGGGCTCCAGAAGGCTCCGTGGATTGCGGCCCCCTGCCATGGGGCCCTTCCTCGGGCCCCGGGGCCGTCAACAAAAGGGCTTTGGGGCGGAACCCTGCCCCTGAGATGCGGTCGGGACCTCTGGGGCCGAGACTGAACAAATCATCCCGCGTCAGCGAATGAGGATGAGGATGAGGATGATGATGATGATGATGATGAGGATGATGATGATGATGATGATGAGGATGAGGATGAGGATGAGGATGAGGATGATGATGATGATGATGATGATGATGATGATGATGATGATGATGATGATGATGATGATGATGATGATGATGATGATGCTGATGATGATGATGATGATGATGATGATGATGATGATGAGGATGAGGATGAGGATGATGATGAGGATGATGATGAGGATGATGATGAGGACTGATGATGAGGTGATGTTTGATGATATGAGGAGGAGGAGGAGGAGGAGGAGGAGAAGTAGGAGGGGGGAGGATGGTGGGGAGGTGGGTAGGCTAGCGCCGCGGGTTGCTGCGGCGGCGGCCCCTTTGGCGCAGGCGCCGCGGGGGTGGAGGGCCGCCAGCGGCCCGAGGTCGGCGGGCCTCGCACGGCCTGCGCCGTCGGGGAGCCGCGGTCGTTCCAGGCCGAGTCGTGCCGAGAAGGAGGAGGAGGAGGAGGAGGGGGAGGAGGGGGAGGAGGAGGAGGAGGGGGAGGAGGAGGAGGAGGAGGAGGAGGAGGAGGAGGAGGAGGAGGAGGAGGAGGAGGAGGGGGAGGAGAAAGAGGGGAAGGGAGGCAGGAAGAGGAAGGAGGAGGAGGAGGGAGGAGGGAGGAGGGAAGAGGAGGAGGAGGGAGGAGGGAGGTATATGCACCGATCCTGGCAAGGCCCATCCTTGACCCAGGATCGGTGCATGTACCTCCCTGGCCAAGGTATAGAGGGCGTGTGCACCGATCCTGGGCTCCGGGTGGGCCTGGCCGGAATAGGTGTATGTGCATATAGTGTTTTTCCTCTACTCCGGCGAGGGGGCCCACGCATGCCTCTCCCCCCCCCCCCCCCCGAGCTCGAGGTGGGAGGCTTCTCGAGCGGGGGCGGCCGGCGGTGGGCGGGCACGGCACCGATATAGAGGGCCTGGTGGGCGTTCTTTTTATTAATATTTTTTTTTTTTTTTGTTTTTTTTTTATCTTTTTTAATTCACTTTTCTTGTGGTTGCTGGTGGGGTGGCGGTGCCGGTCCTTCTCCGTGCTTGCCGGTGCGGCCTCGGCGGCGCGGCTTCCGCGCTCTCGGGCCTCTGGGGGGGGGGGCGCTGCGGTCCCCAGGACGCCAGCAACCGCTCCAGGAGGAAGGGCTGGCGAGGATGGGCCCGGGCAGAGTTACGTCAAGCCCGTCCCTCTACAAGGGGGATATTCCAAAGTAGTGGAACAAATAGTCTGGGAACGATTTTGTTTGTTTTGTTTGTACTACCATTTTTTGATATTTCTGGCGCATTCTTGTGGTCGGAGGTTGGGGGGTGAGATCGAAGTGAAACGGAGAGCCCCCCTACCGGGAAATCGATTTCGGTTTCGTGTTTGTGCCGTGCGTGCGGGCGAGGCGAAGCTGCGTGGGCGGGGGAGAGAAAATAATTCTCCTGTGGCTGGGCCGCGGCTGGACCAACAGGTTCTCCGCCCGGCAACCGGTGGCGCGCGGTGTCCCGCGGGCGTCCCGCTGGTGTCCCGCTGGTGTCCCGCCGGTGTCCCGTCGTGGCTGGGCCGCGGCCGGACCAGAAGGTTCTTCGCCCGGCAACCGGTGGCGCGCGGTGTCCCGCCGGTGTCCCGCTGGTGTCCCGCTGGTGTCCAGCTGGTGTCCCGCCGGTGTCCCGTCGTTGTCCCGTGGTGTCCCGAGGTGAGATCGACAATGAGACCGATAGTGAGATCGATAGTGAGATCGATAATGAGACCGATAGTGAGATCGATAGTGAGATCGATAGTGAGAGATCGATAGTGAAATTTATGGCGAGATCGATCGTGGTATCGATAGTGAGATCGATAGTGAGTGCGATAGTGGGATCGATCGAGTGGGATCGATAGCGAGATCGATAGTGAGATCGATAGTGAGATCGACAAGTGTCCCGTGGTGTCCCGTGGTGTCCCGTTGAGTGGATCGATACGATACTGAGATCGATTGAATCAGATGTTGGTTCCCCCCCACAGCTTTCTTATCACCCGAAGGGTGGTCGTATAGGTATTTTTAATTTTTCGTCCAAAATCCGCCTGTAGGGGGACACGCCCGACCTAAGGGCAGGGGTCTGAGGATCAGGTCTGAGCAGCCTCCTGACAGAAGCACGCCACGCTGCCGATGCCCCTCCTTGGTCTCCGCCTGCTCGGGCCCCAACGGGGGGGATCTTCGGCGACGAGGCTCTTTGATTCTTGACCCACGTACGGTCAAAAGTCACAGTGCGGTCGAAGCGAATGTCCTGAGGGCACCCTTGCGTCCTTGCCTCTGCGGCCCCCGCCCGGCGCGGTTTCCACTGGCCAGCCCTCCAGGGTGTTGCCAGTCCGCCGCCCCCCAACAGTGCCGACTTCGGCGCCCCAGGCCTGGGGCGCCCGTCCCTGTCATATAGAGCTCAGCTGTACTTGTGGCCACGCTGCGGCTGTGGCCCTTTCTCTTGGTTGGCCACCAGGAGCGGTGCCGGCATGGGCGGATGTGTCCCCGCCGCGGGCGCCGTGGACCTCGAGCTCGGCGGCCAGCCGCGCCCCCTCACGCTCCGAGGCGACATGCAGGCACCGCCGGGGGACGCCCACAGCGCAGGCGGTTCACGCCCCTCCTGGCCCTCCCATTCCTCGGCCCCGGGATCGCCGTCTACGCTCGAGGGAGGACCAGCGGCAGCAGCAGAAGCTTTTGGCGCTCCGCGCGGATTTCTCGGACCCGCGCTGGGCCCTCCCCAGCGGCGCGACCCGGCGCCGCCCCTGGCGCGCTCCGCGCGCCAGGGGAGGGGGGGCCCGGCGCGGATCCAAGGAACCCGCGCGGAGCGCCAGCACTGCACGTTGGTGCCGTTCTTGCCTGTTCTGACACGCCCAGGCTGGCCATGCAAACCCTCGGCCCGGGATCGCCCTGCACGCCTGTCCTGGCCCAGCGGGGAGGGCCTGTGCACCGAACCTGGACCCAGGTGGGGTCTGGCCAAAGTCGGTGCGGGTGTGTCTCCATGTTTAGTTTTTTGTTTTTTTTGTTGCAGCGAAGATCCCCGTAGGTCGCGAGCACTTCCCAGGGACCGAACGCTCATCCGGAGTCGTCTTTCGGCCATCTCGCGAGGCCTGGCGAGGGCCCCCAGAGGCCGGCAGCGCCTACGTAAATGTTGTCCGTCGCGGTGCTTGGCTCGACGCGAGGATGTCTGGGGGGGGGGGCTCTGTCGTGAGGTCGGAGACGTGATCAGGACGCTGCTCGCCACCAACGTCGTCTGCGTGGACAGCGAGGGCGAGCAGTCCTTCCAGATCAGCGTGGCCCCCGCAAGCCCAGAGTCTGGCGTGGTGACCGGGGGCCTGCCGTGGGTTCACCGCGGGGGTGCGAAGGTAGTCGCGCTTCGCGCGTCGCGGTCTCGGCACGGCGGCGCAAGATCGCGACGCGCTGCCCCTTCTCCTCCTCCCCCTCCTCCTCCTCCTCCTCCTCCTCCTCCTCCTCCTCCTCCTCCTCCTCCTCCGTCTCCTCCTCCCCCTGCCCTTTTCCAAGCGGGCGGCGCGAGATCGCGAGAGGACCACCGCTCGTCGCGCATTCTGCGTGGCGCGAGGCCGCGAGGCTCGGCGGCCGGGGGGGCCCCCAGACGGTGCAGTGACCACACTGGATGGTGAGTCAGTGGGGTTTCTTCGGGGGCGGCCAAGAGGGGGGTGAGGACTAGGGGGGGGCTGGACATCATGGCGGGGGCCATGATATCTCCTCAGGTTTCATGGCGCCTCTTCTTATTTCCATACGTCCCCGGCCCCCCCCTGGGCCGCGCACATGACGCCGGCCATGATTTGCGCCCCCCCCTCTTGCAGGCCCCCCTCTTGGCCGCTCCCGAGAGACGGGGGTCAATGCAAGCGGGGGTCAGCCAGAGCGCCCGATCTTGCGCAGGATCCTTCGGGGCCGGGGTCGCACTGACCCTGGCCAGGGCGCAGGATCCTGCAGGATCATGCAAGGCCTGGCTGACCCGGGTCTGGATTGACCCGGGTCAGAAGATCCCCGAGATCCAGGAGGGAAAAAAACACACAGACAGAATTAATCTTCGACTCCCATTCGGAAAATATAGGACAATCTGGGAAATGGGGGGGAGGACGAAAACCCCCAAATCTGGGGGATCTTGGGATTTTTGTGTGCATTTATGTGTGTGTGTGCGTGTGTGTGTGTGTGTGTGTGTGTGTGTGTGTGTGTGTGTGCGTGTGTGTGTGTGTGTGTGTGTGCGTGCGTGCGTGCGTGCGTGCGTGCGTGCGTGCGTGCGTGCGTGCGTGCGTGCGTGCGTGCGTGCGTGCTGTGCGTGCGTGTGGTGTGTGTGTGTGTGTGTGTGAGAGTGTGTGTGTGTGTGTGTCCCTGGGCCCCTTCTGAGATGCGGGGTGGCCGCACGGTTTTGGGACTTGCGCCCTTCTCCGAGGCCGTCTCGGGCGCCGGGGCCCCCCGAGGTGACCGTGGAAGGCGCCCCGGCGTCGCCGAGCGGCGGCAGCGGGCCCTTCTGCATCCTGCTGGAGGACCTGCTGGAGGCCCGGGTCGGACGAAACGGGGTTCTTCAGAGGAGAGCAAGGCACCCCTACTTCTACCCTTCGCTCGCCTTCCCCTTGCTTGGGGCCTCCTGGGCGGCCCTCGCCGCCGCCGCTGGATTCGCCTCGAGATCCTGGTGAGGGCGCGCCCCGCGAGAGGTCCGGGGAGCAGCGGTATGTTGCGCCCTCCGCAGCTCTCGAGGTTCGAGGTTCGAGGCACTCTCGGAGGTCCTTCGCTGCCTCGCCCCTCCCGGGAGGCTCCCCGACCGAGGCGTGGTCCCCCGGGCCGGAAGGGACCCCGAGGCCCCTGCGGGGGCTCCCGTCGGGCCCCCCCCCCCGGGGGCCGACAGTGTTGGCTCGGGGTTCGGGGTTCGAGGCTCTCGGGCGGCTTCGTCGGTTCTTTCAGTATCGTGGAGCCGATCCCCCCACACCCATCCCCATCCCCATCCCGAGCCCCACCATCTCCCCCCCCCCGTTGGGGATATGCCCTTCGAAGCCCGAAGGGAGCAGCCTACGTCCCCATCTATGGGGGGGGCAAACTGGCCAGTGGGGCCCCGGCCACGCGAGTGGGGATAGGGATCGCTTCAACGATGCCCATTCTTGGGCGTTTTCTGGCCTCGGGATGCTTTCGCCAGCAGCTGCGTCGCCGAGAGCCTTCCAGGTCTGCCCGGCTCGTCTCGAGCGGCCGCTGGAGACTGGAGCTGCGGTCCGGGATTTGGGCTCAGCGTGTCGCGCCGCTGGTTCTGGCGCACCGCGTTTCGGCGCGGCACGCTCACCACCTCCAATTCCCAAGCGCCAACGTCCCGAGCCTATCCCAGCCTCCCGCCCCGGGGAGCGGGGTGACACGCTGTCTGCTCGCAGGGCATCGCGTGTCGCCGGGGTCCGCTGCCGCGACATGCTAGCTAAGCGACAGTTCCTGACCTCACTACCCGCACGCCCTCCGACCCGAGAGGCGCCGCGGAAGATGCCGCTGGAGTGCCTCGTCAGCGACAGCAACGAGGAGTGCCAGCTCTACGAGGACACGCCCGAGCCCTACATCGACCGGGAGCCATCGTCGGAGCTGATGAGCCGCCTGCCCTGGCTGGTGGGGCTGCTCCTGTTCCTGACGGTCTCCTCTGCCATCCTCGAGTTCTACGACGCGGTGCTGCAGCGGCACCCTGGGCGGGGCTCACGTCCTGGCGCCGGCCGCGGATCCAGGGAGCTCGGCGGCGGAGCTCGAGACACGGGCCCCGAGATCCGGGCGTTGCAAACTTTTTGATGCGGTTGTCCCCGCCCAGCGTCGGGCTCCTGGAACATCACTTCAGTCGGGCCTGTCCTTCCACAGGAGGAGAATTCAGACACAGTCAAAGCATGGTCAGGAACATGTTCTCTTTTATAACATTTTTTTCGTTTGACTAGTTCTGCTGTTTCGCCCAATATCCGCCTGTAGAAGGCCATGCCCGACCTAAAACATCACCTATCGATCCGGCTGGACACATGAGCCACGCCAAAAAACGGGGCCATCGTCGCCGACATTTGCGCGTAAGCTGCCCGCATAAGGTCGCGCGCTAGCGCCGTCGTCTCCAACGTGGCGTGCCGCGCTGGTGGCCGGCGTAAGCCACCGCGTGAGGTCGCCACGCCATCTCGCCTAAGACCCGTTTTCGATCGTCGCTCGGATGACTCGGACATTTTTGACCTGGAGTTCTGGTCATGTTGCTTCGCGATGCTGCGACTTTTCCGCGGCGCTGGAGCTCTCAGGAGCTCCGGCGGCCCCGCAGGCTGGGAGGCGGGGGCGTCCAGCTATGCATGCCGAGCTCCCTGGCCGACCGGACGACGCCGTTGCATGCTTCTTGGAGTGTCTAGGCCTCCTAGATCTTAGACGGAGTCCGAGTAGACGGTGCGGCTCGATGTGCAGCTCGTGTTTCCCCACGCCAGCGTCGCCGATGCATCGCCGATACATCGGCGACGCATTGGCGATGCGGCGCGATCCTTCGACCCCATCTACTCGGACCCCATCTAGGAGGCTTCTAGAGTGAGGGATCGAGTACAGAATTGATGTACCCTGAAATGGATTTTCTCGTAGAGTCTACAACGAAGACGTCGCATGTTCCATGGATTCCACAAGAAAAGCAAATTTTTGGGTACATCGAGTCTGTGGTCGATCCTCTATTTTACGTCTACGTAGCCGCCCAGGGGCGCGAAGGAGAGGCTCGCTCTTCGCGCGTCGGCGGCCCGGGCTAGGGCCGGGGGGGGGGGTCGCGCGGGGGGGGGCGCGAGGGCGCCGGGTCGTACATAGCCGCGCGTCGCACGGCGCTGGGCGCGGTGCGCGAAGTTGGGGGCGACCTCGCCGAAGTACCTTGACACTCGCCGGTCTGTGTGTTGCGAGCCGCGGCCCCCGGCGTCCCGACCGCTCCGCTTCCCCGCGCGGGCCGTTCTTCGTCCCGAGCCCGTCCGCGCGGGCCCTGGACCCCAGGAGGAGGAGGGAGGAGGAGGAGGAAGAGGAGGAGGAGGCGGAGGAGGAGGAGGCGGAGGAGGAGGAGGCGGAGGAGGAGGAAGGCGGAGGAGGCGGAGGAGGAGGAGGAGATGAGGCGGAGGAGGAGGAGGAGAAGAGGCGGAGGAGGGGAGGAGGAGGCGGAGGAGGAGGAGGCGGAGGAGGAGGAGGCGGAGGAGGAGAAGGCGGAGAAGGCGGAGGAGGAGTAGGAGGAGGAGGAGGAGGAGGAGGAGGAGGAGGAAAAGGCGGAGGAGGAGAAGGAGGAAAAGGCGGAGGAGGAAGAGGAGGAGGAGGAGGAGGAGGAGGAGGAGGAGGAGGAGGAGGAGGAGGAAGAGGAGGAGGAGGTGGAGGAGGAGGAGGAGGAGGAGGAATTTGTTTGAATACTCTGTGAGTTTTTACACATATATATATATGTATATATCGATTCGTCCATAATCCGCCTGTATAGGGGGACACGCCCGACCCGACCCCATGCGGGCAAGACTTGTGCTCATATCCACTGCAGCTTGGAGTCTTGGGCTCCCGTCCCCAGAACCCCCAGGAGCCCTGGATATGGACAAAAGTCTGGCCCCGCAGAGGCTCGACCTTCATGCATATTCAGTGCGCCTGGGCCTTGCGGTTGCTCCTTCCAAGAAAGGTCAAGACGCGCTGGATATGGAGACAGATATTGCCCGCATCCCCAGGCATCTGGTCATCGCCTTCTACCTCACCGCCCTGGTGGGCTGTGGCGGCAACTCCGGCTCCCAGGCCGCCTCGCTGATCCTGCAGGCCCTGGCCACCGGGGAGCTGCGGCCCACCGTGGCGGACGTGCTCCGGGTGGCCGAGAAGGAGCTGCTCGTCGGCCTCGGGGCCGCGGTCGCGCTGTCCCTGGGGGTGGTGGCCCGGATGATCTTCTTCGGGAGCTCGGGGAAGAAACAGCCGCGTGAGCACACTTGGAGGCTCGAGGCTCGGGAGGTTCGAGGCTCGAGGTTTTATCGGAGGTTCTTCGCTCCCTCGCGCCTCCGGGAGGCTCCTCGGGCTTCGACCCCCAGGCCGGGAGGACCTCGAGACCCCCCGGGGGTCCCGGACGGGCGCCCACTGCAGGGGCCCACTTCGCCGACCTCGGGGTTCGGGGCTCGGGGCTGTCGGGCGGTCTCGTAGGTTCTCGGCGGCCTGTGGCCGCGGGGCGCTTCTGCGCCTGCCTCGCCGAAGGCTCTCCGTGGTTCGGGTGCAGCCAGGGGCCCCAGGTAAGGGGACCCGGTTAGGAGCAGGGCCCCGGAGCCCCCAAGTTGACCAGAACGACTCCACCAGGTCTGCCGTATCTGGTGCTTTCTCGGCTGACGGCAGTTCCGGCTCGTGGAACGGGAGGGGAGGGGGCGTCCCACAGTACATATCACTCATCCATGTCCCACTAAACCCAGTTCTGCCAACGCCCGAGTGGTGCCCGAGCGGCCGCCGAAGACTGGAGTTACGCTCAGGAGCGTTGGTTTAGCATGTCCCGCCGCCTGTTCTTGCGAACCACGCTTCGGCGCGACACGCTGACCACGTCCTGGTCCCGGAGCGCTCAGTCCCGAGCGCATCCCAGCCGTCCGCACTCTGGAGCTTTTGGAGGTCCGGTCGGGCTCCTCTTAGATCGGCCCCTGGCCCCTCCTGACGGCGCCTCTGGCGCCGCCCCTGGCGCTCTCCGCGCGTCAGGGAGGCGGGGCCAGCGCCGATCCAAGAAATCCGCGCGGGCCTCCGAAAGTTGACAGTGGGCAGGTCAGGCAAGGATCTGGCCTGTCAGTCGGTGCCTCGCGATCAGTTCTGCTATCCCGAAGGGGCCGCGGAGCCCTGGGGCACCCTGCGAAGCTCGCAGTCCACGGAGAAGGTGCCCCTATAGGTTTCTCCAGGGAGGATCTCTTGTCGTCTGTGCCAGCTGTATGTTTGCGCAGTTGCTCTCCTTCATCAGGAGCCCGCTCGAGGACGCCGCCATCATCGCCATCGCCATGGCGTTCACGGTGCTGTTCTCCGTCCTGTTCGGCGCCCTGACGCCCCTGCTCCTGAAGCGGCTCGGCTTCGACCCGGCGAAGGTGAGCGGGCCGCTGCTGTCCACCACGATCGACATCTTCGGGGTGCTGGCGGCGTGCATCTCCGCGCAGCTGCTGGAGAGCGTCGGCTACCTGCACTGAGGGGCCCCCGCCTCCTCGTGCTCTGGATCGGATCGAATCGGGTTGGCCAGGCATCCAGAGGGGCACGTGGGCAGTTCGGCAGGAGCACATCGGCGACGGAACCAAAGCGGGTCTAACTGCGCCGACATTCGCACGTAAGCTTCACGCGGAAGGTCGCGCGTACGCGCCCTCGTTTCCGATGCCGCGTGCCGCGCTGGTGGCCCGCGTGAGCGACTGCGTAAGGTCGCCATGTCATCGTGCGGAAGACCCGTTTCTCTTCGCCGCTCGCATGTGGTCCGACCAGGGTTCCCTGAGGCCGAATTCAGCGAGCAACGAGCAACGACAGTATTGTTGTTTTCCAAAGTGTTGGAGGCCTGGGTCCTCTGCCCTCCCTTGCCACGCTTGCATCTCGCCTCGGTCCCCCCTCCCAGCTCTCCGACGTCACGGTCTCCCTCGTGGCGTGAGGTCCACGAAGCTCTCGGGCCTACCCCAGGGGCTGGCCCGTCATCCAGGATTATTTTTGTGTTGGTGGTCCTGGGGCCCCGAGACAGGCCTCGAGAATACCAAGGGCGGGAGGTTCCCGTGCGAGCGGAAAAGCGGCTCGGGTGAGCTGGCCCGAATGCGTTTCGAGGTGAAACCAAAGCTGTAGTGCTCAGAACTGGAACGGGCCCAGCCTCATGGTGGGCCCTCTCATGTTCTGTGCACGTCAGCTTTCCCTCAGGGTGTGCCCTTGCCCGTGCCGCTCAACGATGAGTTGTGGAGCGGTGCTGCAGCCTCCCCTGAGCACAGGCCCCCACCTGGAGCAGCAGCCAGACCAGTCGGGCTTCGGTGCTCTCCAGAAGGCCAAGCGGCGGAAACCATGAGTGGCAGGCCTCTCGCGTGCTTCTTCCTGGTGACGGAGGAGGCCCCCGCCCCCCACCCCAATGCCTACAGCAGACAAACTTGCCCGTCCGTGGCGACGAGGACGCCGCGGCCCACGACGACGAGAGAGTGCCCCCCGGGCCTGTGGAGGCCTCCGGAAGTTGGCGCGTGAGCGCCCTCGTCTTCCTTGTGGGGTGCCGCGCTGGTGGCCCGCGTAAGGTCGCCGTGCCATCTCGCGTAAGACCTGGTTTTGATCCTCGCTCAAATGCGCTCATGGCTCGTTCCCCGCGCGCCCCCAGCTGGGCCGCCGCCGAGTTCCCTGCCGCGGCTCCGCACCCCCTACGGGCCACCTGCGAACCCTACCCCACCGCCCCACGACGTTCCTGGGGGGAGGTGGGGTTCACTGCGCTTGGGAGTCCCGAGCGAAGCGACCCCCCCCCCCTCAGCCTCTCAGCCTTGCCTTTCGAAATCGTGGGGTGGTGGGTACTCCAGATTTCGTAATAAAAGGGAGGGGGTCTGGACCCTCCAAGACAAGCCATTTCAGACCTCCCCCGTGGGAGAACCCTCCAAAACATCGTCCCCAGACCCCCCCAAGGCCTCCAAGATAGCCTGGAAGAGACCCCCCCCGAAATGAGACCCCCTCCCTTTTATTACGAAATCTGGAGTAGGGTTCGCATGTGGCCTCCTAGCGGCTCGTTCCCCGCGCGCCCCCAGCTGGGCCGCCGCCGAGTTCCCTGCCGCGGCTCCGCCTACGGGGCCCCAGGAGTGCACACCACCACCGCCTGCCTCGGCCCCGCCCGCCCTCTACCCAGGACTAGATGAGGAAGAGACGGATGGAGGAGGGGGAGGAGGGGAGGGGGAGGAGGAGGAGGAGGAGGGGGAGGGAGGAGGAGGCATGAGGAGGGGAGGCGGAGGCGGAGGAGGAGAGGAGGAGGAGGAGGAGGAGGAAGGAGGCGGAGGAGGAGGAGGAAGGGAGGAGGAGGACGAGGACGAGGACGAGGGACGAGGACGAGGAGGACGAGGAGGAGGAGGAGGAGGGAGGAGGAGGAGGAGGAGGAGGAGGAGGAGGAGAGAAGGAGGAGGAGAGGAGAGGAGGAGAGGAGGAGGAGGAGGAGGAGGAGGAGGAGGAGGAGGAGGGGAGGAGGAGAGGAGGAGGGAGGAGGAGGAGGAGGAGGAAGGAGGAGGAGGAGGAAGGAGGGAGGAGGAGGAGGAGGAGGAGGAGGAGGAGGAGGAGGAGGATGAGGAGGTGGAGGAGGCGGAGGAGGAGGAAGGAGGAGGAGGAGGAGGAGGAGGAGGAGGAGGAGGAGGAGGAGGAGAGACGGCTGGAGGAGGGAAGGGGGGAGGAAGATGGTGGTGTATGCAGCCAACCCGCATGACAAGGGTGGGCAACCTTCCCAAGGGCACCCTTGCATCCTGGCCACCTCGGTCCGTCCTTGGCCGCCTTCGCTGGCCGCGCTCCGCTCGCAGAGTGCTGGCATGGCCTCCCAGGGCCCTTGCATCCTTATCGTGCGTGACAGCGAGACGATTGCGAGTAGAGCTGAGTGTTAAGATTCCTTTTCACTGGCGGGCAAGTTCAAACATCGTGAAACGGCTCTCTATGCTGCCGAATAGATATCCCTATGATGCGACTGGAGGACAGGGGAGGAGGAGGAGGAGGAGGAGGAGGAGGAGGAGGAGGAGGAGGAGGAGGAGGAGGAGGAGGAGGAGGAGGAGGAGGAGGAGGAGGAGGAAGAGAAGGTTGGAGGAGGCTGGAGGAGCGGAGCGGGAGGAGGAAGATGGGGGGGAGGAAGAGAGGGAGGGAGGAGGGAGGGAGGGAGGAGGAGGAAAGGAGGAGAGGACGAGGAAGAGCGGACGAAGGTGGTGGTGGTGGTGGTGGTGTACATTCTAAGGGCTTCCCCCCCCGCTCGGGGGCGCGGGCGGCACGCGCGGCCAGCGCTGGCGGCCCCGGGGGCAGCGCGACCGCCCGGAGGGGGGGTCGTGCCGGCCCGCCTTTTTGCCGCCGTCTGGCGCGGCGGTGCTTCCAGCCAAGACCTGCTCGCGTCGTGAAGACAAGGAGGAGGCGGAGAGGAGGCGGGGGAGGAGGAGGGGGAGGAGGAGGGGGGAGAGGAGGGGGGAGGGGGAGGGGAGGGGGAGGAGGGGAGGAGGAGGAGGAGGAGGAGGAGGAGGAGGAGGAGGAGGAGGAGGAGGAGGCGGAGGAGGAGGAGGAGGAGGAGGAGGAGGAGGAGGAGGAGGAGGAGGAGGAGGAGGAAGAAGCCTCGCCGAGGGCGTTCTGGGGGTGCCTGGATCGTCCCGAACGAGCGCCAGAGACCCGAGGTATGGCCCGGAAGCTGCATTTCTTCGGACGGTTTTGGGACAGATTCGGCCTCGGGAGGCCCTTGCCAGGCCCCGAGGCCGTCGATCAACGATTCGGGGTGAGGAGCTGGCCACGGGGAAGGGGTCGGACAAACAAGAACAGCATCGAGAAAAACTGGGGCCACTGGGGACCCCGCAACACCGCATGTCTTGGACGTAGGGGGCCCCAGAAACGACAGGACCGTGTTTCCACCGTGTCCGAAACAGCGTCTCTTGAACATGGAAATGGCACGGCGAAAAACGGCGACCAGAAACGGCTCCAGAAACGGCTCCAGGATTGGAGCCAGAGCTGGAACCAGCAACAAAACCGGCGTCGGAACCTGCAAACAAACGGCGTCGGAACTGGCAAAAAATGCGCAAGCTGGAACCGGTAGAAAAAACAACGGCCCTGTCGTTGCCAGGGCCCACTAAGGTCTGGGGCGGCCAGCGTAGCGACGTGAGGCGTTCCAGAGAGGGCCGCGTCTTCGAGGGATGAGGCGGGTATCGTTTCCCCCGCGGAGGGCGGCAGAAGGCCAGCGGAAGTCAAGCTCGGGCGGCTCCGCTGTGGTCGTCGTCGTCGTCGTCGTCGTCGTCGTCGTCGTCGTCGTCGTCGTCGTGGCCGTCCTCGTCGTCGCCGTCGTTGTCGTGGCCGTCGTCGTGGCCGTTGTCGAGGTGGCTGGTAGCACTGAGGAGTTGCACCCCCAAGAGATGACAACATTCTGAGTTATGGGTTTTCAGAACCCGCCATGTAGGAATACGATCGGCCGATGATCTGGGGCGGTCAAGAGAGGGATGATGACCACGGGGGGGAATATCATGGCGGGGGCCATCATATCCCCAGATTTCTTCGCGCCTCTTTTTTTAATACGTCCCCGTCCCCCCCTAGGCCGCGCACATGCCGCCGACCATGATTGGCGCCCCCCGCCTCTGGGACGCCTCCCTCTTGGACGCCCCTGAGATGATTCAGCACGCAATGCGGACATCCAGCGCCTCTTCATAAAGAAACCGAGGCGGTTGGCCCGTCGCCATTGTTGGCTCCTGGAGACCGGTTTCAGTTCCTGGGGCCGTCCAAGGACGCCTTCGGATGAGACCCCGGTTCCGGTGAGTGGTGGAGAGGTCTGGGGGCCCACGCATCAAAGCAACCCGAGCGCCGGATTATCTGGAACTACAGCGTACCTGCGCTACAGTGGAGATCCATGCCAAAGAAACACTCTGCTTGCCTCCAGGATGCCCTGGATTTCTTGGGTTTCGCTGGTTTTGCCATGGAAAGCGTGACGTTCCCACACCCAAATCAATGAACGTCCTGGGGTCTCGTTGGGTTTCGGGTGGAATGTTTCTTGTGGTCGAGCCCCGGCGAAGGGGCTTCCACGCCCATCCAGCGGGGCAGAGAGCAATGGACTCTCTCCCTCCTCCTCCTTCTTCTCCTGCTTCTCCTTCTCCTCTCCCCCTCTTCTGCTCTCCCCCTCCTCCTCTTCCTGCTCCTCCTCCTCCTCCTCATCCTTTTCCTTCTCCTCCTCCCCCTCCTCTTCCTCCTCCTCCTCCTCCTCCTCCTCCTCCTCCTCCATCATCGCCCTTCTAGGGCTGTGGGTGGGCGGGTGGGGCCTGGGAGAGGCCGACTTTCGTCGAGGGGGTACCCCCACAGGCTCTGTCATGGTTTGACGCGTCGGCGACCCTGGCACAGGCTTTCAAGTCTGAATGGTGCCAGCATCCCAGGGTCGGCCTCCGAAGCGGGGTGTTCCCCCGCACCACCGCCCCGGGGGATCGGCCTTCGGGGCATTCCGCAGGCGATCGGCCAGACACACACATATCCACTGTCCACCGCCCGCTGGGGTCCCAGGACGGCGGGCCCCCCCCCTTCCAGGCGGTGGGGCTGAAGGTGTCCCCGCCTCGCACGGCCGACGTCGGGCGAGCTGCACTGATGGAAAGCCGCGGCCGTTCCAGGTGGAGCGGGGCCACGACGCATGCCCGCCGTGCTCGAGGATGCCTGAAGACGCGTGGGAAGGGTCGGGGGAGCGCAAGACCCGGGTTTGCCAGGACTCGGGTTCGCCATCGTTGCATGACGACCGCGCCTCGGATTTTGACGAGGAGGAGTTTCGTGGGATGTCTGCAGCGGGAGGCCTCGTCAAAATGCAGGCTCGGCCTCGTCATTTTTTTGACGACCTCGTCGGGGATTTCCGAGTCCCCTGTACCCAGGTCTTACGTCCCCCTGAAAGGGAGGGGGGGGGGGGGCATCGCGTGGGGGGTGTCCTTCGCGCCGGCGCGGGGTGGGTGGGTCGCGTCGGGTGCTGGCGAAGAGAGCTCTGTGCTCGTCCGCGGCCCGTAGCCAGGCCCGCCCTGGGCCCCGGGGGCCGTGTGTGCGCCTTCCGGGCCTCGCCGGGGGGGAGGCGTGCAGCACCGCTCCGGGGCCCCTGGAGGGGCCTGGCCAGGCACGGCGGAGGCGTGCAGAGATATCTTCGGGGGCGGAAAAGAGGGGGGTGACGACTAGGGGGGGGTGGATACCATGGCGTGGGCCATGATATTTCTCCAGATTTCATGGCGCCTCTTCTTCTTTCATTACGTCCCTGGCCCCCCCGCTGGGCCGCGCACATGCCGCCGGTCACGATTTGCACCCCCCCCTCTGGGACACCCCCTTCTTGGCCGCTCCCGATATCTCTGCTCGCCCCAGTAGAAGGGGGGGGCGGGGGGATCAGAGCGAGCCGGTCGCGCGGGGCGGCATGGGAAAGGGGGGTGCCTGCGATAAAACCATCTTTCACCACCCACCAAACCACCCCAACCCAACCCGAAGGCCTCATTTTGCCCTCCATTTCCAGTGGGGGGGGGTCCGGGAACATTGAAAAAACACATATGGAGCCCATACCCCCCCCAACCCGAAATTCGGGTCTTCGGGTTGGGTTGGGGTGGTCTGGTAGGTAGTCAATCTTGGCGACGCAAGAGCGGGTCGTGTGCGCCGACCTTCGCGCGCAAGCTGCTCGCGCAGGCTGCTCGCGCAAGCTCGCGCGTGGGCGCCCTCGCTCCCGGCGTGCCCTGCCGCGCGGGCGGCCCGCGCAGGCGGCGGCGTGAGAGCATGGACGCCACCTCGCCCAAGACCCGTGGTGTCCGAGGCCCGGAAACCAGCACTTCACTGATTTTGCGCCCCGGGGCCCACTGAGGCCCCAGGGGGCCCCAGATTGGTGAAGTGATGCTTTTTTTTCCCACGCGAGGACCCCGAAATCCATCACTATTCACTAAATCGAGCGCCCAGGACGAAAGAGTCAGGGGCCGAACTATTGCTGCTGCGATGCCATGCATCGGCCTCGCATGGTGCCTCGCCGCTCCTCGACGCACAGCGCAGCGTTGGGCTCGAGGGGCCGCTCGGCTGCTGGCGGGGGGGCCCCGGCCAAATGGCCGCGGCGCGGCGTCGGCCGGCCCCCGCGGCGCGGGGCGGCGGGGGGGAGGCCTAAGTAGGCCCGCCGCGGAGGCGGCCGGCGCGCGCCGGTTCGCGGAGCGGCGGCTGCCGGCGGCGGGGTGACGCGTGGAGCTCGGGGAAAGAAAGCAGTGGCTTTCGAAGCGTCCCGGCCTGCCCAATCTCGCCGAGCGCGTTCCTCAGGAGGGAAAGAAACACACAGACACACTGAATCGTCGATCCCCCAGAAAATATGGGAAGATATGGGAAGTGGTGGGGAAGACAGAAACCCAGAACATATGGGAAAGTATGGGGCATCCTTTTATGTGTGTGTATTTATTTGTGTGTCCCAGGGCCCCTTCAGTTCCGCTGCTCGCAAAGTGCCTACCCGCAAACGTCCGACGAAACCCACGTGCGCCTCGATGTCATCGATCGTAAACTCCCCCACGGCGGATCCAGGCCATTTGCGAGTATTGACTTGGCAAATAGCGGAACCCGCGTGCCTATGATCGGCCCACCAAGGAAGGTCCTAAGATAAGACCTGTGTCTTGCACAATCTGTTCCCAGGACACTTCTGGCTGGGGCTGCCCTGCGTCAACACAGCGGCTTCCTGCTCTCAGAACGCTGCCTTTGTTCTCGGAGCACTTTTTGGGAGTTCTGAGAAGCCTTCGTGGTAGGCCTGTAGGAATACCCGGACGGTCGGTCCCTGCTCAATCAGGGGGAGATTGTGCAAGCGGCTTCCAGCATCGCGAACGCAGGCGGCGCATCACCGGCCGCTCCCTGGGAGTTTGACGCATCTGGTCGGTGGTCTCTTGGAGGCAGTCTTGAAGTCTCTTTGGGGTCTCTTGGGCGCCTTTTGGGGGGGGGCCTCTGCTGGGCCTCTTGGGGGCTTCTCGGAGGCCTGCTGGCGGTCTGGGAGGTCCCGCTTGGGCAGGAAGCTGAAAATGTACTTTCGAGCTCTGGCTCTAGGGCCCTCGGTCTTCGCCCTCTGCCGCCGACCCCCCCCTCTCTGGTTGCCTGCGCGGCGGGGTCGACGTGGTTGGTTGTTGGATTGTCTGGTCGGTTGGCGCTCTGGCAGCTCGGCTGCTGGCTGGCAGGCTTGCCAGCTGACTGGTCGGGGCGGGCTCAGAGGCTTCTTTCTGGCCTGCTGGGGCCTCTGAGTGGGCCTCTGGAGGGGCCTTTCTGTTCACATAGTTTCTTCTCCGTCGTGGGGCCGGAAATGAGCGGAGAGGGTTTCTTGGGATCTTCCTATGGGCGATCATGGAGGTGCTTGCAGTCGGAAAGTGCCTGATAAAACCCCGCCGGGGGAGTCGAGTCGACGTCGTGAATCGCGTAACTGTCGCAGGGTCTCTTGTTGGGCTATCTTGAGGATCTTTGGAACTTTCTTGGACCAGTCTTGGGATTTTTCTGACTGGGAATGTGGCTCCTCTTGGGGCTCTTTGGTGGTCTTTTGGCAATGCTTGGGGGCCCAGGGGGCGGTTTCCAGAAGCCTTAAGTCGGGCCTGTCTGTCCCTGTACAGGCGGAATATTGAGAAATTATTGAACAATAGTCGGGTGACGACTTTGGGAGTATTGTTTGATCATTGTTGACTCTGTTTGGAGTATTCTTTTATATTTCCTCCAGAATCTGCCTGTAGGGGGACATGGCCGACCTGACGGGAGCCCCTCCGAGTTTCCCCCCTGGGAGCCTCTTGGGCCATCTCGGGGCCCTCTTGGGCCGTGGGGCTCCCTCGGCAGCCTCCTGGGCCGCCTTGGGCCGGCCTGGGGGGGCCTGTCGTGGGCCGCCGTGGGCTCTCGGAAGCCAGAGTTAGGTCGGGCATGTCCCCCCAACAGGCGGATTCCCAGCAGGCGGATTTTGGAGGAAAGATGAAAGATAGACGAAACATACCCCGATATAGTATACACAAAAACAGTCGAAACATCGTCCCGAGACTTTCTTTTGTTGACTATTTTTGTATATTCAGCCTGTAGAGGGGCATGCCCGGCTTAAAGCCAGAGGATCGTTTGCACGTGAGAGTGACCTTGCGCCGGAGTGACCTCTGATGCGGGCCCACCAGGGTCCCCCGATCGCCGAGCGCGTTGCGATAGGAACGTCTTGCGCGCTCATGTTTTGCCCCACCGTGGCCCCCCCAAAGCCAGGCACCAAAAAGGTCACTCTTGCCCGGGGTCGTTCCTGCGTGTAGCAGAGAGGAGGCGAGAACACGACAATCGTTCCAAACGTGTGGGGGTTCGAGTGCTTCGGGCGGCATGCGGGGCATTTTTTGGGGCGTCGGAGTTTGCAGCTGGAGTCCCTATCGGGAGGTGCGTATAGGTGAGCTCGTCGCCCCCCCCACCCCACCCGCCCCCCCCCCTCCAGTGGGATCTTGGGCCCTTGAGGGGATTCGGCGGCGAGCGAGGGGAGGGAAGTGAGAAGGAGAAGGCCTCCTCAGAAGGCGGCGGGACTTCTCAGAAGCCATCGCGCCTTTTGATAAGTTTTTTTCTGTCTTCAGGAAGGCTTAGACAACTTATTAGAAGGCTGGTGGACTTCGAACCTTCTGAGAAGGCCTCCTCCTTCTCGCTTCCCCCCCCTCGCTCGCCGCCGAGGGACGGGGAGCCAGGGGGAGAGGAGCAGCCACTGTTTGCAACAGGGGCGGACTCCGACTTCACCACCCACCAAACCACCCCAACCCAAGCCAAAGGCCTCAATCAGCCCTCCATTGCCGGTGTGTGTGTGTGGGGGGTCGGGGAACACACATATACAGATGGGGCCCCTACCCCGCCAACCCGAAATTCGGCTCTTCGGGTTGGCTTGGCGTGGTCGCTCTTCGGGTTGGCTTGGCGTGTGGTCTGGCCGGTAGCCACGAGCGCCACCGAACTCCACGCACGAAGGCCCTCCGAGGTCCGAGCGGCTCTCCCACTGGTCGGCACTGCGCCCCGTGCCCCCGTGCCCCCGGAAGGGCGCCCCCAGCGCCGCGCCCGGCGCACGCTCCGCGCGCCGAGGCACCCTCGGGTGGTTCGGGCGTCCAGGGCCCCGAATCCTCCGGGGCAACTCGGGTCAGGGCTCACGCGGGTTCGCTTTTTTTTTCGGGGGTCCGAACCCGAGTTGCCCCGGGCCCGAGACACCCCGGATAGTTGGGGGGTCCAGGGCCCCGAATCCTCCGGGGCAACTCGGGTCAGGGCATTTCTTTATGTTCTTTTTTCGCTATTTTATTCTTTTTATTTTTGTTTTTTGGTTTCTTTATTTTATTTTTTTTTTTTTTTTTTTATTTTTTTCTTTTTTTTCTGTCTTTTTCTTTTATTTTTTTCCTTTTTCTGTTTTTTTTGTTTTTTTTTTTTCTTTTTTTTTTTTTTTTTTTTCATTTTTTTTTTTTTCTTTCACGCGGTTGCGCTTTTTTGTTCGGGGGTCCGGGCCCGAGTTGGCCCCGGGCCCGAGACAACCCGGATGATTCGGGCGTCCAGAGCCCCGAATCCTCAGGAGTAACTCGGGTCAGGGCTCACGCGGGTTCGCTTTTTTTTTCGGGGGTCCGAACCCGAGTTGCCCCGGGCCCGAGACACCCCGGATAGTTGGGGGGTCCAGGGCCCCGAATCCTCCGGGGCAACTCGGGTCAGGGCTCACGCGGGTTTGCTTTTTTTTGTCGGGGGTCCGGACCCGAGTTGCCCCGGGCCCGAGACAACCCGGATGATTCGGGCGTCCAGAGCCCCGAATCCTCAGGAGTAACTCGGGTCAGGGCTCACGCGGGTTCGCTTTTTTTTTCGGGGGTCCGAACCCGAGTTGCCCCGGGCCCGAGACACCCCGGATAGTTGGGGGGTCCAGGGCCCCGAATCCCTTTTGGTTTTTATTCTTTTTACCTGGGCAACTCGGGGCAGGTCACGCGGGTTTGCTTTTTTTGTCGGGGGTCCGGACCGAGTTGCCCCGGGCCCGAGACAAACCGGATGATTCGGGCGTCCAGGCCCCGAATCCTCAGGAGTAACTCGGGTCTTTTTTTTCGGTTCGGGTCAGGCGCACGCGGGTTCGCTTTTTTTTTTCGGGGAGTGGGGGCGAACCCGGAGTTGCCCCGGGCCACGAGACAACCGGATAGTGGGGGGTCCAGGGCCCGAATCCTCCGGCTTCCCCGGCAACGCTTCTTACACTTTCGGTCGGGTCAGGGCTCACGCGGGTTTGCTTTTTTTTTGTCGGGGGTCCGGACCCGAGTTGCCCCGGGCCCGAGACACCCCGGATAGTTGGGGGGTCCAGGGCCCCGAATCCTCCGGGGCAACTCGGGTCAGGGCTCACGCGGGTTTGCTTTTTTTTTGTCGGGGGTCCGGACCCGCGTTGCCCCGGGCCCGAGTTACCCCGGATGATTCGGGCGCTCAGAGCCTTGAATTATTAGGGGTAACTCGGGTCAGGGTTAACTCGGGTTCGTTTTTTGGGGGGTCCGAACTCGAGTTATCGCGGCCCCGAGTTATTCGGAAAATTCGGGCGTCCAGAGGCCCGAATCATCAGGGGCAACTCGGGTCAGGGCTCACGCGGGTTCGTGTTTTTTCGGGGGTCCGGACCCGCGTTGCCCCGGGCCCGAGTCACCCCGGATGATTCGGGCGTCCAGAGCCCCGAATCATCAGGGGCAACTCGGGTCAGGGCTCACGCGGGTTCGCTTTTTTTTCGGGGGTCCGAACCTGCGTTGCCCGGGGCCCGAGGCACCCTGGATCGGGCGTCCAGAGCCCCGAATCCTCAGGAGTAACTCGGGTCAGGGCTCACTCGGGTTCGTTTTTTTCGGGGGTCCGAACCCGCGTTGCCCCGGGCCCGAGTCACCCCGCATAGTTCGGGCGTCCAGAGCCCCGAATCCTCAGGGGCAACTCGGGTCAGGGCTAACTCGGGTTCGTTTTTTTTGGGGTCCAGACCCGCGTTGCCCCGGGCCCGAGACACCCCGGATGATTCGGGCGTCCAGAGCCCCGAACCATCAGGGGCAACTCGGGTCAGGGCTCGCTCGGGTCTGTTTTTTGGGGGGGTCCGGACCCGAGTTGCCCCGGGCCCGAGTTACCCCGGATGATTCGGGCGTCCAGAGCCCCGAATCATCAGGGGCAACTCGGGTCAGGGCTAACTCGGGTTCGTTTTTTTGGGGGTCCGGACCCGCGTTGCCCCGGGCCCGAGTTACCCCGGATGATTCGGGCGTCCAGAGCCCCGAATCATCAGGGGTAACTCGGGTCAGGGTTAACGCGGGATCGTTTTTTTTTGGGTCCGAACTCGAGTTATCGCGGGCCCGAGTTATTTCGGAAAATTCGGGCGTCCAGATTCCCGAATCATCAGGAGTAACTCGGGTCAGGGCTAACGCGTGTTCGTTTTTTCGGCGGTCCGAACCCGAGTTGCCCCGGGCCCGAGTCACCCTGGATAATTCGGGCGTCCAGAGCTCCGAATCATCAGGGGTAGCTCGGGTCAGGGCTGACTCGGGTTCGTTTTTCGGGAATCCGAACCCGAGTTGCCCCGGGCTCGAGGTACCCTGGATAATTCGGGCGTCCAGAGTCCCCAGTCCTTCCTTTTCTGCGTTTTTTACGCGGTCTGCTATTATTTATGGCGATAATGCCGGATCTGCATTAATGCTCTTTTCTCTGAAATTATTATTCGGGGATCTGAATTATTTGGCTGGAATATCTCGGCTTCCTGAATTATAATTCCGGAACCTGAAATAATAATTCCGGAATCTGAAATTATAATTGCGGAATCTGAAGTATATATACTCGGGAATCTGAATTAGCAAACGAGTATAAATTCAGTAAGTTTGTATACATATACACGTACGTGCACATATTCATAATATATGACACCGTATAGTTCGGCATCATGTGTATAACATCGTTTAATTATGCATAAATGTATACATCTAAAAATGCATAGACATGTATATGATATGCATATAACCAAATATGTGTGTAACCAAAAATCAGGCAGTATGTCTTCACATTCTTTATTCATCTATATAACGCTCTATTCAAAACGAAATCCCGTCCTCTTGGAACGTTCCCCGACACACGTAAATTGGGCTGGAGCGCGTGAGGTGGATGTTTATGTGACCGTATTTCTGTTCGGCGCAGCAAGCTCACGCTGCTCAGCCGTTGTGGCTCTGTCTATATGTTCGGGCTGTAGTCACAGCAACCGAAACCATAAGGAGCATGGCAGTCGGCCAGCCCGCCCCATCTCCCAGGTCTTCTCGTGAACCTTGGGTGGGCTTGGGGCCGAATGCCATGCTGCTTTTGTTTTCCTATGCCGTGGCGCTGTCTCATGCTGGTTCACCGATCCGTCTTGCAGACAACACTAAAAGAACTTTGTTCCTAGGCAGGTCCCAGGGGATGGTGGATGGGGGGTATGTCCAAAAAGTCTGCTGGGTTACCTTGTAGTTCTTTCTGTGTTGACTGCTTTGCCCTGGCACCCATGGCGCCGCTTCCATGGTCCACCGTGCTGTTCCTCGGAATGCTGGGCGGACTCAGGATCCCGATTGTCGCGCCGCCTTCGAGGGTGATGCTGGAAGTAAGAACTGGGAGGATCATACGATGGTAGAGGACTATAGAGGAGGGGGGAGGGACAACCGAGGTGAAAGGAAGGCAGCGAGAATTGGGAGGAACAGCCGAAGCGGCATCCTGAGGACGGCCATCTAAATGATTTTACAAGTTGTTGTTCGTCGTTCGGAATGGCGCGAAGCTGACCGCGCTCCGTTCCTCCCCAGGGGTCGGCGAGGGGGCGCGAAGCGCAGTGGACACGCAATTCAGGCTATCCGAATTCGAATGTATCGGGCTCAAGCTTCATTCTTATCGCGGGCACAGCGGCCCTCTGTTTTCCGAGATGGGTCGACCAAAGATGTGGAAACCCAGATGTGGCGACGCGGACTCGGCCGAGAACTTGATACAGGACACGGGGGCCTTCTCAACCAACCCAAGGGCAGGGGGCCGTCCTCTCCATGTCCTCCCACCTCAACCTCAAGTCGTCATGCCCTCCCACCGCCTCATGTCCCACCCACGCCCGCGCCCACCTCATGTCCTCATCCCACGCCGGCCTGATGCCCTCCTACCTACCCACACCCACCTCATGTCCTCCCACCTCCTCCGCCACTCCTCCTACCTCAATTGTTTTGCGCTGGTCGCAGGACGCACTGACTCCGCACCTCAGGAACTACGTCGAGCAGCATGGCATGATCAACTACCCTTCGACAGACCCCAGGACGGGCGTTGACGTAGACTGTCTGGTGGAACACGCTGATCTACTATCACCTTTACTAGCGTTGGACCCGAGGGGAGGATACTTCGACCATAAGGACGTTGTAAGAGGCATCGACAAACTGTTCAACACGTCTCTGGGCAACTCGCTGCTGCGGAGAGTCTCACGGAGGTGCGGCATTCCAATCGAATCGATCGCAGACCACCTCGCGCTCAGGCTCCGTGTGATGCTGGCGCACGTCCGCGTCAAGATCGACAATACCACGGCGCAGACTAGGACGACATTGCCTCCTCGACTGCAAGATCTCATGGGGATGATATCGGTTCGGGCGCCATCGAGGTCACCGCCCGCAACAAGAGGCAGTGGCAGTGCAGGTGGCAGCTCAGGAATATCATCGGTCAACAACAAGCCGATGCCCTTCCCCTACTTCAGGGACAACCCGAGCGATGATGGAGAGTCGGCAGGTGAGGAGGAGCGGGCGTACCCGATATTCTGTCAGTATGATGGCGTCAAAGTGTTTTGTACATTGTCAGATGGTCAAACTTCTGATGCGACGAGCTTCACCAAGGACCCCAACGGTTTCCTGATGGCCGTCTTCGATAGCATCCAGAACGACCACGGCGAGCCGTATTCCCACATCACTGAGTTGACGCGCGACTTCTTGAGTGATGATGGCCAGCTGCGGGCTCCAGCGTCAGCGGTGAAAGTCAAGAAACGGCCCGCAGCTTGCAAGCGACCAGCCGCCGCGAGCAAGAGGCCAGCGGCAGCAGCACCAGCAGCGCCAGCAGCACCAGCACCAGCAGCACCAGCACCAGCAGCTCCACCAGACGGAGATGATGAGAGCGACCAGGATGAAGAGGGCGAGGAGGAGACGCACGCGGACGAGGACGAGGACGACGCCGAGGGCGACGCGGCCGCCGCAGCCGTCGTGCACAAGCGTCCAGCTGCTAAGGCAGCTCCCACTCCTCCTCCTGCTCCTCCTCCTCCTCCTCGTTCTCCTCCAGTTCCATTCGCCTCCTCCTGCCGCTGCTCAGTCCCGTCTCCTGATTTGATGCTGTCGTTGCTCCTACTCCTCTCCTCCTCATCCCCTCCTCCTCCTCTTCCTCCTCCTCCTCCTCCTCCTCCTCCTCCTCCTCCCCCTCCTCCTCCTCCTCCTCCTCCTCCTCCTCCTCATCCCCCCTCCTCGTCGGTCACGGAAGCGGAGATTTCGAGACTGTTGAATGCCCTATCCGAAATCGGTGAAGCTGCTGAGGACTTTGCCTGCAAACAAGAGGATTGGGGCAGCTAACACCACATCATCCAACCTATTCCTGGGATTCTCCCGTTCCTCCTCCCCTTCCCGCTCCATTAACCTCCTCCTCCTCCTTTTCAGTCTTACGCTTCTCAGAACCTTTCTCCTCTTCTCCCTCCTCCTCCTCCGCCTCCTCCTCCTCCCCTTCCTCATTCTCCTTCTCCTTAGTTTAGACAGTAAGTTCAGAATTAAGATGGTATAAGTAGGTAGACACCTAATAGTGAGGAGGAAGTTAGAGGAAAGGGGATCTAGCAGTTATAATCCATCCCCCCCCCCCATACAAGTAAGTACAAGCTGCCAATAGCCAGAGATCTAAAGAAGAATAAAGAGACTGAACCCTGGCAAGAAATTTGGAGAAAAAAAACCCAATAAAAAGCAGGCAAGTCTGTAAGTAGAGCTATAGATAAGAGGGAAGAGCTATCCCCCTCCTCCTCCTCCGCAACTTTCCCCCCATTTGTTTTTTTTGGTTTTTTTTTACTCATTCTCCCCCTCCCCTTCGCGAGCCTCACCCCCGCGCTCCCGAGGCCTATCCGATCGAGATGGTCCTGCGCGCTGGCCACAGCGGGGCCACCTGCATATTCCTCAAGAGCACTGGGCAGGCTAAGCAGGTCCTGCAAGTGGACTCCTCCTCCCCCGACCACGACGATTCGAGGTCCATCGCCAATAAGATTCGCGAGGCCATGGAATCCCCGATCTCCGAGAAGCTGAAACCATACACGAGTGTGAACGAGATCCCCAAGGATGATTTGACCTGGGTCAGGACCACGCTGAAAACCGAGAGGGATGCCGAGTAGTGAGCTGGGTGCTGAGCATGAGCCAAACCATCACGGGCGCACATGCGCATGACCCGTGGGTTTGCGAAACCTTGCATGTAGAGTTCTCCCTCCCTCTCCCTCTCTCGATCTCTTGCTCATCCTGCAGGCCCCCCCAGGGGGGCCAGCCATCGGGACCCCACAGAAAGACGCCATAAGAAAGAAAAACAAAACAGAGTTGACATTACCGATCTCGGTGAACACCGCATCAACAAACCTTGCAAGGGACCGTTGAAACAAACGGCCACAACACATCTGATTTGCCAACTGTGGGTAAGAGGGGGGAGACGGAGGAGGAGGATGAGGATGATGATGAGGAGGAGGACGAGGACTCCGACGAGGATTGGGAGGAGGATGCGGATCGAGGAGGAAGAGGATGATACGGAGGAGGAGGAGCAGCAGCAGCAGCAGGGCATGGACTGGTGTGCTTGCTACTTCTTGTTCTGCCGATGTTTAAAAGCATCTCCCAGACAAGCCACGGCGATGATTGCCGCAGATGCTCGATCTCGCTGCCCACCCGTGCGCGGCGTACCCTTTCAATGGCTTGCGGACACACATGACCCCGAGCGAGAATGTAGAGTGGTTGACGTTGTGGAGGTGTTCGGCAACGCACTGATTTTTCGAGCTGCGCAGCAGGCTGGACTGACCGCGATGATGTTTGACCCACAGTGGGATCGTAGGATGGACATCCTGACAGACCAGGGGTTCGTGAGCCTTCAGGGGACTTTATTGCAAGTCAAACGTGGGGGGTTGGTATGGTGGTCACCTGACTTTACCAATTGGGTTCGGAAGGGATCTGGAGCGCAGAGGCACGACGACTGGTCAGTATCCCCGCCTACACCAAGTTCAATGCTACACCCTGGCCCTAACATCGAAGGAGATGCTATGAACGAGGACGTGCGTCACACAAATATGATAGCGAGGAGAATGGTATACCTAATCCGTCTTTGCAGCATGCGAGGCGTCCACACGATCATTGAGAACCCAATTGCGTCGCTGTTATTCCGCTACCCTCTTGTGTCTAGCATGCTCGTAGACCTTGGATTTTACGCATCAGAATGCCACATGTGTCGTTTCAGGGAAACCCACGAGGCCCCAGGGTCGACACCCAAAGCCCCATTGCTACTGTACTCTAGTTGCTGGTGGATCGTGGGGACATGCACGATGTGCGCATGCAAGTGCCGCCACGAGCCAATCGAGAAGGACCGCCCAAAGTACACCGCTAAATTTTGCAAGTTCATTCTCGAGAGCTACATTTACTGCCGCTACAAAGAGCCACCGAACATGACGATACCAACGGGGTGGGGAGGGGATTCGGGGAGTGACGGGAGCACCTAGCGACAAGCACGTTGCAATATTGCATGTGATTCGGACTTAAGGGAGAGGTGGATGAGCCACCGCACTAATGCTGGGGCTGGCTGGGAGTGTGAGGTGGTTGGTCAACAACCGCACGATGCAGGCTCTTGGGGCTGCCTTTCTACGACACGTCTCCCCTGGTGGCATCCCCGAAACGAGCGAGATGACGGCGTGGTGGGTGTCAGTCAGAGACCAGGCCACGCTGGGCCACGTGCGAGCCTCCAAGCCATCGCCAGGGGTGGGTGGCAACAGAACGGCGTCCGAGCCGCATGCCCACTCATCCCGCGTGACGGCTTGCAGGCGCGCTGTGCTTATGGGGGGTGGGGGCTGCCTCCACCTCCACCTCCACATCCTTCTCCTCCTGTTCCTCCTCCTCCTCCTCCTCCTCTTGCTCCTCTGCCCTCGCCCTCCTCCTCGACTTCCTCCTCTGCCCTCGCCCTCCTCGCCCCCATCCTCTCCACCCCTCTGCCATTGCTTGGGGGGGGCCTCCAGGACGCCGATGTCTCCGCGGCCCCTCAAATGCTCGGGGAGGCACTCGACCAGTCGACCGAGGATCAAGGAGCCGAGGTCATCAGGAACACCCCCCAAACGGTCGAGCAGGTAAAGCTCGAGTTGACGACGCCAGCAAAAGGGCGCAAACCCAAACCCAGAACCGCCAAACGGAAACGCAAGCCCGTAAGCGACGACGACTCTGCAAACGAGATCCCCGATGAGCGGAAGGACTTGGTGACGGTCGATCTCGCTAGCCCCCAGCCGTCTGCGCCGCCGCACACGCCGTTGAACTCTAGGACCCATGGGAGAGGGAGGAGGAAGACGAAGGGGAGGATAATGATGGCGATGAGGAGGAGGAAGAGGAGGAGGAAGAGGAGGTGGAGGAGGAGGACCAATGGGATGATGAGTACGACGAGGAAGAGGAGGATGACGAGGAGGAAGAGGAGGAGGGCGGGCAAGGGCAGGAGCAGGACCAGACATAGAGGCGGTGAGGGTGGGGGGGGATGAGGAGGAGTGAGGGAGGAAGAGGAGGAGAAAGAGGAGGAGGAGGAGGAGGAAGAGGAGGAGGACGAGGAGGAGGAGAAGGAGGAGCGAGGAGGTGGAGGGAGAGGAGGAATAGGAGGAGGAAAAGGTGGAGGAGGAGAGCGTTGACCACTATTGGAGATGAGGTTCGCACGGTTGAGGGTGCGCCGCCTTGCCCTGCCCGACAGGGCCATGCCAGACAATTGCACCTCGAGGGAGAGAAGCTAGGAGAAGGAGGGGGAAGATGAGGAGGAGGAGGGGGGGACAGAGAGAGAGAGAATAGGAGGATGAGGAGGAGGATAAGGAGGAGGAGGAGGAGGAAGATAACGTAAGATGTTGAGGAGCAGGATGATGAGGAGGGGTGGTGAGGGAGAGGAGGAGGACGCCGCGCGGGTCCGCCAGGACCTCTTGGCCGTCCTCTTCCAACTCGTCCGCCAAGCCCGCTGTCTGATATCTAGGGCAGTGCCAGGCGCTGCCGCTTCATGATGCTTCGTGACAGGCAGCCTTTGTTATAACTCGGGCCGCGTGGGCGCGCCCTGGACTCCTCTGGGCGCCCCTGAACCCGCCAAAATTGCCGACAGAAAAATGACAGAAAAATGACAGAATTTTTACAACGGGAAACAATACAGAAACCGAAATGACAGAAAAATGCCGGAAAAATGCCGGAATTTTTGCCCCCCCAGGACCCCCCCCCAGGACCCCTCCAGGACCCCCCCAGGGACGGCCCCCATGATCAGGGGATAGGGATCCGAGGTCGCGGTGTAGACGGTATGAGGGATGAGGGATGACGAGGATGATGGACGATAGCTCTTGGATGATGTCCCGCGCCCCATACGCCTCCCTCCTCCTCCTCCTCCTCCTCATCCTCCTTCTCCTCCTCCTCCTCATCATCCTCATCATTATTTCAATCATATCCCATCATCGTCGTTTCATCATCATCATCATCCTTCTCCTCCTCCTCCCCTAACTTCCTCCCTCCTCTTCCTCCTCCTCAAACTCTCTCCTCCGCCTTCCTTCCCTCCTCCTCCTCCCTCCTCCTTCCTCCTCCACCCTCTTAGCCTTTCCCTCTCCCCCTCCTCCTCCTCCTCCTCCTCCTCCTCCTCCTCCTCCTCCTCCTCCTCCTCCTCCTCCTCCTCTTCCCCCTCCCCCCTCCTCCTCCAGCTTCTCCTCCTTCTCCTTCTCCTTCTCCTCCTCCTCCTCCTCCCCCTCATCCTCCTCCACCTCCTTCCCCTCCTCCTCCCACCCCGCCCTTGCGCTTTCCGCGGGGTCCTCCAAAGAGGAACTTCCGCAGCGCGCGGGCGCTGCTTCCTACCTCAAATCATTGAGGATCGTTGGTGCAACCCCTGGGGTCGAACGTGTCTTTCCAGATGGGGTTCGGGTCAGCTACGGCGGTCGCGGGAGCGTAGGTGGGGTAGGTCAGAAGGCACGGGAAAGCAGATCGAGATCTGCGATCCCCCTTCTGACCCGCTCCCCAGGCCCCCGTTGCCGACGTGCTGGACCCGTCGCCCCTAACGTCGTCGAGATATGGCCCCCGAGGCCGCTGATGTCGCAGCCCGTCCGTAGCCATTTCGTGTCGAGCCGAAGTTCGCCACTCGCCGATCCGACGTTCTGAACCCTGAGCGCCATGGCCAAGGGGAAGAAGATGGCACCGATCAAGCATGAGAACGCAGAGGCCCAAGAGAGCGGGCCAAACGTGACTAAGAAGCTCCCGAAGGCGCTGAAGGATCTCATA
Organism: Prorocentrum cordatum; assembly: GCA_963575745.1. Lineage (NCBI taxonomy): Eukaryota > Dinophyceae > Prorocentrales > Prorocentraceae > Prorocentrum > Prorocentrum cordatum. Next base: position 5,527 of record CAUYUJ010004996.1, on the reverse strand, counting down.
GATAAGGCCGACAACGACCCCGACAAGCTTGCGACCCTGATCGGTGGAATGTCAGCAGCAGAAAAGAAAGGGCCCTTCTCAGCGATGTCGTACTACCTCAAGACAAACAAGCCGCAAGCATTCAAGGAGTACCATGATCAGACGAAGGGCAACGACAAAGCCAAGATCGATTGGCTTATGCGCTTTACCTTGAACCCATCTGAAGGTGGATGTATCGCCAAGAGCAGTACCTCAGTGAAGCGCCAGCGACGAGATGGAGTGGAAGACGCGTGGCTCACGGAAGCCGAGCTGGCGGGCCCGCTGTGGCTCAACAGCGCCGCACGCGCTGCGGCGATCGTCAAGGAACTAGAGGGCAGGCCGCATTCGAGGAGCAAGGCGCTCCGCGACCTGGGCGTCCTCGAATATCATTTCTTCAGGGACGCCGTCGGCACCTCGACGGACACGACTACTCACAGTGCGGAGCTTGAGACGTCGACCGATATTGCCGTCGAGGACTTCAAGCGGGTGCAGAAGAACATGATGCAGGGGCTTGATGAAGACTTCCAGGCTCCTTTCGGCGCTCCCTCGTCCAGCTCCAACCCCAAGAAGAAGATGACCAAGGCGGAGAAGGAAATAGCTAGGCTCGAACAGGAGAGCAAAGCTCAGGCGGACTTCGACAAGCAGATTGAGGGTCTCGACGAGGAGGCTAAGCAGGCCAAGATCGACGAGAAGAAACGGTCAGATGCCAAGTCCGCGCTCGACAAGCATTACAGGGAGATGAGTTCCAAAGTCTATAACTGGCGGAAGGTGTGCGAGATCGAAAGCCCGAAGGTCGTGGAAGCGCTGATCCAGAAGCAGCACCCCAAGGAGACAGCGGCTTTCGTCCAGAACAAATCTATCCAGATGCTGACTTCGATCACGGAGTTCATCACAAAGACCTTGGCCAAGCAGCCCAAAGGCCAGGGTCTCTCGGTGGAGGAATGCAGCGCTGACTTGAAGACGACGAAGGAGACCTTCGATGAGCTCGAGAGGGCCTGGAAGCTGTTCGATAAGACTGTGTGGAACGACATGAAGGGGCATGCGAATGCGCCGACCGGGGAGGCCTGATGGACACCTCGCAGCGCTACCTTTTGGCGGCGTGCGCCGCCGTGCGCACTTTGCGCACGAGGGTTCCGCTCTGGCGTGAGCGGAGTGGGGTGCGGCAACAACGCCGCGAGGTTGCGCAAGAAACCATGAGATGCTCCGAGAGCCCCGAGGGACATCACGGAGGAGGTCCAGGAGAAAGGGAAGGGGTAGGAGGGGGAATAGGGGGAGGAGCAGGATGAGGAGGCGCGAACAAAAACTAAAACCTAGGAGGAGGGGACAGAGGAGGAGAACGAGGAGGCAGAGGAGGAGGAGGAGGAAGAGGAGGAGGAGGAGGAGGAGGAGAAAGTGGAGGAGGAGAACGATGATGAGGATGCTGAGGACCCCAGGGGCTCTGTAGAACGCAAGCTTGGGAACCCAACGAGGGGGACTTAAGACCAGCCCCCCCAAGAGGTCTAGACTGCGAAATCGAGAATACAACAAAGAAAGAAACCAACCACATGCAATAAGAAACGCGTTTGCCTTTCACCTACCCCCTGAAGTACGCAACACCTACTAGAGAGACGCCCAAATTGCATGACCTGGATTCTCTCCGACAGGAGCCACCTGACACCCCGTGAACTTACGCTAGAAATCTCCAGACACCCCGTCAGAAGTAGGCCGCATGGAGCCCTGAAGTACCAACCAAACATGTAGCTCTCTGGCACGCCACGCCCTAAACCCAAATCACCGTTCCCCCGAATTCCTCATCGCCCGCATCGTAGCCATTTTTGGCTGGCATACATATTCAATATGCCAGGCGTTCGACAGCGCCTGTTTGGTAACGAACAGACTACATCAGCAGGTGCCAATGCAAAATGGATCCGCAAGTTGTGGCAAAGCGGTCGCATTTCTGCATCAGAGGTTGGGGAGGGAGCCCGAGCCGCTGTTTCTGATAGGTCGGATTGCCCTACCACGCATAAGCTCAAGAAGCTTGGTCAGAAGCCAACCACCAAGGGCAATGCGCATCGAGACTTAAGTCGAAACTTAGAAAGACGATGCACCCACCCGCCTCCCTACCAAGCAAGGGTGCCATTGTGGGATAGACGCCTGGGCAAACAAGTTTCTGGTCTGGTTAACTTCATGGTGCTCTATGAGGTCCTTGCGGCCACGATTCCCGAGGGTATGGAGTCGGAGTGGACCACGTATGCCGACTCCCAGCAAGGCATCAAAGAGGAAGTCGCGGACTGGGCCAGGAGGGTGAACATGGCGGACACCAGCAATATGATGGCCGTGGGCTTGTGGGGCGATGGAGCCCCATGCAGCGCCAGGGACTCGATCGTCCTATGGACGTTGACCGTGATTAGTGGCAGGACGTTTTTTTTTTAGCCCCTGCAGCTCCAATGCTTCCAATTGTAATGGGAAGGAGGGGGGGAGGGCACATGGCAGGGGGATGGCAAGATCACCGATGGAGCATCGCTGCGTTTTGTTTTGCTTTACCCTCGCCTCTCTCTTCCTAGCAGTTTTTTCCCGTCTCCGTGTTCAGACGTTCTGCAGGCATCGTGAGCGACACTGGCTGGTGGCCTTCGGCAAGAGGAGCATCTGCAAATGCGGATGCAGAGGCCGCTGTACTTTTAAGGAGGTGCTCTGGGCTGACAATGACACTGGGGGTGGGGTGAGCAGGAGTGGCAACGCCCTTCAGAATTGTCCTGGGCCTCGCTGAGGGGACATGCCACCCCTGCTATACCCCTCCCCTTGTTTTTCTCATCGGTACAGTCGCTTGCTTTGCCACCCAAGGTCTGGAAGGTCTTGGGCTGGATATTCACCAACTTCATGCTCGGCCGATGGCCCGATCGGCGCCATGATGGCAGGCTTTTCTCTGAGTCCACCCTCAGAGGGGACAAGTGGCGAGCGTCCAAGGCAGGCTCGCGCATGCGAGCTCGAGGTTGCTTGATCGATTGCAGGGGGGACTGGGAGTGGCACAAAAGCGTATACGGTATCCAAGGGTGGCAACTTGGGAGGGGAGCGATGATTTGTTGGCGATGCCCCTGCGCGACAGAGCAGATGTCGGAGTTCTCTTTGCAAGCACCGTGGCGCTCGCTAATGTTCACGCCAGAGCAGTACTTAAACAACATATTGAACGATCCACGCAATATCTGCCTCGACCCGCTGCAAGTCCCAGGATTTTCATGGCTGTACATTCGCCCTGGGCTGATGCGCACTGGGTGTCTCGGGGTCGTCCAGGACTTATTGGGCAACGTCCTCTGGGAAGTGTTTCGGCATCTGGGGGGAACGCGATCATCGCCCACCAAGGCGGCTGGGGATGGGGTGGTGTAAAACGTCTTAGGCGCCGTTCTGCGTCTCCCATCCCTGCCCCCCCCCCCCTTGCAGAGATGGGGGGGGGGGGGGTGGGGGCGCGGGGGGGGGGGGGGGTAGGGACAGGGATCAAGGCACCCTCTTAGAACGGTGCGACCAGAGGCCCTGGGCATAATCGTCAACATGATTCTTATGGCATCACATTGTCTTAACATGCAGCCCCCGATTCGGAACCTGACCATCGGCATGATCAGGGCCGAGGGGAAAGCGCCGCGGCTGAAAACAAAGGCGGCTGAAGGCCGCCACTTGGTTCCAGTGGTTGCGTACATGCTCGGGCATCTCTTGCCGTTGGACTCACCGCATGAGCACACTAGGTTCTCTGGGTGCAATAATAATGGTGATATGTTTGAGCACTTTTTTTTTGTTTCAAGCTGTTGCCCGCTGCCCCTCGAGGTTCAATTGTGTTCGGTACTTGGACCTGGTGTGCAAAGAGCTGTACACGGAGGGTCGTGATCATTTGGCAGTGTATGCACGGCGCCATCTGATGCTGTATCGTCAGTTGCATCTCGCTTCGAGGGAGTGGCACCTCTGGAAGATCAAACCGAAGCACCGCCTATTCACCCATATTTGCGAAGAGGTGTGCCCCGACAACCCCAAGGATGTCGAATATATAGCTAGCTGCAAGCAAACACATAGAAACAACACAAGCCTAGTCCTCCTCCTTCCTCCTCTTCCTCCTCCCCCTCCTCCTCCTCTTCCTCCTCCTCCTCCTCATTCCTCCTTCTCCCCTCCTCCTCCTCCTCCTACTCCGTCCGCCCACCCCTCCCCTTGACTCGGAGGTCTCAGAAGATCTGATCATCTTGGAGGCCTTTGGATTTCCGATCATCTCGGAGGCCTCTGGAATTCCAATCCTAGGCTAATGAATTTACAACCCCATGGAGGACCATTGGGAGTACTACGATGAGAGCACTATCGGTGAGTGCGCTGATTTAGCTGAAACGTTGCACCCTAGGACATTGCACCGCACGCTGATCGACAAATGGCGCCATGGATTCGTGAGGGACTAAGTCAAGAACGCATTGAAAAAAAAGTCAGCGCAGAGACACACCTCAACTTCGGGCCATCGATCCTCATCGTCCTCTTTCCCCTCCCCCATCTTTCCCCCCTCCCCTCTCCCTCCCTCTCCCCTCCCCTCCCTCGAGCTCCCCTCCCACGCCCATGAAGCATTGTCTCGCGTCATCTCGCTAGACGTGGCGACCCCTTGTGCTCTGTTCCCGTAGCGGCCGTAACCGCAGGCGGCCTGCACGATCGCTTTGCTGGCTCGCAATCCCGAGTGTTTGGATCCTCCTCCTCCTCCTCCTCCTCCTCCTCCTCCTCCGTCCCCTCCACTTTCTCCTCCTCCTCCTCCTCCTCCTTCCTCCTCCTCCTCCTCCTCCTCGTCCTCCTGCAGCCGACTGCGCAACTGGGAGTCGCACAGTGCTCCTGCACGCTCGCTCGTGGCGGTAGCATCGACACGTATCAGAGCACGGTCGCGGCAACAATCACGACTTTCACCAGGTTTCACCACGGATTTCATGTCGAATCGTGGCAATCGTCACGTCCCCTACGCGTACGCGGACTGCACACTGCTGCCTAGCAAGCAACACTGTGCTATGCTATGCCATACTATACTATGCTATTGTGTGAAATGATATGGTATGTTATCTTATACTACGAGGCTAACATACACTATGACATCTTATGATATGATACGATATATATATATGTATATATATATATGTCATCTCCAGCTATGATATGGCGCGAAAAGGCGCTGTGTGTGCTAGCTATGATAGGGTACATTCATATATTATGTTATGTTATGTTATGCTCTGTCATGTGATCTCTGCGGGTTCGTGGCTCATTAATTCCAGGATGTGGAATTGCAGAATCTGAAATTGTATTCGCGGGGTCTGCTATTATCTGTGCTGAATTATGTACCTTTCTGAATTATAATTCGGGAATCTGAATTATTTATAGCGGATCTGTCATTTCTGCGTTCTTTATTCCGGATCTGTCATTTCTCAGGTCGTCTGCTATAATTTTGTCGGAAAGGATGCTCTGGGTCCCGAATCATCAGAGGTAATTCGGGTCAGGGCTCAGTCGGGTTAGTTTTTTGGGGGGTCCGAAC
>CAUYUJ010004995.1:45000-65083 GCA_963575745.1 Prorocentrum cordatum | reverse complement strand
TCCTCCTTCTTTTTCTCCTCGGAGGCTCCGAGAAGCCTTCCAAGAAACTGCCTTAGATGCCTAATAATGGCATCCTAATTCATAGAATGGCATCCTAATTCAAGGGGCCGGAGCAGATGGGGTCGGAAAATCGCATCGTAGGTGTAGATGTAGATGTAGATGTAGGTGTAGTTGTAGGTGTAGATGTAGACGTAGATGTGAGTCTCGCTGTTGATGTAGATGTAGATGCACATGCAGGTGGGGCACCAGCTCCTCTTGAAGGAACGGAGGGTTGAGAGGATCGACGGGGGGGGGAGGGGGGGGGGGGTCGAGGATCGAGAGGGGGGAGGGTGGGCCCACGAGGGGGATTTTGTGATTCTCGCCGAAAAGAAATGCACACGTCCGAGCGATGCCGAGGGCCCTCCGACAACTCCTGCGGATGCCAGCCTCTTGCTCCGCGAGTCTCCACAGGGGCCCGCCCGCCCGCCCTCCTGAGAAGTCTTCTCGGAGAGCCTCCGAACTGCCAAGACGTCCCCTACCTCCCTCCTCCTCCTCCTCCTCCTCCTCCTCTCCTCCTCCTCCTCCTCCTCCTCCTCCTCCTCCTCCTCCTCCTCCCCCGTCCCTCCTCCCCCTCCTTCCTCCTCCTCCTCCTCCTCCTCCTCCTTCTCCTCCTCCTCCTCCTCCTCCCCCGCCCTCCTCCTCCCTCCTCCTCCTCCCCCCCTCCTCCCCCTCCCCCCCTCCTCCCCTCCTCCTCCTCCTCCTCCTCCTCCTCCTCCTCCTCCTCCCTCCTCATCCTCCTCCCCCTCCTCCTCCTCCTCCTCCTCCTCCTCCTTCTTCGCCTCGGAGGCTCCGAGAAGCCTTCCAAGAAACTGCCTTAGATGCCTAATAATGGCATCCTAATTCATAGAATGGCATCCTAATTCAAGAGGCCGGAGCAGATGGGGTCGGAAAATTGCATCGCATCGGCAGCACAGCGGCAAAGCATCCGCGACAGGGGGACGGAGAACATCGGGCTCCAGATCGCCCATGCATTGCCGATGCATCGGCGATGCAGTACGAACCCCGACGCCATGCACAGCCAGACCTGGGCCAGAAGAACCCCCCTCAAGATCACGAGTCCCCCCGCTGGCCAAAACACAGAGCATCCAGGGGTACCCTCCCCAGGGTGCACGAGAACACCCAACAAGCACGAATCGGCGGTGGACAAACCTCCCTTTAGTAAACCTCCCCTTAGTGAAAACGGCCTGGGACCGAAACCGACGGACCTGGACCCGCAAAAATGACGGCCGCGACGCCCTCTCGCGAACCGAAAACGGCCAATTCCTCAATCGACGTGTCAGGGTAGGAGGTCTATCCACCTGCGAACGAAAAACACTGACTAGGGTACCCTACCCGAACCGACCTCGATCTTGTACCTCGGTCCGACCGTACTCCGGCCCCGTTCGGGAGGCCTGGCCCTGAGAGCCCCCGCGCCCCTTCGGTGGCAACTCATGGGAGCCTCCCATACCATTTTGTCGGCTCTTGCGAACCGACGCTGCTCGGCGCCAGTCAACGCCAATCGACGCTAAGTCGACGCTCATCGACGCTAGCCAACGCTACATCGGCGATATCTCATCGACTCCTAGATTGGGCGCCCGAGTTATCCGGGGTAACTCGGATCTGGGGTAACTCGGGCTTGGATTCCCGAACAACGAACCCGAGTGAGCCCTGACCCGAGTTACCCCTGATGATTCGGGGCTCTGGACGCCCGAATTATCCGGGGTAACTCGGGTCCGGGGTAACTCGGGTTTGGATTCCCGAACAACGAACCCGAGTTATCCCTGACCCGAGTTACCCCTGATGATTCGGGGCTCTGACTAGACGCGAATCGACGCTAATCGACGCCACGGACAGAATGAAAAGAGCAGAATTACCAGGCCCCCGCCGCAGGGCCAAGCGCCGCTGGGCTGCGCCTGCGCTGGCGCTGCGAGACCGCTGCCACGCCGCGCCCCCCCCAGGGAGGAGGAAAAGGACGAAAGCGAGGACGAAGGATATGGATAGATGAAGGGGCCCAAGGACACACAAATAATTACACACAAATGAAACTATCCCCCATATTTTCTCATATTTTCTCGGTTTCTGTCTTCCCGCCCACTTCCCATCTTTTCCTATATTTTCCTGGGGATCGACGATTAATTGTGTCTGTGTGTTTTTTCCCCTCCTGAATAGAAGCCTCCTAAATGGGGTCCGAGTAGATGGAGTCGGAGGATCGCGCCGCGTCGCCGATGAATCGTCGATGCATCGCCGATGCGGGGGCGATGGATCGACGACATCGACGATGCATCGGCGACGCCAACGTGGAGAAAATCGGGCTCCACATCAAGCCGCATCGCCGATGCATCGACGACGCGGCGCGATCCTCCGACCCCATCTACTCCGCCCCCATCTGGGAGGCCTAGAATGGACGAGGACGAGGAGGATGAGGAGGAGGAGGAGAAGAAGAAACAGGAGGAGGAGGAGGAGGAGGAGGAGGAGAAGGACGAGGAGGTCAACGAGGATGAGGACGAGGGTGGGGACGAGGACGAGTAGGACGACGAGGAGGACGAGGGCGAGACCCTGCGCTCCGGGGCGAAAGATCGTGGGAAGCACAGCTGGGGGGCTCGACAGGGGCGAGGAGCCACAGGCGCGGCCATGCCACGGCTCCCGCCAAAAGAGCCTCGCCGCAGACAGGGGCCGGCGGCGCCCCGGGATATGCCCCCCCCTCGTCTCCCCTGGAGCTTTCGGGGGCGCGCAAGCATGGATTGGTGCTCCATGGATTTGGCGCGCGGTCGCCAAATCCACGGATCGGAGGAGGCGCCCTCCCCAACATGCGGCCGGTGCCGCCTCGCTCGACGGCGGAAATCCACGCTTTCCCATGGAAGCGGGACCCGTCGCTAATCCACGCGCCCTCCTGAATATTTGCCCCCATCGCCCCTGGGAATTCGCCCCCATCGTCCCCCCTGTATTGCTCCCACCTGGGCTAGTCTTATGTTGCTCCCATTCTACTCAAGGACCACATCCCAGAAATTATTTTGAGCACCCGGAAAAGCGTCAAAAGAGTGTCGAAACAGTGTCGGGCGAGTGTCTCCCAGGGCCCGACACGTGAAAACCCTTGAGGTTCGGTACTTTTGTGGGCGCTCGAAATTCTTCCTGGTGATCAAGGCTGAAATCGCCCCTAGCCCATAAGGCTAGGGGCGACTTTAGCCTAGCTCCGTGCCTAGCTAGGATGAGGAAGAGGAGGAGGCGAGGGAAGGAGTGGGGAGGAGGAGGAGGAGGAGGAGGAGGAGGAGGAGGAGGAGGAGGAGGAGGAGGAGGAGGAGGAGGAGGAGGAGGAGGAGGAGGAGGAGGAGGCTAGACTCGACCCAGACGGGTCCTGCAAACGAGTTCAACCCTCGGGACCACCCAAGCCTCCCAGACTCAGCCCCAGCCTGGCACGGCTGGCACGGCCGCGCCAGGGGCAGCGCTTGAGAGGTCGAGGGGGTCCTCGGGGCCCGACAGACCGCGGGCCCTGCGGGCCTGGGCCTTTGCCCTGGCCTCCAGGGCTCTGGACCCCAGACGCTGGGCCTCAGCCAGCCGAAGCCCGAAAGACGACAAGACTTCCAGGACGCTGGGCCTCTTAGGGCTAGCAGCCGTCGGGCCGCCCGTTTGGGCCACCACAGGAGGCTCGAGGGGAAAATGCCCAGACCAAAAACCGATCTCGGCCTCGGAAGGTGACCGCAAGCTCCCAAGAAGCCTGTTCCCTTTGGGGTGCTTCAGGTGCTTCAACGCGGAATGATTAGTCTTAGCGCTGGGGATCGGGCCTCCTGGACACTTATCCTGGAGTCCTCGCCCCCGCTTATCAGAAACATACCCACGGCACGTCGTACAAAAGAGAAGGCAGCCGCTGGACTGCTGGGCTGCGCGCGCCTTTTCATCCACGAAAATGGGCGCCGCGAGCAGGGCGTGCCCGCCGACGCGCCAGGGGTGAAGTCCCGCGGGCACAACGTCGGGCCCCGACGTCGTGCTCCCCACATCTGCACAGGCACTGGCCGCGGTCTCACCTTCGGCACCCTCAGCCTCATCCTCGAACTCATCAGGTCACTGTGGCCACTCTCCAAGGTCGATCAGCCTCAGTGCCACCACGCCCATTGAGTCGAGCATGTTGGTGCGCGAAAGCTGCACCTCGTGCGCGGCAGCGAAGCGCGCCGCCTGGCGAGCCAGGGCCTGGCAGCCCTCGACCACTAGGATGTCGTCGAGGTTCGCCCTGGCCGACGCCGCGCCCTGCTTGGCTCGCCTGTCCGCGCGAGCATTACCGTCCAGCTCGAACTGCGAGGCGAGGCCATCTGCGACCGCCTTGGGGCCCAGGTGGGCCTTGATCTTGACCACCGTCGCGTCTTGCAGCTGCTCTGCCTGGCCAGCCCACAGATGCGCTCGCTGGCCACTGGCGGCGGCCGCCGCAGGAGGGTTGGCCGCGCAGCGCACCGTGGCCATGCAGTCGACGTAGAGCCTGCAGCGGCCTCCTGCCACCTGCGACGTGAGGATCTTGACGGCGTAGTCCTCACCGTCCCTGGCCAGCTGCTCGGGGGCTACCGCAATCGGAACCGCTCCCCACGCCTCTGCCACCAACCTGCAGGCCTCGTCATAGACCACCGCGGCCCACCCCGCGGCGCGCAGGCGCGGGTAGGCCTGGTCGAGGCCCGAGCCGTCCACAAAGACGTGGTGTCCGTGGAGGTGCGGTCCCAGAGTGCACCAGCTCGTCGCACTCTCGAAATGGTCCGCTGCTGGCCGAACAGGCCTGTCCATCAGCTCCGTGACGTCGGGGAAGAGGCCCCTGGCGAGCAGGTCGGTGAAGGGGTAGCCCAAGCCCTCCACTCGGTCAGCAGCTCCACGCAGCGGCTCCTCCAAGTAGTCACGCCTCCAGGCCTCGTGCGCCTCACAGCGGAAACGCCTGTGGAAGAGCGAGCCGCCCTTGAAACCACAGAGCTGGCAGTTGGACGGCACCGCTCGCGAACTGTCAGCCGCTGCGACCCTCGCCTGGCACCAGTAGGTCTTCTGGATGAGGCTCCGCAGCGCCCGTTGGTGGTGCTGGTCCCAAACCTCCGATCGATGACTGGCAAGATCAAGGATCGGTTGCCAGAAGGGTGGTATGCTCCAGCCCCACCTGCTGGGGCCCTGCCTGGCCACCTCCTCCAGCCCGATGGCGACACGGCAATGCTGCTCCACCAGGCTGCCACAAACAAAAAGCAGGAGAGTGCCTCCTGACGTCGTAGGCGGTTCCCGTGCTGTCGTGGATCAGGTAGGGGTCGCCTTGCACGAAGCCCCAGCCGACGCGCTCCAAGGTGAGGACCAGAGCGCAGATGGGGTCCTTGACCTGCCGCCAAGGCTGCCGTTGCTGGGCGAGCTCCGAGCCCCTAGCCAGGCAGGGGCGGGCTGCCGCCTCGGGCAGCAACGAAGCCCAGATCACCTCGACGTAGGCCATGAGCGCGGTCCTGGTGACGATGGTCAGCGGGCCCCGCTTCCAGCCACAGGTTTGGGCCAGGGCCAGGCTGGCCAACCCCAAGGCGGCCCCTCGGGGCAGGCGCCCTCTCGCCTTGACCGCCCCGGCTCGCAGCTGCCGCAACCTGCCATTCGGGACGCCCATGATGGCTGCGCCCCATGTGGCCTTGGCCGCGGGGCCTGCCCGGTAGACCCTTGCACGGTCCAGGCCAGGGCGGAAGAGGCTGGTGAGCTTCCTGCCCTGAGCTCGCGCCTGCTGCTCTCTTGTTGCTGCCGTAGTGACGCGGAGGTGCGACCCTGAGATCGCATCTCCGCCGAGGTCTCGGTGCATGTCCACGAAGTCGTCGGGTCCGAGGTCCCAGCCAGGCTGCCGCATCAGCGCCTGGCGCAACCCCTTGCTTGTAGCCAGCGCCTTGGTCTTGTGCCTGCTCAGCGGTAGGTTGGCCTCTCGCACCTGTTCGCAGAAGGCCTTGTAGGTGGCTCCCAGCTGCTGGGCTACCATCGAGCGGGGCCCTGTAACGTGGGCAGACACGTCGTCCACCACGTTGAGCAGCCCGGCGATAGGCGCCGCTGTCGCCGCGGCCCGCAGGGCCGAGAGCAGGAGCAGCTTCGCCAGCGCCGTGGCGCAGGAGCAGCCAGCCACCACCGTGCCGTTGGGCGCCACGGCCTCGCTGAGGCAGGAGCTGATGCGCGCCCGACGCGGCGCCAGGTAGGTGACGCAGAGAGCCCTGAGGAGCCCCAGGTCAAACCCCCAGGCCCGCGCCGCCACCTTGAGCTCGGCGTCGCCGATGTGCTCGTAGTACTTCTGCAGGTCCATGTAGATGGATGCGGCCTCCTCATGCACGTGCTTGGCATGGGCCACGAACACGTTGTGGAGCCAGGCCGCCTTGTCACATCCTCTCGAGGCCGGGGTCCCCCAAAATGGGGTTTGCTCCAGCGACCTCTCCCATTTGGCCGTGTAGCCCTGGCGCATTCTTGACCAGATCCTGGCAAGCAGCGGCATGAGCCCGATGGGCCGCTGCCCTCCATCTGGTTTCGGCAAGAAGACCATGATCACGGTCCACATCTCGCCACAGTATGGGGCACGCTCCCAGGAGTTGAGCAAACTGGCGAGCCTGGCCAGGATGTCCTCGCCCACCTCAAGCAGCAAGCGCGGGTGGAAGTTGTCCCAGCCCAGGCCCGTGCTCCTGGAGAACTTGCGCGCCACGAGCTTGATGTCATCAACCGTAATCGGCGGCAGCACCCACTCGCCGACGGCCCAAAGGTCTGGGTGCTCCTGGCCGCCCCGACTGGGGTCTGACCAGAGGGGGAGCCAGTCGGCAAGCACCCTCTCCAGAGCAGGCTGGCCCACCAGAGCGCGGTCCACCGAGCCTGCCTCGAGGGCGGGGCTGGGCTCTCCATGGGTATTATTGATAACCTTGTGGGCCAGCGATCCTTGACGTTCGAAGGCTTGCTCTGAGAAGTCGTCCCACTTTAGTCTGCTGGCCTTTGCAGCCTCCTTGGTGTGCTTGGCAACCGCCTGCTCCACCACCAATAAGAATGTGTAGCCTAGCTCCGACTGGAGGCCCATCTCGTCCCAGAAATTTGAGAAGACCGTGCCATCGAACATCGTGATGGACTGCTCCTGGAACTTGGCCTTCAAGCGACTGACTGCCCCGAAAAGCTGCTGCGCTCTCCTGGCCCTGTCGCCGCCAGACAGGTCGCTGTGCCCGATAGGTCCCAAGTCCCACCTTTTCTTGGAAAGGTGGCGCAGCGAAAGCCAGGGGTAGGTGACCGCTGATGCCCGTTCAAAACGGTTATCCTGAACCTTGGCCTCCAGAGGGACTGCCTCGCTGCTGGGCACCCCATGCAAAGCCTGCAGTGCCTCCTCGGCTTGATCAAACCAGCCCTTGACTGCTCCCACCAGGCCTGAGCCAGGCGGTGGCCAGGGGAGGGTGGCCAATAGCAGGTCGCGCTTGGTCCTGGCCTCCTCGTCGGCCTCGAACTCCAGCTCGAAGCCCTTCGGCGCGCGCTGCGTCTGAATCATGGGCCGCTTCCAGCAGCCCCGTAGCGCCAGCGACACGACTTGGTGCGGTCCACTGGGGGTGTCCGTGCGGCACTTGATGGAGTCCACCAGGTTCTCCAGCGCCCGCGAGATGGCGAAATAGTCGCACACGTTATCGCTGCATGTGGCCAACCCAGGGGCCAGGACCGCTCCTCCCATGGGCTCAGGCCAACCTGAGGTTGCCAGTTCGCTGGCCTCAATGTCCCAGTCGCCTCCGACGGTGAAGGGCTGGTCCAAGTGCGCGCACCACGCGTGGATGTCGTTCAGCAGCTGCCCGTTTGGCCCCTGGAGTCCTATCGTGTCCTCCAGGTACCCCGAGATCATGGCAATCGTTGTGCCCTCGCCCACGGAGACTCGACGAGCTAAGAAACGATGTGGGGCCCCATCCCAGGGCTGGAGGTATCTCGGCGGAACCAGCTGCGTCGAGGAGACAATGGCAACTCCTGACGAGACTGCCGTGGCGGCCTCTCCAGTCCTCAGAACCCCTGAGGCCGCTAGTTGATGGCCTCCTCTGCTTGCCCAACCATGAGCCTGCTCCACCGCCGTCTGCGATGTGAAGCGCGTCTCCTGGATGAGCATCACGTGCGGTGCCGTGCCCTTCATCCTCATCCAACCGTGGACACTGGAGGCCGTGTTCCACGCGTTGCCGTTGTAGGTGCACACTGTGCGCTTGCCCTCGAGCTGCCCATGCGCCAGCGCCAGGGCGCCCTGGTCGGGAATCAGGCAATTCAGCTGCAGCACCCTCCGTTCACCACTCCCAGCGCGGGCCCCGAGCCGCTCCCTCCTTTTAAGCCATTGGGCGCCGAGCTGGCAGGGGGGGTCTGCGGTGCCCAGGCTCGGCGCCGCGGTCGCCGAGCCAGAAGACGCCATCATACCTGTGGTCGCGGAGGCCAGTGCTGAAGTCGCCAGCGTAGGACTCCCTGTACCTCCGTGTCGTTCATGTGGCAGGGCCTCGCCTGCCTGGCCAGAGCCGTGGCCACTGCTTCCTCCCGCTGCCACGGGAATCGACCACCCCCCCGTCGGGGGCCGTGGCAGAGGGGCACCTGGAGGGGGAGGCAGCTGCCCGCGCGTCCGCGGCTCTCACTCCAGCTTGAAGCGTGCCAGGCCGACCGCTGCTGGAAGAGGCCGTGCCAATGCCCGAAACCTTCAGCTCCACGGTCGGCGAGTCCGAAGGCGCAACCAGCCCTGTCCTCGCAGAGGCCAAACCCGGGGTCGCCCTCCAAGAGCTCCAGGTACCTCTATGTCGCTCATGTTGCGGGGCCTCCCCCGTCTGGGCAGAGCCGTGGTCGGCGCTACCTCCCACTGCCGCGGGCATCGACCACCCCCCCGTCGGGGGCAGTGGCAGCGGGGCACCTGGGGGGGGGGGGGCTGCAGTCCGCGCGCCCGCGGCTCCCTCACTCCAGTTTGTCGCGGAACAGGCCGCCCGTTGCAGGGAGAGGCCAAGCCCCTCGCCGAAGACGCCGTCCGATCGGTCGCCGAGCCCGACGATGCCATCCATCCCGAAGTCCCAGGGGTCGTCCCAGAAGTCGCCCTCCTAGAACTCCAGGTGCCTCTGCGTCGCTCATGTGGCGGGGCCCCTCCCGCCTGGTCGGTGCCATGGTCTACGCTTCCCCCCACTGCCACGGGCAACGACCACCCCCCGTCGGGGGCCGTGGCAGCGGGGCACCTGGGGGGGGGGGGGCAGCGATCCGCGCGTCCGCGGCTCCCACACTCCAGTTTGAAGCGGCCCAGGCCGACCGCTGCTGGGAGGGGCCATGCCCGTCGCCGAACTCGCCGTCCAACAGGTCACCCACCGAGAGGGCGTGGCCGAACTGGTTGGACGTGAGGGCGCGGGAGTGCGGCGGTAGGGGGCTGAATCCCCTTCCCCCGCGCCTAATCGAGCCCCAGGGCCCACGCGGCTACCCGCGGGGCTTAGCGCCATCAGCAACGGGAGCAGGCCCTGGAGCAGCCTGGCCGCAGGCCTTCGGCTCGGCGCGCTGGCGAGCGAACTCAGAGGCCGAGGCGCCGAGCTTCGCCGCGTTGCGACGGATCTGCTCCGCCGCGGCATCGCCTGCTGCTGGCGCCGCCAGGGCCGCTGCAGCCGCTGGCCCCCGCTGTTCCCCAGCGGACCCCCCGCCAGCTGGCGGGGTCGCGGGGGCCGCTGGCGGCTCGGCTGAGGCCGCAGGTGCGGCCTGGTCATCCTCAGTGGCGTCGTCGCCGAGCTTGCGCTTCTTCTTGATCGTCTCCTCGGCCTCCTGCTTGATGCGCCGCAGTTGCTCCTGGCACTGCTGTTCGAAGTTCTGCTGAGCCACCCGCATGATGTCGTGACCTTCCGCGCAGAGGCGCCTGAGGTTCGCCTGCGCCTCCTCCTCCAACTCGCCGAAGTTCTCGAGGGACTCGGCGTCGAAATTGAAGGTGAGCTGCTTGTCAACCTCCAGGGCGGGCGCTCCGACCCCCGACGCCTGCGCCCGACGGCGGGGGAGCTGGGCCTCCTCTGCCTGCGCTTCGGCGAGGTGGAGCGCACATGTGTCGCGCCAGCCGCGGCAGTCGACCAGCTGCGCCTCCGCAGCAGCCATGGCGTCGGCGGCTTCATCGAGCTGGCGCTGGAAGTTGACACGGCGGTCCGTGGCCGACTGCAGCTTCTGCTCCAGGGTCCTCTCCGTAGCCGCTGGCGAGGGCGGCCTGTAGCCCCTCGCAGCCTCCACCGCCTCTCGGAGCCGCGCGGTGATGTCGGGGTCGGGGATGGCCAGCAGCTGGTCGAGCTCCGTCTGCGACGCCGTCGACCAGGGCGCGTCAGGGAAGCTGGTGCGAGCCCCATGCCCTGAGGTCGCGCCCCCTTTGCCACCTCCAGACTCAGCGCCGCTGCCGCCCTTGCCCTTTTTGCCTCCCTTCGGCTGGGCCTTGCCACCGCTCCCTTTCTGCTCTCCGCCATCTGCCCAGACACCTTGACGCGGGGACAACTTGGCAGGTGGGAGCTCCAGGCATTGGCCGCACTGCCAACAGGTCGGATTCTTGCGGAAATTCCATCTGTAGCGGCAACCCGTGCAGATGACAAAGCCAGGCTGGGCCTTCTTCGGCGCCAATGCGAGCACGAGGGCACCCAAGCCTGCACAGTCGCGGGGCGGCGACAGGCAGCAGTCGACGGGGGCGGACCCGTCGACTGGATCAAAACTGTCGGGCTGAGGAGCCCTGGCAATGGCCGCGGACTAGCGGTATCCTTGTGTTCCCCTGTGGAACAAACCATCTGGAGGAGGAGGAGAAGGAGGAGGAGGAGGAGGAGGAACATCCTAAGGCTAGTCGCCCCGAGCCCATCGTCGCCTCCGGGGGGTCGGGCGGAGCAGCTGCGCCTGAGACAGCGCGCGACGGCAGCGCCGAAGCCAGCTGTGCGCAGCAGACTTCGCTCGCTGCAGTGTCCATGCACCTCCTCCTCCTCCTCCTCCTCCTCCTCCTCCTCCTCCTCACCTCCTCCTCCTCCTCCTCCTCCTCCTCCTCCTCCTCCTCCTCCTCCTCCTCCTCCTCCTCCTCCTCCTCCTCCTCCTCCTCCTCCTCCTCCTCCTCCTCCTCCTCCTCCTCCTCCTTACTCCTCCTCTCCTCCTCCTCCTCCTCCTCCTCCTCCTCCTCCTCCTCCTCCTCCTCCTCCTCCTCCTCCTCCTCCTTCTCATGAGGGTTCCTGAGAGGCCCCTGCTCCTCCTCCTCCTCCTCCTCCTCCTCCTCCTCCTCCTCCTCCTCAGGGCTCCTCCTCGAGCTGATGCACGGTAAGTATGACCGCGAGGCTCGTTCCACCTTGAACGATCGGCCATCCCCGAAACGTCCAAACCGTTCCGCATCGAACGATCCTGGGTCGCCCACGGCGTTCAAAATTGAACGCCGCTGCCAGGGTCGCTGCCGGTCGACACGACACGAACCTACGGTAGAGAACTTATGATGCGAGAGTTCGGACTCTGGGGCCCGTTACAACATCGGGCCCCAAGGCCATCAAAAAAACAGATGCCGGCGACACGAACTCGGCATGCCCCGAACCCCGCTCGGGGACCCACTGACCCGGGTCCATCCGGAAGTCTGGGTCAGTCCCGCTCTGCAAGGAGCCTGCAGGATCCTGCGCCCAAGCCCGGGTCGGTGCAGCTCTGCGGGATCCTGCAAGATCCCGCGCTCTGACTGACCCCCCTTTGCATGGTTGAGCAGGGACCGGTCGTCCAGGCATTCCTATAGGCCTACCACGACATGTTCTCAGACCCAAGAACGTTCTAATACAAACCAATGTTCATAAAACCTCAGTCCGATGTGGTAAAACAAGACAGTCGTAGCCAGAAATGATCTAAGAACATTTCGTACAAACCACAAGAGGTTCTCAGAACATTCATTGGGGGGTCTACAGGGAAGCCAGGACGCCTCGCCGGTGCTTGACATGTACCCCCGTCCCTTGAGCCCCGAACCCCGCCCCCCAGCGCCTGCGCCCAGCCTATCGACCACTCCTCCGAGGCCTGCCAGGCCGTGGCGACACCATGCCCCCCTCCCACGAGGCCCAGCACTGGCATCTGCCATCGCTCGGACGTCCATTCCCAAGGCAGAGGAGGAGGAGGAGGAGGAGGAGGAGGAGGAGGAGGAGGAGGAGGAGGAGCAGGAGCAGGAGGAGGAGGAGCAGCAGGAGGAAGAGGAGGAGAGGGAGAACCCATTTGGGAGGCCTCTGCCTGTAAGGATGCCCTTCAAATTTGCGCAAGATGATCCAAGCGGATCCGCGGTGGTCCTCGCAGAGACAACATGCACACGTGCGAGCGATGCCTCGCCGACCCCTGGGAACATCCAGGGACCTCAGGAGACCTCCAGAGTTATGTTGTTCCCATCGCACTTCAGGACCACATCCCAGAAATAATCCCGAGCACCCAGAAAAAAGTATCGAAACAGTGTCGAACGAGTATGGCCTCCCAGGGCCCGACGCTTCAAAACCCTCCAGTTTCGGTACTTCCTGGGCGCTCGGAATACTTTTATTGGCAGTCAAGGCTGCAGCAAGTTGGAACACCACAACTCCAGAGAGCTCTGCAGGGCTCCAGAGGCCCCCGACGTCCACAGTGCCGTCCTCGTCGTCCACAACGGCATCGTCGCCGTCGGCAACAGGGCCGTCGCTGCTGTCGCCGCGTCGTCGCTGGCGCGGGCGCCGCCGTCACTGCCGTCTGGGGAAAGCAGAAGGTACCGATACCACCACTCCACGGACCTCTCCCAGGGTGCGTTCTGACCAGGATTCCGAGGCCAACCCGGCGGTGGCGACGAGGGCCTCCCAGCCTCCCAGGAGGCCCAACAAGGCGAAAACGAAGCAAAGGTAGCAGCATGGGTACGGTAACCATGTGCCCTGATATTAAGCCCCTGGGGATAAAACAGATCGGGGTCCAGGGGGGATATAATACACGTTTTCCTGTAGATCGCAGCATGATGATGATGATGATGATGATGATGATGATGATGATGATGATGATGCGAATGCGAATGCGAATGCGAATGCGAATGATAAACATGATAATGGTGATGATGATAATGGTAATGATGATGGTGCTGGTGAAGGTGATGATGGTGATGATGGTGATGATGATGATGATGATGATGATGATAATAATGATGATGTTGCTGATGGTGATGCTGATGGTGACGATAATGATGAGGATGATGTTGATGATGATTGTGATGGTGGTGATAATGATGGTGATGATGATGATGATGTTGATGATGATGATGATGATGATGATGATGATGATGCTGCTGATGAAATTGCTGCTGCTGCTGCTGCTGCTGGTGATGATGATGATGATGATGATGATGATGATGGTGATGATGATGATGATGATGATGATGATCCTGGGCGCCTCTCTAGTCAGATCCTCGCTCGGGAGTGCTTGGCGCCTCGAGATCTGGCACTCAAAACACTTGCCTACGCCCTGGAGGTCCCTTGGCGCTCCTCGCCAGGACACCTCGCGACGTGCCCCCGCGACTAATCAAGATCGGCCTTGCCGCCCCTCTCCTGCGACCAAATCTGACATGGCCGGGGATAATACACTCTCAGTGCTCTAAGGGGGGGTCTGATTTCTTAGATCTCCAGTAATTTGCTAAGAATATTTCTAGTTCGCGCGCGCGGAGCGGCCCCTGGGGGCCCCCGGACGAAAAGTACCCCGGCAAGGTCCCGGGAGAAGCCACCAGAGCGCTCCAGGGGAGGACCATTTTTCGACACCCCTCACGAGGATCGTGGCCTCCGAGGCGGGGGCCGCAATCGACTACCCCCCCTCCCGCCCAAAGAGGCCCCCCAAAGCCCCCCAAAGAGGCCCTGGGGGCCCCCAAGACGCCGCCGAGGAGCCCCAAGAGACTCCCAAGAGGTCCCCAAGAGGCCCCAAGAGGCCCTAAAGAGGGCTCCCAGGGCCGGCAGAATGAGCAAAGCGATAGTGCTCTAAGGGCCCGACGGCCCCGAGAGGCTCAGTCATGCGAAATGGGCCGGCGGAATGAGCGAAGTCATTCAATAAACTATTCGTCGTCGTCGTCGTCGTCATCGTCGTCGTCGTCGTCGGTGTCGTCGTCGTCGGCGTCGTCGTCGTCGTCGTTGTCGTCGTCGTCGTCGTCGTCTCCGTCGTTGTCGTCGGCCCTGTGCCGTCGCCGCCGCCGACCGGGCAACCGCAGGCCGAGCTGACGCGGATGAGGAGCTCCCACCGCCACGACGCGAACTCCTCGGCCATCTCGGCGTGCCCCGAGAGCGTCTCCTCGGCCGTGCGCCGCGGGATCGGTCGAGGGCAGGAACGGAGCCAGAGGCCCTGGCAGCCATCCTCGAGCTCCTCGGCCGCCCTCCACCGATGGGATGGAACGGGACGAACGTCGAGCTCGATATCCTCCATCTGAGGGGAAACCCGGAGCACCCTGAACGCAGCACCTTCGCGGGAAGCCACCGCGCGGCGCGCGGAGCGAAGCAACCCGGCTACCCTGACGAAAAGCCTATGGTTTCTTGATGCGCGCCTCGACAGGAAAAAAAAACAACAACAACAAAACAACTCCCCCCCAAACATCACAAACCAAGCCCACAGAGGAGGAGTCGGAGTCGGAGTCGGAGTCGGAGTCAGAGGAGGAGGAGGAGGAGGAGGAGGAGGAAGAGGGGGAGGAGGAGGAAGAGGAGGAGGAGGAGGAGGAGGAGGCGGAGGAGGAGGAGGAGGCGGATGAGGAGGAGGCGGAGGCCCGGCCTCCACAACACCAATCAACACCGACAAAATCCCCCCCGAGGGGCGCCAGCCGACGCACACAGGGCTCCTCCCGCCTCGCTCCTCGAGCTCCTCCGAGCCCACGGCCCGCGGCCCCACGGGCGTCCGCGCCGCCGCCGCCGCCGCCGCATCCGCCCTCGCCGCCGTCGACCGATCGGGGAATCGAGGAGGAGGAGGAGGAGGAGGAGGAGGAGGAGGAGGAGGAGGAGGAGGAGGAGGAGGAGGAGGAGGAGGAGGAGGAGGAGGAGGAGGAGGAGGAGGAGGGGGGGGGAGGAGGGGGAGCGGGAGGAGGGCGAGGATGAGGGGGAGGAGGAGGAGAAAGAGGAGGAGGAGGACGACGAGATGGAGGATTTTTTTGAGCACTCGAGCTCTCGCTGCATGCTTAAAGCACACTGTACGTGTCAGAGAGTAAGGTGGCCCCTTTTCGCTTTGGGATGGAGTCCCTTACAAATCTTATTCCAAGCGTCAGAGTTGTAAGCTGAAGCTTTCTGACCTGGACACGTCTTGCTGAGCGATGCAAGGCGGGCTCCACTAGTGTATCTCTGGCACACAGTACAAACGACAACAAACGAACCGTTCGAACAATCCAAGAGGATACACTTGTGGTTTAAATCTCTAAGCCGCCTAACATCAACTCTCAAAGAATCTGAACAGTGTCCTGGGGCAGGCTCTTTTTCCGCGGCATTGCGCGACGTCCTGAGGCACCCTTGACAAATCCAAGAACGTTGGTCTCCCCCAGGAGGCCCGAGCCACTCCCACCGATGAGGCGAGGAAGAGGAGCGGGGGGCCTGAGCTGGGGACGACCACGAGGCACGCGACAAGTCCGTGCGCGGCCGCAGCGGCAACAGAGTAGCGCACAGTCTGACCGCCAGAAGAGCCGAATTCACAAGAGCAGTGCATTCGTTAGCTACATCCTCCGACGGCGCCTGGTGCGCATCAGCTCCCATCCTGGCGGCCTTGTCGGCAAAATCATTCCCTATCCTTCGAAACCGCTCATGATCGTCGATCTCGGGATCGTCAATGGGAAGGTGTGCAGGCACTTTCTCACACCCAAGCGTCCACTGTTTCCCAAGAGAAAGACCCTGAGACACAAGCCCCGAATAAGGACGCTTGGGTGAGATCTGCTGATGGTGGGCCATGCCGTGCATGGAAACTACATGCTGGCAATCAGAGTATAAAGTTGCCGGTGCAGGCAGGAACGCACATGCCATGGCATATGCTGTAAATTCTCCTGCCTGAGAAGTCTGAGGGCAGCTGTCCCACACGGGGCCCCAGCTCCAGGCTAAGAGATTCGACTGAGGGCCCATCATCGCTAAACCCCAACCAGCTCGATTCGAGCTGCGGACCACCCGTCGCGAACACGACCCGTCTAAGAAAACGTGGCCCCACATCTGCCTGCGGCCGTCGCGGGGCATCTCCATGCCTTCCGCAGCAAAACCGCCAGGAAAAAACTGAAACTGAATAGCGTCATCCTCCTCGGTTCTACTGTCGGACTTTGGGGGCGGGAGCACACTCTGGGGGTGGCCAAACAAGCCAGAGGTGAGGTGGAACCGTTCTCTCTCAGGGACCGCTTCGAACTGCCTCAAAACCTGATCCAGCGCACTGCGGGGAATCACTGCACTCCTCTCGTCCTCCACCGCCGAACACGCGTAAAGTCTATGAAAGATCGTGTCTCCAGGCTGAAGGCATAGCGGGCAACGATCCTCGACTTCATAACCTGCTGCTCGAGCGCGGGCGTAGGGCCAGATTCCTTGACAGGCACAACAACGTATGGTTCCTTTCTGGCGAGCAGTAAACTTTTTTGATCGAAGGGCTTTGATGACGACGTCGAAACATAACGAATCGGCCCCTTCGGGGCCGTACTTGGCGGCCGCTCCCCTCTCCAAAGAACGCCAAACCCCCTCTTTGAGAAAAACCTGAGGAAGGGAAGGAGGCGCGAGCGTGAGAGAGTGCTCAACCCCCAAGTCGCTAATCATAACAAAGGGCGAGGGCATGCTCCATCCCAAGCGGGCCAAGGACAACTTCATGGCCCCGATGGGCCCGCTCACGGTCCTCCAGGTCCACGAACGCCCGAAAACATCGTGCCACATGTTTCGGAGCTCGGCCCAAGAAAAACAAACTTCCAAGACCCTCGTGGCACGAGCCCAGACTTCCTTGGCCCACCTGATGGCTGGCGCCACAGCACCCCACCAAGCAGGATCTCCTTCAATCCTGCTCAGAATGGTTAAACTTCGGCCGCCGCAGGCAAGCTTCATCGGAGAGGCACACATGCGTCTGACTTTAACGAGTTCTCCGTCACTGATCCCGTGAACCTCCGCCCCATAATTAACACCCGCAAGAGGTCCCGCAGTGCATAGCTTGGTAGCCATCGGTCCTAAAACTCCTCTTTGACGAGCCAGCCTGCCAGCACGCCTAGAGGCTCTCGCAAAGCGCGTCTTCGCTCTGCTGTTGCGTCCACGGACTCGCCTGGCGCAGCCCGCAGCGTCATCTATCCCCAAATTGACGAAAGACTCAGTCAAGACTCCTCCATGCACCCCTAGTCGTTTCTGGACGTGCCTGGCGATTTCCTTGGAGGACGCGACCAGCCCGACCTCGTCGGGGGAGACTTTCGCAACAAGAACCTGTTCACTGACCTCCCCAAGGGACTTCGCCGCTTCCGGGAGTTCTATCATAATGTGTCTGGTGGTCCCTATCGCATTGATCCCGAGGTCATCGATGTAAGCGTCGAACGTGATCCCCTTGGGAACCTCCAGCTGGTCGAATCCACGCAAGGCAAAAATCCTGATCATAGTGGCAGCAAAACTGCAGCCAACTATGATTCCAACTCTCGCGTAAGTAGGAGGCGCAACCACTCCAGCAAGCACCAGGAAGCGGACAGAACGGCATCCCGCCATGCGCACATCGGCGAGTGCATCAGGGAGGCCGTGCTGCCTGCATCGAAGAGCCAGGAGATCGAGAGGGCTGCGCTCGTAATGTTTAACAAAATCCCAGAGGAGAGTACAGGCCTCCTGCCCGCAGGCACGCGAAGACTCAGAACGGGCACTTTGCCTCCAAACAACATCACAAGCGGACTTGAATTTCCCCGCCGCCCAGTACTCTCTCTGGTGTTTCCCCTCCCACTCAACCGCATAATCTCTCCTGCATCTCCCCCGCAATCTGTGCAGGCGGGGGAAAACCCCGATGGGGCGGAAACCAGTGGAGGGCTTCGGCAGCATAGCAACGATAACGGCCTCCAGCTGCGGGGGAAGGGTGCCCGTGAGTTCCATCGACGTAAATAACCGCGAGAGGGCCCACAAAGCCCCGTCGGACATCACCGAAAAGTGTCTCAAATGAAACCCACCCAGGCCCGTGGCGGACCTATGGGCAAAAGTGCGAGAAACCCTGCGAATAATGTCCACCGAGATGGGGGGGAGGGGAGCATTAACTTCCCCTGGCCTTTTCTGAGGTACAGGGAGCCCTTCCCACAACTGGCGAAAACGATGAGCTTCGGCGGCCAGGGGCGCCTGCGGGTCCGACACCGCGCAGCCCCCAGCACTAAGCGTAGTGGATGGAGACCATCTTTGAAGATCTTTAGTGTAGCCGTGCGCCCTACGTCCACCCCGATCGACATTCTCGGTGAGCCTGTCCGCCCAGTCGCGTCTGGCCTTGGTGGCGTAGAAGGCGCTACATTGTGTTGCAAAGTCGGTAACCTGGGTAGAGACCTCTTCGACTTGGGCTGTCAAAACCTCCAGAGCCTCCAAGAAGCTAGGATCAGAGCCCGGCCCTTCATGAGGGTCCTCCAAAACCTTGAGGTCCAAAATCACAGAGGAAACACGATCGTAAATAGCTTCGATCCAGGGAACAAGCTGTCGGGCCTACACAAGCTTGGGGGGGGGGGGAGACGAAAGAACGCACCCCGCATCCCGAGCCTGAGGCCAGTCCCCTCTCTGCACACACATAAACAGACGTTTGAACTTCGAGGCGAGCCAGCGGCAGGCGTGGAGCTGGGGGCACCGCACACGCCCATGATCTTTACAAAGGATCGGCCGCCAACGGGCCCTGGGCCCCATGCCCCTAGACCCCAAGACAGGAAGTTGAACCCCGAACGTCCTGGAAAGTTCCTGTTCAGCAAGTCCCGCCCAAGACGCGTAAGCTTCACGAAATAGGCGAGCAGTCAAAACCCCATCGTCCCCTCTCTTGGCTCGTATGAACGCTGCATCCAGCTGGGCGTGCACGCGCTTATAGTCCATCGGCTCGGGCTGTGGTCCGAAGGGTACTTCCGATGGGAGAGGTGGCGGGCGCCTGAACGTGAGGTAATGCATCTGGGCTAGTCCAGCGTGGAACTCGAGACAGACTGGGCTGTGCGGAAAGAAACCAGCGTCCTCGATAACACGGACTTCAGCGGCTCCCTTGGAAAGCCCAGAATACACAACGAAGTAGTCGTAGACTTTGCCCGCTCCAGCGTGACAGGTAGGCTTGCTGGGGTCGATGACTTGACCAACCAGGGTGCTCACGAAAAAGGACTTGGCGAGTTCGGATGGCTCCATGTTCCAGTCTCCCCCGACAAGAAATGGTTTCCCGCAGGTGGACCCTTCCGCCCCTATCGCCGACAGTATCTCGAGGTTGGATTCCGAAAGCCCTTCCGAGTCACGCATATACACAGAACAAACTTGAAACACGTCCCCTTGGGGCGCATGCACTAGGGCCGCGATGGCCCTGTGGGGGGCCAGCTCGAGCCCCGAGGGCGCCCTATGAAGCCCAAGGTTGGCGCTACACAGGATAGAGACTCCCGCAGAAGGGCCGCCTTCGGGCCCAGTCGTGCCAGGGATCCAAAGCGATTTGAAACCGAGGCCGGGACAAACAGAGGAAGCTCTATCCAAAGCCTCCTGCGTCAAAAGCTTGTGTTCTTGGACTAGAATAACTTCAGCGTCGATACTAGGCAGCCACTCCTTCACCGACCCCCAGGCGTTGCCGTTGACCGACGCGACCCTCAGACGGAACGACTGATGGCCTGGGGGTGGCGGGGGCAAAAAGGGACCTCCAAAAACGGTGCCAGGGTGCCCTGGCTCCGAGGAGGCAGCATCCCTAGCTCGCGCGTAGGGACTAGTATTTCGAGGCAAAACAGGAATAAGTTGGGCACGAGGAGGAGGGGCCCTGACAGCCTGCATGCGCTGTCGACCTCCCTCCGAGAAGACTGAACTGGTACACCTGTCAGGTGTTGCAGGCGTAGAAAAGCGGAATCCCCCCCTTCAGGCCTGTTGACCGTCAGTGGGGCTAAGATGTTGCTGCTCACTGGGCCGCTCGCTAGAGCCGCTGCCCTCAGAAGTCGCCTGCTGCTGCTGAACTCGCTCCGCAACTCGTGCTGCATGTTCTCGAACTCGACTGA
>CAUYUJ010004995.1:30000-40000 GCA_963575745.1 Prorocentrum cordatum | reverse complement strand
TCCTCCCGCGTTCGCGATGCCGGGGCCATGTCGGACCCGCGCCCGCAGGAGTTGTGAATCTCACAAGGATGCCCGCTTTCGCCATTCTTCTTCTCGATCGTCATGACCGTTCTGACGCACGACGCAAAGCGCGCCTTCCAGAGCAGGGGCGTCGCTGCCCCGTCGGCGAGCTCATCTACGCAGACGGCACGCTGCTGGTTGGGTCGGCTACTGGTTTCGTCGGTGCCCTGATGCAGGCGATACGCGAGACTGGCGAGCATCGCGGTCTGGCTTTTCGCCGGGGACAAACTGGAAACACTGCCCGTGCGACGCAGCGCGGGCGTCCGCAGACCCGATTGAAGGGGCCCTGGGACACGCAAATAAGTACACGCAAATATCACAGGACTCCCCATCTTTTCCGGCTTTTCGTGTTCCCCCCCCACTTCCCATAGTCTCCCACTCTTTTCCTGGGAATCGACGCTCAATTGGGAACCGACGATTAATCGTGGGATTCACTGTGGGAATATTTCCCCATATTTTCCTGGGAATCGACGGTTCATTGTGCCTGTGTGTTTCTTTCCCTCCTGGCCGATGTCGGGCCGAGCCCGCAGAAAGACAGCCCGGTGTAGCTCGGAGGCCTCCCGGACGCCTCGGGCTCCAGCAGCGCAGCGCCGAGCAGGCGGCCTGGCACGGCATCGAAGACACTCTCGCGCCGTAGGTCGAACCTGGAAACCTGCTCCTGCTCCTCCTCCTCCTCCTCCTTCCTCCTCCCTCCTCCCTCCTCCTCCTCCTCCTCCTCCTCCTCCTCCTCCTCCTCCTCCTCCTCCTCCTTCCTCCTCCTCCTCCTCCCCCTCTTCCTCCTCCTCCTCCCCCTCCTCCTCCTCCTCCTCCCCCTCCTCCTCCTCCTCCTCCTCGAAGTTGCAATACTTGGAGCACGCGTCGCCGCAAAACGAAAGTATTGCCTCCACACCATGTGGCCCGGCGTGTCTGAGTGCAGCAGGCCAGCTGCGTTCCAAGCACGGCGCCTGCGTATGCTCTGGCATCGGCCGTTCATGTTGCAGCCGGAGTCAGCCATGCAGCCGTTTTGCAGGCATGCTGCTTTCGTAGGCTCAGCACCACACTTGCGTACAGGCAGGTATGCCTCTTGGGTCGCACTGCGATTCTCCCAGACGACGCGCCCGTTCGGCGCTGCTTGTTCCGACCACAATATTTTGCCCTCTCCGCCGTAGACGGCCCCCGAAAAAGGGGGAGGCCGAAGACTACGTGGAGACGTGAAGTGCACGAGCTGGCCGTCAACATTGCCGAGGATTCGGGCGCCTTGCACGGAATCTGGCAGGGCCCGCTGGGCAGGTGGCAAGCCGCCGCCAAGCGTTCCTTCTTCACGCGAATGATAATAAAAAGATGTTGCAGTTGTGCCCCAGCTCCCCCGCCCGCCCGCCTTTTGAGGGGCAACGATAAGAGGGATAGGCACAGGGGGGGGTGCGTCGACCTGGAATCGGCGCTACATCGCCGATAGATCGGCGACAGGCCCATGAAGGGGCCCTGGGACACACAAATAAATAGACACAAATAACCAGATTCCCCAGATTTTCCCATAGTTTCTCTGTTTTCGCCGTCCCCCCCACTTCCCATAATTTTCCATATTTTCTGGGGAATCGACGATTCATTGTGTCTGTGTTTTTTTCCTTCCTGACGATAGTGAACCCGCGCCTTCCTGGGCAGGTCGGGGCTATCGGCCCCCTATGGGCGACTGGGGGTCGGCGCAATCCCCCCCTATGCCCGTCCCCCCCCCTCCCTACCGTTGCCCCCGAGCCTTTACGGGTAGCGTCGTCGCCCCCTCCTTGTCCGCCGTCTCCTGGGCCGTTGCCCTGCCAGCTCTCTCTCTCTCTATATCTCTGTTTCCCTGCTCGTCCCCCGGGCTGTCGCCGGGACAGAGTTGCAGACGTCTCCGTGCCCATGGAGCCGGGGATGCCGAGAGAGCTCTGTTGTTTCTCGCACTGTTTCACTGCGTTCGGCGGTTGTCATGCCAGCTCCACTTTTCATGCCCATGCACCTCTGACGTGCACGGCGTCTCTCTTTCTCTCTCTGGTGACGACGACGATGATGACGATGATGATGCTGATGATGATGCTGATGATGCTGTTGCTGATGGTAAAGTTGATGAGGATGAGGATGAGGACGGACATGATGGTTATGCTGATTCATATGATGATGCTGATGATGCTAATGTTTGATGACGATGATGATGGTGGTGGTGATAATGATGCTGACGATGCTGACGATACTGATGCTGCTGAGGAGGAGGAGGTGGAGGAGAAGGAAGACCGTCTTCCCCCCTCCTCCTCCGCCTCCTCTGCCTCCTCTTCCTGCGCCGGTTCCACCGTTCGCTTGGCGGGGTGATCAAGTCGGCATGTCCTCCTCCTCCTCCTCCTCCTCCTTCTCCGCCTCCTCCGCCACGCCGGTGCGTCAAGCAATCGCTCTGTCAACATTGTCGCGGTTTCGCTCCCAGCCCCCACCGCCGCGGGCTGCCCACCCTCCTGGCTCCCGCTGCTAACTCTTTGCGTGCGCTGGACTCGCTCTCCCCCCCGACAAGCCCGCAGCAGGAGTAGGAGGAGGAGGAGGAGGAGGGAACCTGAGAGTTCTTGTGCTCTGCCCCTCTCTCTCTGTCTCTCTCTCTCTCTCTCTCTGACTACCTACCAGACCACCCCAACGTACCCCCCGAACCTAAACCGAAAACCCAAATTTCGGGTTGGGAGGGATTCGGCACGTGTTTTTGTTTCATGTTCCCCGACGCCCCCGCCCCCCCCATTGGGAATGAAGGGCAAATTGGGGCATTCGGGTTGGGTTGGGGCGGTTGGGTGGGTGGTAACTCTCCTCCTCATCCTTCAGCGCAGGCTGAGGGGAGGGGCTATCGACGGCGCCAATATTCGGAGTAGGAACATTCTCGCTGTTTCTGAGTAGCCCTACGCATTGAAAACAAACGTAAC
This sequence comes from Prorocentrum cordatum, assembly GCA_963575745.1. Taxonomy (NCBI): domain Eukaryota; class Dinophyceae; order Prorocentrales; family Prorocentraceae; genus Prorocentrum; species Prorocentrum cordatum. The sequence continues at coordinate 37,034 of CAUYUJ010004995.1, read as the reverse complement.
AGCTGAGAGGAGTGCGGTCAGCCGCAAAAGAAGTTCCAAGCTGCCCCTGACTTTGTGCGCTCAGCGAACGTTCTTTCCTAGCCCCTCGAAGCCGCATAGTCGGCGCACCTCTCTCTCTCTCTCTCTCTCTCTTTCTCATGAAGCACTGCTTCCCGGGGCCCGTTCGGTCCTGTCGGGGCCTTTTGGGGGGCCTAATTATCTGGTCCTGTCGGAGCCTCTGGGAGGCTCCTCGGGGGCAATCTCGAGGCCCGAGAAGCTCATCTGATGCGAAGAAGCCCAAAGTGCTAAAAGTATCCGCCGACCCTGTCTCGGGTCGGGCGCAAGGGGGGGATAGCAAAGGGGGGGTTTCACGAAGCTGACTTTCCCGGAGCCTCCCGGCGCCGGGAGGCGCCCATGTATCGAGGAATGGGCCCGGCGGCGGGGCCGAAACCAGCTGCATGCAGCAAATTTCGTAACCCCCCCTTTCCCAAACCCCCCCTTTCGCCCGACCCGACTGTCGGCGTGTGGACGAGGCTGCTCCGCTTGACTCATCGTCGTGGTAGTTGTCGTTGTCGTCGTCGTCGTCGTCGCCTTCGCCGGTGCCCTCCCTTTTTCCTGGGCCCGCCGCCGCTGCCCCCACGTGCACCGGGGCCCTCCTCCTCGCGCGCGCCAGCCGCAACGAAATGGAGCAACGCTGCAGTTGAGTCGAAAAGAAGCCCCTTCCCTCTGACCTAGGGCGACGAGATCTATGTATATCCACTGCTCCTGGCCAGGCCCATCCTGGGCCCAGGAGCTGTGTATATGCCTCCCTGGCCAGGCCAGGAGGGCGTATACACCGCTCCTGGGCCCAGGATTGGCCTGGCCAGGAGCAGTGGATATGCATAGATCTCGTCGCCCTCTGACCCCTTTCCCTTTTCCGCGAGGCGGGGCGAGCGGGGTCGCCCTTGCCAGAGAAAAACGAAACCCAGAACGACCCCTCACCCCGCGGAGATTGCAGTCGCGAGGGCGACGTATCAGCGCTGCGCACTGCGCTCCCTGCGCGCGAAAAACTGCAAACCGAAAAAGTTCAAAAATGATGCTCGAATGGCGGGGTTCTGTTTCACGGGGTTGACGGTGCCATGGACCCGCACAAGGGGGGGGGGGGGGCCCGGGGGGGCCCGGGGGGGATCCCGGGGGGTTCCCCGGGGGGGGGGGGTCCGGGGGGAGGGTCCCGGGGGGGGTCGCCACCCAGATGCGACTCCCCCCTGGGAGGTGTCGCCACCCAGATACGACTTCCCCCCAGGGGGGGGTCGCCACCCAGATACGACTCCCAAGCGGCCCCCAAAAGCCTCCCAAGAGGCCCCCGAGTGCGTTCGTCGTCGTCATCGTCGTCGTTGTCGTCGTCGTCGTCGCCATTCAGGGTCAGCGGCGCTGGCCGCAAGGCCTTCGCAATTGATTGCCTTGGGCCCCCGGCTGATTTTGACTCCCCGGGCGTCTCCTCGAGGGTCTCTTGAAGAGTTCTTAGGCCCACACGAACACATTCGGCAATCTTGAAAACATATTGAATCATGTTGGGACAATGTTGGACCATCTCGGGCGCCTCCTGGAGTGTCCTGGGAATTTCGGGGGGCTCTCTGAAGCCGTGCTGGTATGTCCTATGCTGTGGGGTGTATCTTGTGAACTGTTTGGGGCCTCTTGGGGGCCTATTCTGTTTTGCCAGAGCCTCTTGGAGAGTCTTGGGAACTATCTTGAGTCCTCGGAACCTTACGTAACAAGAAAAAGCCAGACTTGCTACACGAATGAAACTGCCAATCGGATTTCGAGGGATTAAAACCTCGAGATCGTCCTCGGGGGCCTCTTGAAGACTCCCTGGGCGATCTTGGGAACACATTCGGCTTTCGTGAGGGCATCCAGAGCTGTTTTGGAGCAGTGTTGAGCAGTATCGGGCTCCTCCTGGGCAGTCCTGGGCATTTGTGGGGGTCTCTGCCTTAGGGGGCCCTGGAAACGACAGGACCGTTTTTTACCGGTTCCGTTTGGCCGTTTTTGTTGACTGGTTCCAACGCCGTTTTTTTACCGGTTCCGTCGCCGCTTGTTGACCGGTTCCGGCTCCAGTTCCAATCCTTGAGCCGTTTTGTTTGCCGTTTCTGGTCGCCGTTTCTTTGCCGTTTCCATTTTCAATGGACATTTTTTTTGGAAACGGTGAAAAAACGGCCCTGCCGATTCCAGGGCCCACAAAGGTCTCTGCGTCTTTGGGCTGGATGCATCGGGGTCATCTTGCCTGTTTCCACCATGCTGCGACAAGGCAGCTCCGAGCCACGAAGCGGCCAAGCACGAGCCGAAGCGCCGAAGCGCCAAACGCGCGCCAAACCAACGTGGGCAGACTGAGGACGCCAAGCCGCCGAACACGGCCCAGCACGGCGCAGCATCTTGAACCGTCGAAGTCCAGTCTGTGGCCGTGTCGGGGGCCTCCTGGACTGTCCAGGGCGTGCCTCGGGGCTCTCTGAGGCCGTGCGAGGGGCCAAGGATCCCTGCCACCAGTATGGAGGCCTGGAGTCTGCCCTTGAGCCACTGAAGGCCCGCGGCCCTGGCCCCTGAACAGTTAGCAAAAACAATCTAGGGGGACAGCTTTCCAGGGGACAATTGTTAAACATAGTGAGCCCCACCGCTGTAGCGCGCGCTTAGAAAAGAAACAAGAAGCGGGGCAAACCCGACCGCTGGGGACGTCCCCGCGACCGCCCCTACGCTCCGCGTTCAGGGGCAGATTCCTGCGCACCCCCTCTTGGCGTCGGGAAGCGCCTGCCGCGCACTGCGACCCTGGCGTGGATAGAGACTGCGCTCAGGGACCACCTCTTGCGCACCCTCCATGGGTCGCGAAAGCGCTGCCCCTGACACGCCCTGCGGCCTGGAGTGAATCGAGACCGCGCCCACACATCCTTACTGGTGCCTAGAAAACGCCGCGACAACCTTCCCCTGCGAACCTGGCGTGCAGAGAGACCGCACACAATGGTGCGTGTGTATGTATATATATATATATATATATATATATAGATGTATGTATGTATGTATGCATGCATGCATGCATGTATGTATGTATGTATGTATGTATGTATGTATGCATGTATGTATGTATGTATGTATGTATGTATGTATGTATGTATGTATGTATTTATGTATGTATGTATGTATGTATGTATGTATGTATGTATGTATGTATGTATGTATGTATGTATGTATGTATGTATGTATGTATGTATGTATATGTATATGTATATGTATATGTATATTTATATGTATATGTATATGTATATGTATATGTATATGTATATGTGTGTATATATATATATATATATATAACTGCCTCGGGCCGATTCCAAATTGCACACGACAGGCCACGCGGGCCGTACAGATGGTCACGAAAGCCTCAAGAGACCCCGAAGACGCCCAAGAGCGCCCCAAGAGGGCCCGTGAGGGCCCCAAGAGGGCCTTCAAGAGGCAAACATCTGCCCATTTCCCTGGTAAAACTTGCATTTTCGGCATACTCGCTGGCTTCGTCTTCACAGTGCCCCAGACGCCCGCGCGGCGCCCCAACACAGCCCAACAGAGACCCAAGAGGGCCCCAGACGGCCCCAAAGGGTCGGCCTGTGGGGCTCACGGACCCCCCCAAGACGGCCCAAGAGGCCCCGAAGCCGGCCCAGGAGGCTCCCAAGACGGCCTCAGGGAGGCCCAAGAGGGCCCCGTTCGAAATCATGTTCCCAGAAGCCTCTTCCCGGAACACTACTTCCGGGCTCCCAGGGCCCCCTACTGAGCCGCAGGACAGCCTCAGCGAGGCCTCAAAGGGCCCGAGATGGCTTCAAGATGACCAAAGAAGGCCCCAAGAGGGCCTTCAAGAGGCAAAAATCGGCCCAACGTGCATTTTCGGCATACTCGCTGGCTTCGTATTCACAGTGCCCCAGACGCCCGCGCGGCGCCCCAACACAGCCCAAGAGAGACCCAAGAGAGCCCCAGACGGCCCCAAAGGGTCGGCCTGTGGGGCTCACGGACCCCCCCAAGACGGCCCAAGAGGCCCCGAAGCCGGCCCAGGAGGCCCCCAAGATGGCCTCAGGGAGGCCCAAGAGGGCCCCGTTCGAAATCATGTTCCCAGAAGCCTCTCCGGGAACATTACTTCCGGGCTCCCAGGGCCCCCCAGCGAGGCCCAGGAGGGCCCGAGATGGCTTGAAGATAACCGAAGAAGGCCCCAAGACGGCCTTCAAGAAACACAAATCGGCCCATTTCCTTTGTAAAACGCGCATTTTCAGCATAATCCCTTGCTTCGTCTTCACAGTGCCCCAGACGCTCCCGCGCGGAGCCCCAACACAGCCCAAGAGAGATCCAAGAGGGCCCCAGACGGCCCCAAAGGGTCGGCCTGTGGGGCTCACGGAACCCCCCAAGACAGCCCCAGGGAGGCCCAAGAAGGCCCCGTTCGAAATCATGTTCCCAGAGCCTCTCCGGGAACATTGCTTCTGGGCTCCCAGGGCCCCTTCGACCCCTAGAGGGCCCCAGGACAGCCTCAGCGAGGCCCCAAGAGGGCCCGAGATGGCTTCAAGATGGCCGAAGAGGGCCCCAAGAGGGCCTTCAAGAGGCAAAAATCAGCCCGTCCCCGTAGTGAAACGTACATATTCAGTATACTCCCTTGCTTCGTCTTCGCAGTGCCCCAGACGCCCCCGAGGAGCCCCAACACAGCCCAAGAGAGACCCAAGAGGGCCCTAGACGGCCCCAAAGGGTCGGCCTGTGGGGCTCACGGACCCCCCCAAGACGGCCCAAGAGGCCCCGAAGCCGGCCCAGGAGGCCCCCAAGACGGCCTCAGGGAGGCCCAAGAGGGCCCCGTTCGAAATCATGTTCCTAGAAGCCTCTCCGGGAACATGATTCCTGGGTTCCCAGGACGCCCAAAGACAGCCCCCAGAGGCCCTGGACACGCCGAAGATTGCCTCAGGACGGCCGACGACGCCGCCAAAACGCCCCAGGAGCGCCTCCAGAGGCCCCTCCAAAGGGCCCCAGAAGCCAAAAATCATACATTTTCCAATGGTTTTAAAACCATTCTTGCGCTCTCCTATGTTCCGCCTCCCCACGGTCCCAGACCGCGTCAGAGGCCCTTCAGATCGCTCCAAGACAGCCGAAGAGGCTCCCAAGAAAGCCCAGAGACGGCCCAGGAAGCTCCCCAGATAAGTCAAGAGGGCCTCGAGAGCGCCCCGAGAGAGCTCCAAGAGCGACCCAAGAGGGCCCGAAGAGCGCGACATTTCGAGGTCTCCGGCCTGAGAGGCTCTTAGGACGCCCCCAGAGGCCATCAAGAGGCTCCTAAGAAGCTCCATGAGGCTCCCAAGAGGCTCCCAAGAGGCCCCCTGGACCCCCAATAGGCCCCCAAGGGACCCCCAGGGAAGCCCCCTGCGGGACCCCAAGACACTTCGGTGAATCGTATTTCCCAGATACCTTTCCGGGAACATGATTCCTTGGGCTTCCGCCCGCCGCACCAACCATGTTTCCAATAGGCTTGCCGACAAGGCCAAAAGGCGCCTCTCGGTAAGCCCCCAGAGGCCCCCCTAGAGAGCCGAACAAATCATGCTCCCAGAAAGCTTCCGGGGAACATGATTCTCTATCTCGGAGCAAGCCCGGGGGGGGGGCCTCTGCCTCTTCCCCCCATCGGTGCCCACCAGGGGTTGCGGGGGGGGGTCCAGAGCTCCCGAGGCGGCCCGAGCCCGCCCCGAAGGAGGCCACGACAGGCTAAGGGGGTCCCGAGAGGACCCAAGACGGTCCCACGAGGCCCCGAAGACGCCCAACATGCCCTCAAAACAGACGACGAGGACTCCAACACGCTCCAGGACGGACTCAAGAGGCTCCCCAAAAGGGCCCTGGAAGGCAAGATTCACTCGTTTTCCAAATGTTTTGGATTTTGGCGATCTCGCTGTTCCCGCTTTCCAGCGCTCCCTCACGGTCTCGGAGGACTTTCAGATCGCCCCAAGAAGGCCCACGAGGCCCCGACGAGGGCCCCAAGACGGCCCAGGATGGGGAGCCCAAGTGTGCCCCAAGAGCGCGCCAAGAGAAGGCCCAGAGGGGTCCCGAGGGGCCCGCCCCGAAGCAGGCCACGACAGGCTAATGGAGGTCCCGAGAGGGCCCTAGACGGTCCCAAGAGGCCCCGAAGACGCCCAAGCTGCCCTCAAGACGGCCGACGAGGACTCGAACACGCTCCAGGACGGACTCAAGAGGCTCCCCAAGAGGGCCATGGGAGGCAAGATTCACTAATTTTCCTATGGTTTTTGAAGGATTTAGGCGTTATTGCTTTCCCCGCTTCCCAGCGCTCCCTCACGGCCTCGCTCGGAGGCCCTTCAGATCGCTTCAAGACGGGCCGAAGAGGGCCCCAAGACGGCCCAGGAGGCTCCCCAGACAACCCAACTGTGCCCCAAGAGCTTCCCAAGAGAGGGCCCAGAGGGGGACCGCCAACCGATATTTCGAGGTCTCTGGCCCTCGAGGCCGCCTGTAGGCCCCCGGAGGCCACCAAGAGGCTCCCACGAAGCCCCGTGAGGCGCCCAAGAGGCCCCCAGGAAGCCCCAAGAGACCCCCCAAGGGGCCCCCATGGAACGCCCAAAAGACCCCCGAACACACCCCAACAAACCATGTCCCCAGAAAGCCTTCCGGGGACATGGTTCATCATGGGACCGCGAGTCTCCGGAGGCTTCGAAGTACCATCATGCTACAGGAGAGCTGTCTGGGAAAGTGATTGAAAACATGACTGATCGCCTTCTCGCGGCCCTCCGCAGATCGTTTCGCACAAAGTTGCCCCAAGTGCCCTCTTGAATCGACGACGACGACGAAACGACGAAGACGACGACGACGACGAGGAAGGCGTGTCCCATTAGGCGACGACGACATTACGACGACGACGACAACGACGACGACAACGACGACGACGACGACGACGACGACGACGGCCCGCCCCAACAGGCTCCCCAAGACGCCCCAAACCCATGCTCCCAGAAGGCCTTCTGGGAACCCGATTCACACGGCCTCCGCCCCCTACACAACCATTTTCCTCGAAGGCCTTTCGG
>CAUYUJ010004995.1:0-25000 GCA_963575745.1 Prorocentrum cordatum | reverse complement strand
CTTATCGACAGGTACAGCTTTTGGTAGACGAGCTAGCTCTTTTTTCGGCGGCGAGCCTGGGGGGGAAATGGGAAGGGCGGGCATCCTCAGAATTGAACAGGGGCCGACCGTCCCGGAATTCCTATAGCCCTACCACGACATGTTCTTAGAACCCAAAAATGTTCTAATAACAAAAACAATGTTCTCATAACATAACCCGATGTGATACAACAAGACAGTCCCAACCAGAAATGTTCTAAGAATATGTCGTGGAGACCACAACAGGTTCTTGTTTGGTAGGGCTATAGGCACGCCAGGACGCTTCGCCACTGCTTGACAGAAGGCTCGGAAGTCCCCAATCCTCCTGAGAAATTCTCTAAGCTTCCCCCGACGACACCAACAACCGATCCGGCGGCGCGAGGGCCTTCTGAGCAGTCCCGCCGCCGTCTGAAAACGGCCGTCTCCTCCTCACTTCCCCCCCCCCATCGCTCGCCGCCGACCCAGACATGCGACGCCCTGACTTCTTCACTGCGCGGCCCCTGGAAGTCCCGACCCTTTCTCCCCCCTCCCTCCTCCCCCTCCTCCTCCTCCCTCCTCCTCCTCCCTCCTCCTCCCTCCTCCTCCTCCTCCTCCTCCTCCTCCTCCTCCTCCTCCTCTTCCTCCTCCTTCCCCTCCTCCCCCTCCTCCCCCTCCTCGCCCTCCCGGAGAGCCGACGGAGCGTCGGCGGTGGACAGACCTCCTCCTCCTCCCCCTCCCCGAGGCCGAGCGAGGGCACCCCCGAGGCCGAAAAACTGGGCGAAAAAACCTCCCGCCCTGGCTCCTGTCAACGGCGCGACCATGCCCGGGGCTGCCACCCGGGGGAGCCACAGCGGAGAAGAGCGCGCCGGTCCTCGGGATGGCCCGGAAGTGCGCCGGCCACTCCGTCGCGGGCAGCGCGCCGCCACCCGGGCCCGCCGCCGACTCCGCGCCGCCGCCGGCCATCGCCGCGGGCCGCGGCCCGCGGGCCGCGCGGCCCGCGCGGTGCGAGGCTCGTCCTCCTCCTCCTCCTCCTCCTGCGAGGAGGAGGAGAGGGTGGGACAGGATGTCAGAGAAGACGCGAGCGCACCTAGCTTGCCTCTCCTCTCCTCTCCTCTCTCCTCTCTTCTCCTCTCCTCTCCTCTCCTCCTCTCCTCCTCTCCTCCTCTCCTCCTCTCCTCCTCTCCTCCCTCCTCTCCTCCTCTCCTCCTCTCCACCTCTCCTCCTCTCCTCCTCTCCTCTCTCCTCCCCTCCCCTCCCCTCCCCCTCCCCTCCCCTCCCCTTCCCCCTCCCCCTCCCCTTCCCCCGCCCCCTCCCCCTCGTTCTCCCCTCCCCCTCCCCTCCCCCTCCCCTCCTCCTCCTCCTCCTCCTCCTCCTCCTCCTCCTCCTCCTCCTCCTCCTCCTCCTCCTCCTCCTCCTCCTCCTCCTCCTCCTCCTCCTCCTCCTCCTCCTCCTCCTCCTCCTCCTCCTCCTCCTCCTCCCCCCCCTCCTCCTCCTCCTCCTCCCTTTCTCCCTCCTCCCCCTCCTCCTCCCCCTCCTCCTCCTCCTCCTCCCTCCCCTTCCTGCTCCTCCTCCTCCTCCTCCTCCTCCTCCTCCTCCTCCTCCTCCTCCTCCCGATGGTTGCACTCATCCTCCCCCCACATGTTCCCCGAAGGGCATTCGCTGCGGCTCTGAGCACACCGCCCGAGAGCTTCTCCCACTTTCTGGTCACAGCGCTCGTTCCCACGGGCGCTTCCAAGAGGCAGGGGGGCGGCGGTGAGTCGCCGCAGGGCGCCCGTCGAAGCGTAGCTATGAACTATGAGTCGATGAGGCGGCGGCCGAGACTGCCACGAATGACGTAGCCCCCCTCGCCATTGTTCGAGGCCTGCGATCTGGACTCTGTTCGCAGTGCGACCCTGATGGGCAATCCGCGACGCGCTGTGCGACGCTTATGGCAGCCGCGCGTCGCGGCCAGGTGCAGGCGACGCCGCAGCTCTGGCCAGGGCTGGGCCTAGGCGTTGTTGTTTGTTGTGTCTTCGTGTTGCTCGACCTGCTCTCCTGTACCTCCCTGCCAGAAGGAAAAGCACAGCACAGCCGAAGTCCAGCAAAACAGCGATTAGGTCCAGCCCTGGCTCTGTCCGTCCCCGCCCGGCTCAGGAGGAGACGAAGGGCGGGGGCCCTGCATCGAGGGGCCCCTGAGCTGGGCGCGGTCTTGATGGGCTGATTGTCCACCACCACTACAATAGGTAGGAGAGGGAGGAGGAGGAGGAGGAGGAGGAGGAGGAGGAGGAGGAGGAGGAGGAGGAGGAGGAGGAGGAGGAGGAGGAACTCCCCATCCTCCTTCTCCCCCGCCCTTATGGTAGTGGCGGTGGAAAATTGACCCATCAGGTCTGGAGGCGAGGTCGGTGCTGGGGCACACCTGAAACTGTAAGCCAATGCCCAGCCCGCGCCGAACAGGGCAGTCCACGCGCCGCGAGACCCGACGTAGCGAGACAAACACCACAATCGTAAAAAACCACGCCAGGAGCTCTAGACCCCAACTTCCTGCGCCACCTTTCGAGCCGGACTGGTCTGAGAGGGTCGACGAAGGGAGAAAGATGAGCACCAGAAACGGCAGCACGAAAACAGCCCCAAAAGTCGATCGTCGAATTCGTCGAGCCGGATGGATCGTCATTTCGGCGGTGGACAAACCTCCCTTTAGCAAACCTCCCCTCAGTGGAAGCGGCCTGGGACGGGCTCCGACGGACCTGGACCCGCAGAAATGACGGCCGCGACGCCCCCTCGCGCACCGCAGACGGCCCACTCCTGCGTCGGCGCGCCAGGGTAGGAGGTCTGCCCTCCTCCGATCCTCGGGAGCGGCCAAGGGGGGGGGGTCCAAGAGGGGGGGGTGCAAGTCATGACGGGCGGCATGTGCGCGGCCCAGCGGGGGGGCCGGGGACGTAATGAAGTAAGAAGAGGCGCCATGAAATCTGAGGAAACATCATGCTCCCCGCCATGAGATCCACCCCCCCCTAGTCATCACCCCCCTCTTTTTTCCGCCCCCGAGATCCGTCCTTCGAGCCCGACCAGCAAAACAAAAAAAAACGCCCGGCTCGAAGAGCCTCGGGCGCGCCGGGATCTCGGGGCGGGCCGCGCGGCCCAGGAGGAGGAGGAGGAGGAGGAGGAGGAGGAGGAGGAGGAGGAGGAGGAGGAGGAGGAGGAGGAGGAGGAGGAGGGGGGAGGAGGAGGAGGAGGAGGAGGAGGAGGAGGAGGTGGAGGAGGAGGAGGAGGAGGAGGAGGAGGAGGAGGAGGAGGAGGAGGAGGAGGAGGGGAGGAGGAGGAGGAGGAGGCGGAGGAGGAGGAGGAGGAGGAGGAGGAGGAGGAGGAGGAGGAGGAGGAGGAGGAGGAGGAGGAGGAGGAGGAGGAGGAGGAAGGAGGAGGAGGAGTGAGGAGGAGGAGGAGGAGGAGGTGGAGAGGAGGAGGAGGGAGGGAGGTGGAGGAGGAGGAAGGAGGGGAGGAGTGAGGAGGAGGAGGGAGGCATAGGAGGAGGAGGAGGGTCAGGAGGAGGAGGAGAGGAGAGGGAGGAGGAGGATGAGGAGGAGGAGGAGGAGGAGGAGGAGGAGGAGGAGGAGGGAGAGGAGGAGGAGGAGGGCCGCGCGGCTCGCACTGCCCTCCCCCCCCACGGGCGCGCCCGAGCGGCGCACGCCCCCCCCCCCCACCTGGGAGCTGTGCCGACCCAGGGGGGGTTGGCGCCGCAGCGGCGCGGCGCCGCGCCGACCTCCTCGGGCTGCGGTCGGACCTGCAGGCCACGGAGAACGGCGCGCAAGAGGAGCAGGGGACCCTCCGTCGGCCGGGGCGACCAGAACATCCAGGGGCACCCTCCCCAAGGAGGCACGCAAGAGCATGCCCACACACACGCACACACACGCGCACACACACGCGCACACACACACACACATACACACGCACACACACAGACACACACAGACACACACACACACACGCACACACAGAGACACACACAAACACACACACAGACACAGACACAGACACAGACACAGACACAGACACACACACACACACAAGCACACACACAAGCACACACAGACACACTTTTTTCGTCGGCGGCTAGGCAGAGTCTTTGCGCTGGCGGACAGGGCGCTGGTAGGACATACGAAACGCGAAGGACATCAGGGCATCCATCCTCCCCGACCCGACCTCGATCTATACCTCGGTCCGACTGCACCCGAGGATGCACCTAACCCATCGGCAACAAGTGGGATCACGGAGGGGCGCGATAAAAAAAGGCGCGGTCAAGGGGCCGCGTGGGCCCGACGCGGCATCAATAGAGGCCTCCCGGATGGGGTCGGAGCAGATGGGGCCGGGGGATCGCGCCGCATCGCCCATGCATCGGCGAGGCATCGTCGACGCGGGCGATGCATCGGCGACGTCGGCGTGAAGCACATCGGGCTCCTCGTCGAGCCGCATCGCCCGTGCATCGGCGATGCGGCACGATCCGCCGACCCCATCTGCTCGGACCCCATCCGGGAGGCCTCGAGACACGGAGAGCTGCAGCCCGACTGTAATGAGCTGCGGCCCCCTGCGGCTGCTCCTGCTGCCGCTGCAGGTGCCCTGCTGCCGCGGCCCCCCCTGGCTAATTACGGGCGGCCGCGCGCCCTGTTACGAAGACGAAGCCAGAGCGAGAGTATAACATCGGACGAGGACGCATCGAGAATCTCTGAGACGAAGCCAGGGCGAGGATACAACCGGGTGAGGATGTACCGAGAACCTCTGAGATCCGGCGGCGCTGGAAAATGTCTCGGGCGCCACGGTCTGTTCAGAGCGTTCTGGCACGCTCCGAGAACGTTCCAGAACGCTGAGGAACGGAATGATCCTCGTCCTGGCCCCGTCCGAACCGTGTCAGGCGAGCCGCAGCTGCTTGTCCGCCTGCGCGGCGTCGCAGTACAGCACCCCCGCCAGGCCGCGGGACCAGAAGGACCGCTCGTAGCGGATGCTGGTGGGCTTGTTTTCCACCGCCACCACCCGAAGTAGGGGAAGGGGGTCCTCCTCCTCCTCCTCCCCCGCCTCCGCCTCCGCCTCCTCCTCCTCCTCCTCCTCCTCCTCCTCCTCCTCCTCCTCCTCCTTTTCCTCCTCCTCCTCCTCTCCCCCTCCAGCTTATGGCGGTGGTGGTGGAAAACAGGCCCATCAGATGCCGTCGCACACCGACTGCGGCGTGAAGCGGGGGTCGGCCGTCTGCCCGAGCAGGCCGCGGATCCAGTCGACGAGCGCGGGGGACGCGACGAGCCCGCTGCCGCCGGGGCCCTCCGGGTGGGGCCGGGCTTCTGCACTGGGCTCGGCTGCGAGCGACGGGGGGGGGAGGAGGAGGAGGAGGAGGAGGAGGAGGAGGAGGAGGAGGAGGAGGAGGAGGAGGAGGAGGAGGAGAGGAGGAGGAGGGGAGGAGGAGGAGGAGGAGGAGGAGGAGGAGGAGGCTCGGCTGCGAGCAACGGGGGGGGGGGGGGAAAGGGGGAAGGAGAAGGCCTTCGCGGAAGGCGGCGGGGCTTCTCGGAAGGCCTCCTGCCGTCCGGAGGGCTCTTTGGCATATTTCATCGGGGAAGACTCGGACAGCTTCCCAGGAGGCCGGGGGCTGTTCCGAGCCTTCCGAGAAGGCCCGCCGCACCTCACTTCCCCAGGCTCGCCGCCGAGGGGGGCTCTGCCCGAGAAGGAGGAGGAGGAGGAAGAGGAGACGAGGAGAGGAGGAAGCGGAGGAGGAGGAGGAGAAGGCTCGGCGCGAGCGGACGGGGGGGGGGGAAGGGGGAAGGAGAAGGCCTTGCGGAAGGCGGCGTGGCTTGTTTAGAAGGCGGCCTCCTGCCGTCCGGATCGCTTTTTGGCATATTTCTCGGGGAAGCTCGGACAGCTTCCCAGGAGGCCGGCGGCTGTTCCGAGCCTTCCGAGAAGGCCGCCGCACCTCACTTCCCCCCCCAGGCTCGCCGCCGAGGGGGGCTCTGCCCGAGAAGGAGGAGGAGGAGGAAGAGGAGGAGGAGGAGGAGGAGGAGGAGAGGAGGAGGAGGAGGAGCAGGAGGAGGAGAAGGAGGAGGAGGAGAGGAGGAGGAGGAGGCTCGGCGGCGAGCGACGGGGGGGGGAAGGGGGAAGGAGAAGGCCTTCGCGGAAGGCGGCGTGGCTTGTTTAGAAGGCCTCCTGCCGTCCGGATCGCTTTTTGGCATATTTCCTCGGGGAAGGCTCGGACAGCTTCCCAGGAGGCCCGGGGCTGTTCCGAGCCTTCCGAGAAGGCACGCCCCACCTCACTTTCCCCCCCAGGCTCGCCGCCGAGGGGGGCTCTGCCCGAGGAGGAGGAGCAGGAGGAGGAGGAGGAGGAGGAGGAGGAGGAGGAGGAGGAGGAGGAGGATGAGGAGGAGGAGGAGGAGGAGGGAGGGAGGGAGGGAGGAGGAGGAGGAGGGGAAGGGGAGGGGGAGGAGGGGAGGAGGAGGAGGAGGAGGAGGGAGGAGGAGGAGGAGGAGGAGGAGGAGGAGGAGGAGGAGGAGGAGGAGGAGGAGGAGCACAAGCATTTTGGAGCACCCGAGGCACGCCCCGGTGCCAGAAGGCGGCGGCGGGATCTGCAGATCGCCCCGGAGACCATGTCAGGCCGGCGTGTGCCCCGCACGGTGAGGTGCCGCGCTGTGGATGTGTACGGCCACGCAGTGTGGTCCACGAGGTAAGACCAGACATGATCGCGTCGTAAGCAGAATCAGGACGGGAGGTCTTGGGTTACAGTCGCGGCGTTGACCTAAGGAACCCTAAATGAGGAACGAGGCCCCTTTTTCCATGGGTCAAACTTCGATGTCCCATCGAAACCACCAGGAAAACCTGAGGCAACCTGTGAAACAACTAAGGAACACGGAGCCCCTCCCCACCGAAAAGGGTTCCTCCTTCAGCGCCCCGACTGTACGCCACGCAGTGTGGTCTGCGAGGTAAGACCAGACATGATCGCGTCGTAAGCAAAATCAGGACGGGTCTTGGGTTGGGTCGGGCATGTCCTCAGCAGCTGGATTTCTGACGAAAAATCAAACAGAACAATAAAAACATACTCCCAAACAGCCATACTATATCAAACAAATCGTCCCCAGACTGTGTTTGTCCTATGTTTTATTACTCCGCCTGTAGAGGGAGGGGCAACCCGACTTAAAGCTTGGGCCGTTTTCGGCCTCCTGGGGCCCTTACCGGGCCTCGGGGGCGTCAAAAACGACTCGGGACGAAAAACCGTTCCCGGGGAGAGGGTCTGGACTTCCAGGGGCCCCGTCCTGAAAAATCAGGACGTCGCATGTCTGGGTCCATGAGGTGTGGTCTATGTGGTGTGAGAGCCGTGAGGTGTAAGCTGTGTGGCGCAATGCAGGTGGTACAATCGACGCGGTGCGATCCATGCGGCGCAAGGTCTGTGGTGCAATATATGGGGTACTACAGCAACGTACGCGCGCTTCGCGCGCGCTGAGGTTCTAGAAAGCTCCGGTTGCAGTTATAAGCGTTCGACAACGGAGGACATCTAGTGGATAGCGCGTTCCTTTTGAAACTCCCCTTGGGAGTCTCGGGGGCTTGTTGGGCCGTCTGAAGGCAATCCTGGAAAGTCTGAGTGCCCCCCTGGGACATCTGGGGTGCATCATTGGCCTTCTGACGCTTCGTGAACCAACTTCTCGGGGCCCTCGGCGGAGGTTCGCACCAGAACAAGAACCTGAACCGCTGTTAAACATTCACCTTTTCTGGAAAGAGATGTTCCAAATAAACAAAGGCCTTCTATCTTACGATGCCGCGACGTGGGCGTCGTCCATCCGAGCAACTGCTGGTTTGGGAAGATGAACGTGCGCGGTGCCAAAGCAAAATCCCAATGTTACAAACAAAAGGGCCATGAACCGAAGCTCGCATCGACATGAGTCCCTCACCTACCCGTAATTTGAGTAACACCCTCCAAGAATGGCGTTTTGTTCAAAGATGGTGAGGGCCGTGATACTGAACCATTCTGGCCAACTTCTCCGAGCCCTCAACTGAGTCTCGCACCAGAACCACGCCCTGAACTACCCTGTTGGACAATGACTTCTCGAAACACGTCAAGGCTGATGTTTTAAGCTGCCGCGGCATGGGCGCCCTCCATCGTGTAACTGCTGGATGTTTCAATGATCGTGCGCGGCGCCAAAACCAAAACCCAATGTTGTCCAATTTTGAAAACGAAAGGGCCGTGAACGGCGGCTCGCACTGAAATCAGACGTTACCTGTTTTGAAAAACACCCTCCAAGAAAACGGACCCGGCGACACGCTTAGCTTAGCGTTCCCTGCCCATGTCGGCACACCCCTTGCAGGGGTCGCACCCTCCACAGGGAGCTCCACCTACGTCCCCAGAGAAAAAGGTTCGCGTAGTGGCACGCCCCTCATGCGCATCGTGCCCCGCCAGTAACTGCATCTGCGGCACCAGAGGGAAGCTTGATAGCGTCGTCCCGCGCGTGTCGGCACAACTCACACGGATCGTGGCCCGCACGGAGTTCCATGGACGGCCACAGAGACAACATTCGCATCCCGCCCCCCCCGCCTACTTCGGCACACCCCATCACACGGATCGTGGCCCACAGGGATCTCCACCTACGGTCTCAGAGGCAGGGTTCGCATTGCGCCCCTCCCGCCCATTGCGGCACACCCCATCACGCGAATCTTGCCCACAGGGAGCAACGCCTACAAGCCCAGAGACAGGTTCGCACAGCGACACCCCCCATGTCGGCACACCCGCCGAGCGAATCATGCCCCAGAAAAAACTCCACCTACAGCACCAACCTGCAGCCTCGCATGGTGCTCCCACCGCCCATCTCGGAACACGCCTCGCACGGATCGTGCCCAGAGGAGCTCCACCTGCGGCCTCACTGGGGGGATTCGCGCGGGGGTATCCGAATTATTCGACATGCCCCTCACGCGGATCGTGGCCCACAAGAGGAGTAGACGGAGGAGGAGGAGGAGGACGAGGAGGAGGAGGAGGAGGAGGTCTCTTTGGGGCTGCTGGAAGGCCTCGTGGAGAGCATGCTCTTCGGGAGCTCGGAGCCTCTTGGGGGCTGTATTTGGGAAGCCTCGCAGAGGCTTCTTCTTGGGGGCCCTTGGGGGCCTCCTGTAAGGAAGAATCGCTCCTCAACAAACGTCGGCATTCCCGAGTTCCGGCTTACTCTTAAGTCGGGCGTGTCTCCCTACAGGGGGATTGTGGACGACAAATGAAAAATAGTCCAACAATACCCCCAATTCATCAAACAATGCTCAAGAGATCGTCCCCAGACTATTTTCTGACTATTCTTGAATGTTCCTCCTGTAGAGGGACAGGCTACGGGGGACTCGGGTTGACCTGACGGGCCCTTCATAAAAATGGCGAGACCTGATCTGAAATTTGACGCGACCTCCCGCTGCAAACATCCCACATCGGGGATGGACAGACCTCCCTTTAGTAAAACGTGGTTTAGTGAAAACGACCTCGGGCCCAAACCTGGCGGGCGCAAGCCTGGAAAATAATGGCCGCGGCGCCCTCTCGAGAACCGAAAACGGACAATTCACTACTCGACGTGTCACTGTTGGGGGATTCTGTCCAACCCCGATCCCGCTGCAAACATCCCACAACTGGACCGTTAAAATCCAGGACGAACTCGTCAAGAAACGTCGGCAGCCCCGAGCTCCGGCTTGCTCGAGTCTTACGTCTCCCGTATCCTGCAGGCCTGCCCCACGGACCCGACGCTTCCAACACACAACTCGGAGCGTCGGGTCCGCGGGGTGAGGAGTGAGGAGTGAGGAGTGAGGAGTGAGGAGTGTGTGTGGGGGGACCTCCAGGACCCACGCGCCGAAAAAACAGAAATGGCGGCTGGACAGCTGAGGCCTGTGGCCTCGAGGGCCCACCCCTTTGGCGGAGGGCTCGAAAAATGCCAGCCGAGTTCCCAAGCTCGCCATCGCTCGGACGTCCATTCTCTGTGTTTTTGTTCGGTTTCGTGCTTGGTTTTTTTCGCCAAATGATCGAGGATGCTCCTCGATGGTCCTCGCCGACGAAAAAAAAGCACACGTCCGAGCGATGCCGAGCAAGAGGCCGCCTAGGTGGGGTCGGAGCAGGTGGGGTCGGAGGATCGCGCCGCATCGACGATGGATCGGCGACGCCAGCGTGGAGAAAATCGGGCTCCACATCGAGCCGCATCGCCGATGTATCGTCGATGCGGCGCGATCCTCCGACCCCATCTACTCGGACCATCTACGTAGGCCTACATTCCCCCTGTGGGCCCCTCTCGGGGCCGTCTTGGGCGCCTCACTGGACCGTCCTGGGGCCCTCTTGGGCAATCCGAGGCCCTCTTGGGGGCCCTCCTGGGCCGCCTTGGTGCAATCTTGGGAGCCTCTTGGGCCGTCTTGGACTGTGTGAAGACCCCAAAAACGAACATGCTGGAAACGCACGTCTTCCCGAAAGAATGGGGCACATTTCTCCTGGGGCTTCCTCGGGGAGCATCCCAGAGCCTTCTTGGGGCGTTTCGGGTGCCTTTCGGGGGCTCTTCGGCCGTCTTGAGGCCATGTTGGGGCGGCTTGGCCCGTGCTGCGCCGCTCTTGTCGCTGAGTCGTGCTCCCCGCAGCTGTTGTGGGCAGCAGCCGGAAGGAGGCAAGGGAGACCATGGTCTCCCTGGCCTCGGTGCACCGAGGGGGGGGATGCTCAAAAGGGGGGGGAAAGAATGCGGGAGGGTGCCCTGGTCCGGGCCCAAGGCCCCTGTAGTACCTGGGCACACGATGCATGACCATGTGGTGCAGGCGTTAAGTCGGGCGTGTCCCCCTACAGGGGGATTTTCGATGCCAAATAAACAAATACGCAAAACATACTCCGACATGGCCAACAAATACTCAAACAATAGTCCCCAGACTATTGTTTTCTATGTTTGAATATCCCCCCTGTAGAGGGACAGGCCCGACTGAATGCAAGCGACGTGGTGCAGTCCGTGCGGTGCACTTCGCGTGGTCGGAGCTGCGCGGTGCAGGCCAAGCTGTGAAGTCTATGTGGTGCAGCCTGTGCAGCGCAATCTGCAAGGGCTCCCAACTTCGCGCTCTCGCGCTAGTGCGAGGGCTCCCAACTTCGGCTCTGCAAGGGCTCCCAACTTCGCGATGCGCGAAGTGCGATTAACTTCGCGCTCTCGCGCCGCCTCCCAGGGGAGAAGTGGAGGGTGAGGAGGACGCGGAGCCGAAGCGCGAAGCGCGAATAACTTCGCGCCCTCGAGGGCGCCCTTGAGTACCTGGGCACACGATGCATGAACCATGTGGAGTCCGTGCGGTGCAGTTCGCGTGGTCGGAGCTGCGCGGTGCAGGCCAAGCTGTGCAGTCTACGTGGTGCAGCCTGTGCAGTGCAATCTTGAAGGGGCCCTGGGACAAACAAATAAATACACACAAATAACAGGATTCCCCATATTTTCCCATGTATCCTGTTTTTCGTCTTCCCCCCACTTCCCATATTTTCGCATATCTCCTGGGGAATCATTAATTGTGTCTGTGTGGTTGTTTGTCCCTCCTTCCTGAGCCATGTGATGCAAGCGACGTGGTGCAGTCCGTGCGGTGCACTTCGCGTGGTCGGAGCTGCGCGGTGCAGGCCCAGCTGTGCAGTCTACGTTAGGAGGCAACTGCTGGGAGGTGTTCGTCGGAAGGATTGAGGAGGACTAAGCCCCATTGGGGAACTGTTACGCCAGAAAGGGCCTCGGATCAAGCGGAATTCAGCCAGATTACGCCAGATTAAGCGGGATTGAGCGGGCCAGGGCTAAGTCAGGATTTGACCACCCAGGAGTTGCATCCGAATCTACGGAGGAGGAGGAGGAGGGAGGAGGAGGAAGAAGAGGAGGCGGAGGAGGAGGCCGAGGAAGGAGGAGGAGGAGGAGGAGGAGGAGGAGGAGGAGGCGGAGGGGGAGGAGGAAGAGGAGGAGAGGAGGAGGAGGAGGTGGAGGAGGAGGGTGGTGCAGCCTGTGCGGTGCAATCTGCGCGGCGTGAGCCGTGCGGCGTGGGCTGTGCGGTGCGGTCGATGCGGCGCAAGCTCCGCGGGGCGACCGCGGGGCGGCCACGGCTGGCAACGGGGCGGCCTCAGGGACGGCCTCGGGGGCGGCCACGAGGGCGGCCACGCAAAACCATCCTCGGGGTACCCACCTCCTCCTCCTCCTCCCCTCCTCCTCCTCCTCCTCTCCTCCTCCTCCTCCTCCTCCTCCTCCTCGTGCGCGCCGCCAAAGGGACAGGTCTTCGTTCCACACGGACGTGGCGGCCACGGGGGCGGTTCCGTTGCAAGACATGAGAAGCACGAAGTGCAAGCATTTGCGGGGAAATGAAGGTCAAGAAGGGGCCTCGCCCGAGTGTTGCCGAGAGCCCATCCCAACCTGCGGGTCGGCAGTGAAGAAGGTGTCCAGCTGGAGGTAGACGTGGTTGCCGCCGTTGAGCTGGTAGGACACGTAGTTCGGGAACGCGTTGTGCGCCTCGAAGATCTTGTTTGCCTCGGCGTAGAAGCGGATCCCCTCGATGTTCGGGTCGTGCGTCTCCAGGTTCGTCCAGAGGTCGTAGTACAAGATCTGCACGAGGTCGGTCTTGCTGTTGATGTTGGCGAACGCCACGCCGGGGAACCAGACCATCGCGTCGCGGTACATGTCCGTGAACGCGAGGTTAGGGGAACAAAGAGTGACATAAACATAAAAACTCCGAGGTCCGCGCGGACTTCTCGGATGGGCGCTGGGGCCCCCCGGCGGCGCCTCCGGCGCCGCCCCTGGCGCGCTCCGCGCGCCAGGGAGGGGGGTCCAGCGCCGATCCGAGAAATCCGCGCGGACCGCCGAGTTGTTATGTTTGTGCCACTTTTTCTGACCATTTTCTTAGGGTGGAGGGCTCAGGGTGAAATCCATATGGGCGTGCGCACCTCGAAAATCAATTCGTTTTGTGATCCACACCTTGCAGACTCAAGCCTCGAACATCAGTCGAAACGGCATTCCAAATTTCACCCTTTGCCCTCCACCCAGAGAAAATCCTCGGTTTTTGTTCCCCTGGAGGTCCCCCGCGTCGCACTGCTCGCCGAACCCGGCGTCGAGCACCATGGGCGTCTGGCACAGGTACTGCCTCGTGATGGTCGGCTCCATGCCTGCGGGGCTCACGCCGGCCGCGGAGTCCGCCAGCACGACCGCCGACCTGTGAAGGGGCCCTGGGACAGACGAATCAATATATATATATATATATATGTGTATATTAGATTTATATTATACTATTTATTTATATTTATATATATAGACACGAGTGGCAGGGTTCCCCATACTTCCCCACAATTTCTGGGTTGTCTGTCTTCCCCCCCCCCCTTCCCGTCTTTGCCCATCTTTTCTGGGGGATCGACGATGCATTGTGTCTGTGTGTGTTTGCTTCCCTCCCGAGACCTGTACCTGCCCGCGTAGCTCGTCAGGATCTGCCGCGCGTGGATCTGCACCGCCAGGGAGCCGGCCGAGCTGCCAGACAGAACCTGGCCCTCGTTCGGACGTCCATTCCCTGCGCCTTTTTCGGTTTCGTGCGTGGTTTTTTCACCAAGAAAACGACGCGAAGATCGGGACAAAATCGGATCGGGATAACTCGAGATCTCTGGGAATCGGCGGGTTTGGAGGATGTATTGGGCGCCGCGGCCGCTCCAGAGCGTTCCGGAACGCTCTGAGAGCGCTCCGGAACGCTCTGGAGCGATTTATCCCGATCCTAGCCCTGTCTTCGCCAAATGATCAAGGATGCTCCTCGATGGTCCTCGCCGGAGGAAACATGCACACGTCCGAGCGATGCCAAGGAACCAGGGTGTCGACCCCGGGGAAGTTCGCGAGGGTCCAGTCGAGCACGGCCCGCGTGTTGTCCAGGCCCGCCTGCCGGCCGAACGGCGCGCTCGCGTTCCCCGAGTGGGCGTCCCCGCTGCAGTACAGGACGTTCACGAGCGTGAAGTTGAGGAACGGATTGCCCTCCCTCCGCTCGAAGATGCCCTTCTGGTCCGGCAGCGCCCTGATGATGCACACCCCGAGGTGGAACGTCTCGTCGCTCCAGCACAGCCCCCCGCCCTGGAACTGGATCACGACCTTGTCGAGGTCTCCGGGGATCACCTGGAACCTGTACTCCGGCGCGTCCGGGTCGAGGCACCCGGTCGCGCCCCCCGGGTACACCAGCGTGGTCACGTCCCGCGGCATCTGGGACACCCCGCAGCCCCCCGAGGACACCGTGCACTCCCGGAAGCCCTCGGGCGTGCTGCCCGGCCGCTGCCCGGTGATCGCGTCCAGGGCCCCCTGGATAGAGGAAAAAGAACTATGCACATGCACCGATTCTGGCCAGGCCCATCCTGAGCCCAGGATCGGTGCATACGCCCTCCTACCTTGGCCAGGAAGGCATATGCACCGATCCTGGGTCAAAAACGGGCCTTGCCAGGACCGGTGCATGTGCATAGTTCTCTTCGCCCGACCTGGATGGCACCCGGCGCGCCCCTCGCCACGGTGACGCCGCAGAGCGCGGCCGCCGCCGCGAGCGCCGCCTGCATGGTGGCCGCCGCGGGGGAGGCGCAGGGGCGGCTTCGGGACGGGAGCGCCCCGCGGCCTGGAGCTCGGCGGCTCGAGGCAGAGCAGGGAAGGGAAAGCAGAGGTTTCCGGTGGACTGTGGCGGCGGGGCATGTCGGTGGTTACGGTGACAACGATGATGATGATGATGATGATGATGATGATGATGATGATGATGATGATGATGATGATGATGGTGATGATGATGATGATGATGATGATGATGATGCTGCTGGTGATGATGCTGATGATGCTGATGCGGATGGTCATGATGCTGGTAATGCTGATGATGGTGGTGATGATGATGTTGCGGATGCTGATGATAATGAGGGTGATCAGGTTGATGATTATGAACATGATGGTGACGATAGTGGTGATCATGACGATGACGGTGGCGGTGACGACTATGATTATGGCGACGATGATGACGATGGTGATCGTGTGGAGCTACCCGCTCTGCACAGCGTCCCGAAGCCAGTGGCATCCCCTCTGGCGCTGCGGTGGCAGTGCCTCGACCCGTGCCAGAGGCAACAGGAGCTACTGCTGGAGCTGGCCCCGGCCTTGCCGTCGTAGCTACCACGGCCGCTCAATGGGAAACATCTCATCGGGAAAAATCCCCGGACGACCCCGCGGACAAGCCGGACAACCCCTCCTAGATTGATACAGTGAGCTTCCCAGCATAGAATCGCGAGGATGTATCAGGCGAGACTGGCTGTACAACCACGCGCATGGCATCTATGAGCCCATAGTTGGGTGCATGCCTGAATTGAGACTGGCCAGTGACCTCCTCGAGACAGAGCACATCCGAGCCGAGAATTGCGAAGACGTCTCAGACGAGGCTGGCCGACCAATCTCTGTGGCGCGGCATCTCTGAACCCACAGTTGCGAGGATGTCTCAAGAGAAACTGCCTGAAACACCTCAACAGGGCATCTCAGAACCCACAGCCGCGAGAACGTCTCACGCGAAACTCGCCAAACAACATCGCGCGCGGCATCCTTGTGCCCAAACCTTGGACAACATCTGGAGCGAAACTGGCCGGCCAGACCACCTCAGGTCTGAGCACATCGGAGCGCAAAACTGCGTGGACAATCTTCGGCGGTGGACAAACCTCCCTTTAGTAAACCTCCCTTCAGTGCAAACGGCCTAAGACCGAAACCGACGGACCTGAACCCGCATAAATGACGGCCGTGACGCCCTCTCGCAAACCGAAAACGGCCAACTCGCTAATCGACGTGTCAGGGTAGGAGGTCTGTCCACCCCCGAAATCTAGCGCGCAGTATCTCGGAGCCCATAGTGTTGCGAGGATATCTCAGGCGAACTCCACTGGACCACCTCGCACACAACTCCTCGAAGCACAAAGCTGTCACGCCGTCGCAGGCGACGCTAGCCGGACAACCTCTCCCGCGGCATTTCTGAGCCGAGAGTCGCAGGGCAGTCTCAAGCGAACCTGGCTGGACAACCTCGCGCGCAGCATCCCCGAATCCAGAATGGCGCGGATGTGTCTGATTGCGCGGGTTGGACGACCTCGTGCGCGGAAAGTTGCGAGTATACATCAGGCGGAACTGGCGCGACGACATCGCGCGCGCCGGGCCGACAAGCTCGCGCGCCTTCTACAATTCGACCAAAGCTGCGGCGCCGCGCCTCAGGCAATCTCAGGAGAGGAGAGAGGAGGAGGAGGATATGCACGTTGCGCTACTTCAACAAGTAGACAGAGGCAGAAACCTGGTGAGGAGAGGGCCGCCCCCCCCCCTGGGCGGCTGAGGCAGCCTCTCTTACCTCATTCTGACCCTTGTGTACCAGCTACGTGCTGGACAATATTGGCATGTTCTTCTCCTCTTCATGAACTTTGTTGATGCTGGCTACTTGTACCCCCAGGCAGAAACCGATGGTATTGTTGATCATCTCATGGCCGAGGCCACCCGCCTTCCCGGGCACGGGGCGGTCGGCGCGCGCCCCCGCCCGATGCCTGCTGGTCCTAGTTGCGCGGCCATGGTGGACTACCTGCCAGACCACCCCAACCCAACCCCGAAGACCCGAATTTCGGGTTTGGGGGGGGGGGGGGTAAAAAAGGGTCACACATGTGTTTTTCCTATGTTTCCCGACCCCCCCCCCCCCGCTGGAAATCGAGGGTAAATCTGAGCCTTCGGGTTGGATTGGGGTGGTTTGGTGGGTGGTGAATGGTAGCTCCTCTCCGCTCGCCTGCTTGGGTCGCGGTTTGAGGCGACCTTCCGACCGCGGCGCCCTCCGCGCCCCTCCCCCCCCCCGGGCATTATAATCCGCCCTTTCGCCCGGGCGCGTAGGGGTCCCGGCCCATCCCCCATGGGCGCGTTGATCCAGTCCGCGAGTCCTTGCCCACGAATGGCCGCGCAGGTCGCGCCCTCCGTCTCGGCCTCGGCGTCGGCCGCCGGCGTCGCGCCTCAACGGCGCCAGCGCGGCGCAAGATGCTGCCGAGTCAGCTCTCCCTCTGCCCGGACAAGCCCTGGCGGCTGCCCACTCCTGCCCGGCGCCTGACCGCCGCCAAGTGGGATCCGCCCGCCCCTTCCCCCAGACGCGCCATCTTGAACCCATGGGTCTTCCTCGCAGGCGTGGACCATGACCACTTGTCCACGCGCGGCTGCCTGCCGCCCGCCCCCCTGGCGGGGCCACCCCCTCCCTGAGCGGCCGCGCGCGGCTGCCCTCCGGCCCATCGCTTTCGCGCGGGTGCAAGCGCACAAGCGCAGCGAGCAAAGCCGCCCACCGCGATGTCTCGTCGCGGCCGAAGCGCCGGCGCGGCGGCCGGCCGCCTGCCTGTCTGCCGAGCGCACGCCTCGCTCATGCCGCGCCCGCCTCTGCTTCGCGCGCGGGATCAGATAGCAGACTCGAAACCATGCTCACAATTCATCGGAACCGAATTGCTCTGAAATCGGCTAATTAATTCACAACCGCTTGGCTAAGCCAGCGCAACTGAACGTAACTGTAAGATCACTTTCCTGGCCGGAGACACACGTGAATCTAACTGAAGCTAACCAAATCTAAGTGGAAGCTAACCAAACCTAAGTGAATGTGAACCCTTCGCGTCGGCGGCGTTGCGCCGACGTCTTGAACCGATGCGGCCCTTCATGGGGAAATCTCTGGGAGCCGTCTTAGACATGTCTTGGTTTGCGTCCCCCTCCTTTCCCCCTTCCCCTGCCCCCGCTGCAGCCGTCCATGCCCCTCGCGTTCCCCTCCTCCTTTCCCTGCCCCCGTTGCAGCCGTCCATGCCCCCCACGTTCCCCTCCTCCTCCTTTCCCCCGCGGTCTACGCTTCGCGGGGGCAAGGTGTCACAAGGTGTGCCCGTAGACGAGCGACAGACGAGCAATAGACGAGCGATAGACGAGCGATAAACGAGCGATAGACCAGGGCGGTCTATCGCTCGTCTATCGCCCTTCTCCCCGCGCTAAATAGACCGTTCGCCGTTTATTTGGGCCCAGGTTTCCGACGAAGGCCGCGGCGTGGATCGAACCGAAGAAGTTGGAAGAACGCCTGGCCTGCCAGATTTCTCTCAATTCCTCTCCCTTCCCCCTTTCCATGCTCCCGTTGCAGCCGCCCCTGCCCCCGTTGCAGCCGTCTTGCCCGCCCATGCCCCCCGCCCCCGCGCCCCGCCGCTGATCCCAGGGGCTCGCCGCTACGGCGGGGAACCCGCGCAATACGAATTGAGAGTAACCGCAAAGCCGTCTAAAGCTAAGTGAAGCTATCTAATGCTAAGTGTTGACAAGAAACCAGAGCCGAAATGATTAACCAAACCTAATTGAACCTTTCGCCGCGCTATGTGGTTAACAACTGGATAGAACCAGGTGCGCCAACAATTATAATTCCGATCGCAAGCCTGGCAACTACATCGATTCAATTGGTATGTGAATTTTACGCATGACTGTTTCCGCCCAAGCTGCTCGGTTTACGAATGCGCTTGCCAGACTTATAACTGCGCTTGCCGGACTTACGTGCATGCTTATAAGTATGCAACGTGCGGCCGCGCGTGAAGTAGAAATCTCCAATCGCCGTCGGCCCCCGCTGCCGAAAAGCCGCCGCGCGGAATGGCCGCCGCGGGCGGCCGTCTGGCAGGGGGGCGCCGCAGGCCCTAATGGCGCCCGGCCGCCTCCCGGGCCCGCCGCGGGCGTCGATGGCCGCGCGAATCCCCCCCAGCCCTCGGGGTCGAACTGTCTAATCTCCTGAGGGATGCGGATGACGCTGGCTCTGCAACTCGAGCCTCGCGCGCGCCCCCTGCCGTCGGCAGGCGGTCGTTGACGTCCGTCGCCGGGCCGGCGCCGACGTGCGCAGCCATGCCCAGCGCGCGGAATATGCAGGTATACCTTTGTGTATATATACATATATATATATATATATATATATATATATATACTTATATGGAGGACGTACTAACCCAGCCAGACCCCCCTGTCTTCGAAGGGATGGGGATCGCCGGGGCCTGACACCCTGCCCCTTGCCCCCACCGCCCACACAGAATGCGCCCGCGCTTCCCCGGTCTCGCAGACGGTTCCACGCGCCCCGCGCCCGGGCGAACGAGATCGGGCATCTGGCCCGCTGCTTCGTCGCCGCCTCCGCGGCCGCCCACCGCCCTGATGCGGGGTCGCGCGAAGGGGGGCGCATGAGCTCCGCGCCCGCTAGCCCGCGGCCCCGCCCCCCCTTTGAGATCGAGGCGCGCTGCTCGCCCTCCTCTGTTTGGCAAGACCGCGCCGCCCCCCCCCCCCCCCCGCAGGGCCGCGCGTGGGTTGGCGCGCTGCGGCGACGTCCCCCGGGCCTCTGCAGCCTCCAACCTCCGGCCCGATGCCGCCGTGGCTCTTCGTCTTTTCATGCAGAGGGCCTGCCAGCCAGGGCCCGGGGGCGGCCCGCGGCCCTTTCGAACCGGGCCCCGCCGCCAACGCCGGATCTCCGCCCCCACGCGCGGCCTGCATGGGTTGGAATGGCTATTCCCCGTCATGCCCAGGCGCGTGCGCCCGACTGGTCGATGCTACAGCTCGGCGCCCACGATGAACCAATCCAGCTCTGGGGGGTTCTCCCGAGAGAATTTGCGGCCCCCCCCAATCGCGCGACCTCTCGCGCGATGGAAGCGCCGAGCCGCGCGCTCGCAGAACCGTCCGGGCTCGACGCCCCGGTCTCCCGCCAGGACCCGAAGTTTGCCCGCCTTAGCTAAAAACTCACCGATATCCCGAAGGATGCTCTCGCCGCGCCCTCCAACGTCGTCGTCGTCGCCCGCGCGCGCGGGGCTCAGCGGGGGGCCGCCGTGCACCAGCTCAATTTGGCGATGGTCGCCATGCCTGGACTGATATTGCATCTTTCCCCGCTGCCGCCCGCGCCCCAGCCGCGCGCCGCGCGCTGATCGCGCCGCCGCCGCCGGCGCTCGTAGCTCGGAGGGCCCGCGCGTCCGCGGCTGCCTGCCCGCGCCGCGCACCAGCGCCCTGCCTGCGCCGCTGCTCTTGCTCGATTGCGCGGCAGCTGTTGAGGCGACGTCCCCGCGCGCAGATCGCGTCGCCAAGCTGCAGATATCCACCGCAGCCGCCAGCTGCGCGCCCCCGAACTGGCGGCCCATCGGCGCGGCGAGCGGCCCCCGCCCGCGACCGCTGAGACTCGACGCGACAGTGACCTCTCGCGCGACAGGCAGTCTACCCCGCCTGCGCAGTGGCAACGCGCGCAGTTCTCGCAGGTATCGCTGCTGTCTTGCATTGCGCAAGACTGCGGCAGCCGCCGCGGGGCAGGCGGGGTCCGCGGGTCGGCCCCCCCTGCCTCGCCCGGGCACCCATGGCCCGCCGCCTGCTCGCCATCGGCGGCCGTGATCTGGTCCGCCAGCTCCGCCAGCGCAGAATCTTCAAGCTCTTAATTCTGCTTCTGACCCACAGTCTCCACCTGCCTCTGCTGCGCCTCCTGCCGCGCGGCCCGTTGCTGCGACGCCGTGCGCGGGCCTTCGCGGGCCCGCCTGCTGCTCCGATTGCGCAGCCAATCCTGGGGCTTGCGCCCAAGGCCTCGCCAGATGAATGCTTCGAAGAGAATGGCCGCGCTCGGCCTCGGAGAGCGCCTCAGCGGGAAAGACCCGCCCCCCCCCCCCCGCTGCGCGCCGCTGCCCCCGCCGGGACCGCTGGCCGCTCATCCGCCGCCATCGCTTCCGCCGCGCCGTCTGCCCTCGTCTCGCACCCGGGCCAATGTCAAGCGGACTGCCGATGAGGATATGAATCTTTCTCGGTCGCCCTTCAGCGGGCGCGTCAGCGAGCCCCGGGCGATGCTGGGATGGGCTGCGACCGAAGTTTGTGGACCTTCCTCCGCGGCTCGTTGAGCTCGCGGCGCCCCGCCGCTGATATGTGCGATGTCTACCTCAACCGCGACACCCATGATGCCTGCTCTAACCAATCGCATCCACATCCGCGACCGGCGCGCCTGGATCCCACCTCTTCTTGGCTCCGCACACAGACCAGTTCCAAGCCCCTGGGGGGATTGCCCCGCCCTGTCTGGCTCTTCTTCCACCGATGCCGCCTCCCGGCTGCGCCCCCCCTGCCCTCGCCGCGGCAAGCTCGCCCAATCGATCGAAGCCGCGCGTCGCGCTGGGCACCCGAGCGGGCGCGCGGAGCCTGGAGAGGGAGGCAATGACAATGGAACTCTTCTGGCCGCGCACGCCTCGCTGATACGTCAAACACCTCGGGATTTGACTCGAAATTAGATGCGACGGCTCGGGCCGGCCAAGCGGGCCATGCACCTGCCCTGAAT
The DNA here is from genome assembly GCA_963575745.1 of Prorocentrum cordatum. Classification (NCBI taxonomy): domain Eukaryota; class Dinophyceae; order Prorocentrales; family Prorocentraceae; genus Prorocentrum; species Prorocentrum cordatum. Next base: position 3,760 of record CAUYUJ010004995.1, on the reverse strand, counting down.
CGCGCGATCTTGGACCACATCAGTTTAAATCAAAAGTGTGGCGGATAGCGATGACCATGACAATCATCTTGATTGTAACGTTGACCGTCGCGGTGGCGTTGATGGCGGTGGAGGCGGCGATGTTGGTCGTGCCCAGGCACGCGTAGAGCTCCTCATCGGTGCGTTGGACATCGCGGCGAAGGGCCTGGACGCAATCATGACGAGCTGGAAGAGCGCGTTCTCTACAGCGTCGACATGGTCAGATTGCTTACTGCTGTTGAAGGAGAAGCGCGCCAACAAGGAGGCTAATATAAATGTGGCCTGCAGGTTCTTGGCCAGGCGGAAGATCACACGCTCGCGCATTTGCCTTGGGCGGTGGATGGCCGGTTGCACAAACTAGCGGCCAACGAATCGCCACGCGCACCGCAGCGACAAGCCTGGCACTCACATGCCAACCCGCTTCGTGATAAACGGCGGCCGCCCAGCTCAGGGCGCCCCCGGGTGTTTCGAACCGCGCCCTGGCAAAGAGCTGGCGCATTGCGAGCGTTCGCGAGGCATGGGAGCCTGCTCTTAGGATCCCGTCTATCAGGACCCACCGCTGAGTATGCCTGAGCGCCAGAATGGAGCGGGTCTCACGAGGAGGAGGAAGGGGAGGGGGAGGGGGAGGAGGAGGAGGAGGAGGAGGAGGAGGAGGAGGAGGAGGAGGAGGAGGAGGAGGAGGACGCGAAATGACCTAGCGACCCGACGCTTCGGCCTGCGCGGGCCGCCGGCGCGGCGCGCTGCATGTTGGGGGCCAGGGCGCTCCCGCGCGACCTCACGCGGTCGGCCTGCGCGCGAATGCCCGCGCAGTGGAGCCCGCTTCTCTGCGCCGCTCAATTGTGCGCCGCAACCAAAAAAAAAGGGCTCACGCAAGCTGATTGGCATGGCGATCTTACGCCGCGGCCCACGTGGGCCGCTCGAGCTGCAAGCTGCGTCTTGGGAACCGTGCGCATCCATCAACCGGCCCATACCCCCATGGGCGTGGACTCGGCACCACTGGCCGAGCAACCCCCCCAGATGTGGATAGAGGCTGCTTCCACCAGGCTTCCATGTGGTGCTGAGATGGTGGGGGTCTGGATGGTGGCGGGGATAACCCAGACCCCCGACGTCATGATTTTTTCATGACGTCGCCCCCCCGAGGTCTGGACCCATTCCCCAGGACCGGTGTTTCGTCCTGAATCGTTTTTTGACGGCCCCGAGGGCCGGCAAGGGCCCCCAGAGGCCAAAAATCGTGAAGCACCTCCCGTCGTGATTTTGTCATGACTCGAGGGGGCCTGGGAAGGATCAGGGTCGGCTGAGCGACGCTGACACGAGGGCGCTTCCGCGCGAGCTTGCGCGGGCACCTTGCGCGCAAGTGCCCGCTGCTCTGCGCCCCATCTGGTAGTCCACAAACGTGGTGGTGACAACACCTGGCGGTGAGTCTCGGGCGATTTGGTGTCGCCACCCGGTCTGGGGACTCGTGCGGTTTTCCGAGGATGTCCCGAACAATGGTGGGTCCAGGGGTCACAAAACCCAGTGGTTACCCCGTGTCCCCAAACCCAGCGGTGACCTTCTTGGGGATTCCAGGTCGCCACCTGGTATCTCACCACCCGGTTTGGGGGTTCCCAACCCATCCGTGGAACGCCGGCCCTCCTGTCTTCGCCCCGGTCGGGGGGGGGCCCGGCTCGGGCCAGTGCCGCCCCAGGCCGCTCCTGGCCATCGCTCGGACGTCCATTCCCTGTGTTTTTCTTCAGTTCCGTGCGTGGCTTTTTGTCGCCAAGTGGTCAAGGATGCTCCTCGATGGCCCTCGCCGAAAGGAAACATGCACACGTCCGAGCGATGCCAGGACTCGGGCCTCGAAGGATCACTGCTGCGGCCCAGGGGCACACAAATAAGCAGCCACAAGTCCCAGGGCCCCCCTTCTACTTTTCAGTACTTTCTGGCTGTTCGCCGTCCCCTCCACTTCCCATGTGTCTCAACTTTACCTGGTGGGAATCAACGTTTGTGTGTGATTGATGTGTACTGTGTGTTGTGTGTTGTGTACTTTTGTGTGTGTGTGTTTGTGTTTTGTGTGTGTGTGTGTTTTGTGTGTGTGTGTGTGCGTGTGCGTGTGCGTGTGCGTGTGCGTGTGTGTGTGTGTGTGTGTGTGTGTCTGTGTGTGTGTGTGTGCGCGTGTGCGTATGTGTTTGCCAAAACTGGCCCGTGGTGCACACTGGACCCCTCCAGGAGATCATCCAGACCAGTTTGAAGGGGCCCCAGGACACACAAATAAATACACACAAATAAACATATTCCACATCTTCCCATATTTTCTGTGTTTCTGTCTTCCCCCCCACTTCCAATATTTTCCCATATTTTCTGGGGAATCGACGACAGTTTCTGGATCAGCACCCACAGGAAGTGGCGGCGCCGCTGGCCTCCCAACGCTTGCGCGAAGAGGGGGCGTAGACGCAGGAGCACCAGCAGCAGCAGCAGAAGCAGCACTCTGCTCCTCTTGCTCCCGCTGAAGCTGAAGCGGGTGGTGCTGGAAGGTCGATTTAGTTATTGTACGTTTTTGTGTACAGATATCCAACGCTGGTTCAGCCCGCGCCCCCAGAGGTCCCGACCCTTTCCCCGGGGCCAGGGTTCCGTCACCGGATGCGTTCTTGGTTGCCCCGGGGCCCGGAGGCGGCCCCACAGGCTGACGATGAAGGAAACGCGCTATGCGACTGAACAAATCCCATCGCTGGATGCTTGTGGAAAGACCAAACGGTGCCCAAAAGGTACCCATACCACTATTCCCCGGACCTCTCCCGGAGTGCTCTCTGACCAGGACTTCAAAGCGAATCCAGCGGTGGCGACGAGGTCCTCCCAGGAGGCGTAAAAATGGGAGAACGACGGAAGGGTACAGGGATGGGTAACCGAGCTAAGTCATTAGCAGAACCACCCCAAAGACGGAAACTAATGAATTGTTGGCGCCCATATCGTTGGACCGGGGGCCCACAAATAGTGGCAAAGAATTATTTATCCGCGGCACCCGCCGCGAAAAAACGACGACGAGGACGAGGAGGAGGACGAGGAGGACCAGGCGGAGAAGAAGCGCCAGGTTTGTTCCCACCTAGAGAAACAGGGGGGGAACAAATCTAAAGACGACCTCCTGCGGGGACCATTTCCTCCCAGAAGGTCTGAAGTATTGCGCCGCGCCTGTTTTTTTGGTTGTTGTTTCCCCTCGGCGGGAAACAGCCTCGCCCCTCCTCCTTTTCCTCCTCCTGCTCTTTCTCCTCCTCCTGCCCCACCTTATCCTCCTCCTCCTCCTTCTCCTGCTCCTTCTTGACGCTGCGCAAACGTAGGGCTGCAGCCTAGAGCGCTACTGGATGTGAGAAACAAGAGAACTCCGACTCAGCGGAGCGAGAACCAAATCAAACCTGGCGGCGCAGCAGACCAGGAATGGCTCAACTAACCAAGAGAAGGGCCCCCAAGCGCAAATATTACGCGCACGCCAAGCGGTCAGTAATACGCTGCAGCGCCTGGTGTTACCTTGGTACCCCTCCCCATTAGCTGCGCAATTCCCTCCCAAACCTTGTCAGTGTTGGCGGACAGCGCCTGAAGTAAATAATTCAATAAAAAGTCACGATGGAGTGGCAGTGAAAGCACTTCGCTTTCTGCCGTAGGAAGCTGGCGCAGTTGGATAAGACAGTAGTGCGCTGCAGCGCCTGGTGTTACATCGGTACCCCTCCCCCTAAGCGACACCATATCCTCACATCCTTTGTCAGTCCAGGCGAGC
>CAUYUJ010004994.1:45000-65095 GCA_963575745.1 Prorocentrum cordatum | reverse complement strand
GGGGAGGAGGAGGAGGAGGGACCTGCCCGGCTTGACCACAGGCTGTCCTTTAGGAGGGCTCGGGCCCGGGAGGGACGCGTCCGCAGCGGGCAGGAGGCGGCGGAGGACCATCCGGGGCCGCGCGGGGTGCTCGCGGCCCTGCCCGTGACGAGGAGCATGGCCTCTGCCCCACGCCGGGAGGCGGCGCCTCCGTGGCCCGCCGCCCCTCGCAGCGGCTGCCTGGGCGCAGGCGGCCCGGGGCTCAGCGGGAAAGCTTACACGCTTGTCGTTGCTTCCTCGAGGGTGAACACGTCCTCGAGGGAGAAAGAGGGAGAACTCGAGAACGAACACGTTCTCGAGTTCTCCCTTGTTTCTCGATGTGCAGCAGTGGGAGTTGAGAAGGAGCAACGTCCATGGATTTGTCTACGGCCCGTTGCCGTACCTCTTGCAACTGGCAGGGTGTGGAGGAGTGGATGCACCGTTCATCGCTCTCCGTTATTCGGGGGCGACTCAGATCAGACAAGGTTTGCCACTGACTGTAAACTGGTTCTAGATGTATGGGAGGCTGGACCTCAGCAGGGTTTGTTTATCGAGTGTTTCAGTGAATTATGGTATGTCAGGTTTCGCGTTGCAGATGACATAGGCTTGAAAAGATCACTCTGATCGAGGTGAAGGCGCATCTGAGTCGGACGGCGGTCTTCAATGCAGACGTGGCCTTCTGGTGTTGGCAAGGGAGCCATGAAGCAGACAGGCTGGCCAAACTGCACCTATGTCAGAATGCAGTATGACCAGGTGAGGAAGAAGGTTAACGAAACGGCGATCGTGGACCAAACCAATCGCTTTAGAGCTTGTTGCTGACCCGCTAGGCCACCAGCTTGTACAGGTATGTAGAAATGTTTGTGTGCGTCGGGTCTGGGGACAGGGGTAGGTTCAAGACATCTACTTGTATGACACGCTCTGGGACCCCCAAAGCGCCCCGCCCCTCCAACCTTTCCCATACATGGCGGGTGGTGGGTTGGAAGGTGGTCTGGTGCTCTAAATGCGGAGCGTTTGGGGGCGCAAGGTCCCAGCATCTCAAGCAACAGTGTACGAAAGGCCCGCGTTACATGGAGGCAGGACACAATCGACCCTTGCTTAAACAAGGCAGAGACTCATCTTCTCGGAGATTAATTGGTCAGACTGCCAAACAACTCCAAGCTGCGGCTCCGCCGTCATCTCCGAGCTCGCCGAGCTCGCCGGGGTATCTATGTTCCTTTCTTTGGCGGGATTGTGCATTCCATCCGTTGTTTTACGGGTGGTGGCCTACGCCCAATGCCCAAGGACGCCGAAGGAGGTTCGGGGGTCAGAATTCCCCCTTCCCCCCCGTGGCCATCGCTCGGACGTCCATTCCCTGTGTTTTTTTAGGTTTCGTGCGTGGTTTTTTCGCCAAATGATCAAGGATGCTCCTCGATGGTCCTCGCCGAGGAAAAACGCACTCGTCCGAGCGATGCCAGGCCCCTCTCTCTAGCAGCCCCCCCCCGCACCCGAGAGAGAGAGAGAGAGAAGCCCGAGGGGCATGCGGAGATGCGGTCCGATCGCGAGGCCGGGCGGTTCTGGGCGGCCCGGCGATCGGCCAGGCACACGCGGCCTCGAGAGCCCCCCACCCCGAGAAGGCAACGGTTTCAAGGATTCGTATACAGTCGGGGCCTTGACCCAAGGAACCCAAAATAAGGAACGAGGCCCCTGTTTTCCATAAGTTAACCTTCGATTTCCCATGGAAAACCTCAGGAAAACCCGAGGCAAACTGTGAAGCAATCAAGGAACACGGAGCCCCTCCCCAACCAAAAGGGTTCCTTCTTCAGGGCCCCGACTGTATATCTTGAAAGTTCCAGGATTAGTGTTCTGGCACGCCAGGATCAGTGCTTGAAAAATTCCAGTCGCGCTGATTCGCGCTCGTGGAGTCCCAGAAAGGGCTCTCCGGCAAGACTGAGGATTATCAGGACGCAGCAGTCACGTTGCTTCGCGGCGCTGAAGTCCCATGAATGGTGCTTTGGCACGCTTGAGGATTCTCGGGCGATTATCTTCATATGGGATCCCGCGATGAAAATACACAATGAAAGTACATTATTGTAGGGACTTATGGAGAGGGAACTTGGAGAGATGGTTCATTGCAACATCGTTGATGCGTCTCGTGTTTACACTGGTTCTCCTCTTCCTCCTCGTCCTCGTCCTCCTCCTCTTCCTCCAACGCTCATGTTCTGGGTTTGGTGCCGTGGCCGTGTGGAACTCTGCATATTCCCGTGGTAGCCTTCAGGGACGCGCCCAGCGGTTATCCTCATGCTATGCTGATCCTCCTCCTCCTCCTCCTCCTCCTCCTCTTCCTCCTCCTCCTCCTCCTCCTCCTCCTCCTCCTCCTCCTCCTCCTTCTCCTCCTCACATGACGAGGCCAGGACCAGGACACACTGATACATCGGGAATCTCTGAGATCCGGCGGGTCTGGAGGATGCAGCGTGCGCCGCGGCCGTTCCAGAGCGCTCCGGGACGCTCTGGAACTATCTTATCCTGGTCCTGGCCCCGCCCGTTCTCGTCGTCCTCGTCCTCCTCCTCCGCCTCCTCCTCCTCCTCCGCCTAAAATATTTTGATTACCAAGGAGCAGATGAGGTGTGGGGAGGAGGACGAGGAGGAGGAGGAGGCCGAGGAGGATGAGGATGGAGGAGGACACGGATAAGGAGAAGGATGAGGACCGTTGGGGTCTCTGTCGCTAGCTGCTTGAAACACAAGCTGGACCCCTGGGTAGGGTATGGATGCTGGCCCTGGTCCCAATGGCTCTTGGGCTGCCTGGAGCGCACCCCCCCCCTCTGTGGGGGCGGCAGGGCTGCTCGTCTGGCGGGGTGCTCCGCTCTGGTGGTGGGAGAGCTTGCCTCGCGGTCGGAGGTTCGAGGATCTCCCCCCCCCCCCCCCTCGGGCGGGCGGTCATGGGGGGGTGGCCTCCAGGGGGGGTGAAGACGAGGGCCCTAGAGGGGGCCCTTCGAGACCGCCCCTGCTGGCTCCTGAAAGGGGCTGCAAACGGACCCCTTTCGGGCCATTGTCTTCGCCCCCCAATTGAGGCCCCCCCCCCGCTGCCACCCGCCCGAGCTCCTTCTCGCGCAGTCCCCCCCCCCCTTCGGGGATGGACAGACCCCCCTTTGGCAAAACGCGGTTCCGTGAAAACGACCTGAGGCCCAAACCTGGCGGGCGCAAGCCTGGAAAACAACGGCCACGGCGCCCTCCCGAGAACCGAAAACGGACCATTCCCTAATCGACGTGTCACTGTTGGGGGTTCTGTCCACCCCCCCCTCCCTCTGGGGCGCCTTCCTCTGGGAGTCCCCGCTCGAGGAGCTGCCGCTCCGCCCGCCGCGCCCGCGGCCGCCGTCCCCTCGCCGGTCGCCGCGGCCAGGGCTGCCGCGAGTCTCGGAGGGGGCTCCCGCTCGCGGAGGGAGAGGGAGCAGGAAAGAGGGGGGAGGAGGGAGGAGGGAAGGAGGTCCTCCTTCCCTCCTCCCTCCTCCCCCGTCTTTCCTCCTCCCCCCCTCTCCCTCCCTCCTCATGAGGGAGGGGGGGGGAGGGCGGAGGAGGAGGGAGAAGGGAGGAGCGGAGGGGGAGGGAGGAGGAGGGGGGCGAGGAGTGAACAGCGGGAGGAGGAAGGGGATGGCGCCTTTGGTGCGTAAGGGCCAAGGTTGCAGGATCGGAGTCGCTCGCGGGAGGAAGGGGGAGATGGAGGGAGGACCCGTTCTGTTCCTTCCAACTCCACCCCCACCCTCGCGTCCACCCACACCGACCTATGATTATCTTTATGTTCCTCATTTTTGTCATCATCACCACACTTCGACCCAAACAATTGCAAATACTAATGCAGAACATCTTGTATCCAAGCCGCACATCTAAGTCTGTGTTGACACGACCGGTTTCCCTATGCGGTCCGGGGTGGCCGACTCTGAAGCGCCTCGGGGAGGGCCCGTGACGGTCCGATGATTGCCGCAAAACGGAGCAACATGATTCCCCCCATACATCCGACGCGCAGGCTGGTGCGATGTGTAATGGATTCTGGTTCGGGAGCGCGAATCTGGTGTAACTGCCAGGGGTTGTGGCCCCGGCAGCGCGAATTTGGCGCAATGTACTGGGGGGTTCTGGCTTCGGGAGCGTAAATCTGGTGTGGCTTAAAAGGAACTATTGCTTCGGTCTTGCTCGTGCCCCAGCCCCAGCCCCTCCCCACCCCAAAACGTGGCTCCCCAGGGGACTGGGCCCAAACCCCTCCCCGAGGATGGTCTCTCATCCCGCATGGGTTTTTGACGGCCTCGGGGCCTGGGGAAAAACTCCAGAAACCGATGAGTTTCAAACAGCTGCAAAGCCCACCGACAACCGACAACGCCGGCCGAGCTGCTTCCATCGTAATTCTCACGACGCGAGGATGTCTGAATATTTCGACGGCCCCCAAGCGCAGAAAGAGGAGGAGGGACGAGGAGGAGGGGGGAGGAGGGGGGACGAGGGAGGAGGAGGGACGAGGAGGATGGATGGATGGCTGGATGGCAATATGACGGTGTCATGTCAAAGCAAAGCGGCCTCCCCTGACCTCGAACAGGAACTGCACGGACCAGATGAGGAAGTGCAAACGAGCGAGAAACCCAAAATGATGTCGCCGATGGAGACGCCAGTGATAACACAAGAAGACTCCGAGCAACAGATTTTGGATGAATACCTCAGCGAACACACAGTGAGCAAACCAACAAAACTGAGCAAGGACCAACTCGATTCGGCCCAAAAGGGCAACCTCAAATTCCACAAGCAACGGCAAGAGGCTCCAAACAGAGATCGCCAGCCCCGTTCCCTGCTTCATTGGCCCAAGCAGCGGCCACTTTCTTTCCTTCATGCCCACCAATGCACTGAAAGGATTGATCTCACCCACTGAGACCAATCAAAACTGGAATTGAAATACCCTCCCCAGGCGGCTGTGGGAGACGACCACAAAGTAAATGACGGCGCCAGCACAGCACTGAAGAGAGCCCCATTGCAAAAGGATAGCTGAACACGTGGCAGCGCAGATGACCCAAATTATTGAAGCCAGCCGAACTGCAAGAGCACCATGCCCGAACAAAAGGTAACGACAACGCGAGCCCAAATTTATTGAGCCTCCGTCTCAGCACCCGATGTCGGCTCTGTAGCAGCCAATGTGCAGCGCTCCGCAAACATCCACATGACAGCGGCATTGAGTTTGGCCCTCGGATGGATGCGTCTCGCAAGCTCGTCGGCACTATTGATGACGACCGTGTCCGCGCTGACTGCTGCGAGCTGCTCGTCCGAAACTCTCTCCATCTGATGATCCATGGCACGATCCCAGTCTGAGGCGTAAGGTCCTGACCAATGACTCATGCGACGGAACTCGTGACTGCGTAAAAGGTAAGGCGCTGGCTCCCTCGGAATGGCAGCGGCTCCCATAGCCCTGCAGACAGCAACTGCGCAGGAGTGGCACATGGAACCGTCCCATTGAGCTGTGAAAGCAACATGCCAGCGCCATGCAGTGGCTTGATAAACCAGTGCTTCTAAATTGAAACTTCCGTCTCGCTCTAAATAGTTGCGAAGCTGAAGCGGCCCATCCTGAGTGCCTCGCATGACCAAATCACTCCCGTGGCCGAGCGGGCGCAAGGCCGCCGTTGGGTTACTGTGCGTAGTCCCTTCCATGGGTCTGTAATTCGGGATCGGGCGTAATGAAGCCGTGAAGCTGGGCACCGCGGCGATCCGCATGCAGTCCGTGCGCCGTGCAATCTCTATGATCGTGGCGTTCGGAAGCTGACCATGGAACGCCTCATAAATGAGCTGGTCGTAGAGAAGCCTGCGGGTCGTAGCGTCGATCTGCCTCTGACCAGGGTATCGACGCAGGAGACAATCGAGGTCATCGCGAAACGAGAGCGGCGGACAGACGCAGGATACCACAACCACAGCCGGCACCACTGCAAGGGCTGACCAAAAACAGGTTAAGTAAATCTCATTCTCGCACGCTGACCCCTAGTTCCCGCAGAGCTTGAGCATGGCGCTGTTCCAGTACACTGATGTGGACGTCTGATGCCTCCCCGTTCTCCAAAAGATTAGGATCCATAACGCCGATGATCTGTGCCTGTCCAAACCAGGGTGTGGGGCGTCACCAGGTGCTCCCACGCAAGGAGCCATCGTGGCCGCGCCGACCCTTAAAAGGGCCAGACGAAACACCCTCCCCTGTGAGTCGGAATGCTCCTTTCGAGCGTCGGAAAAAACTTCCTCGCTTTCGTCAAGCACGAGCGCCTGCGCACTAGGCGCGGGTGTCGTGCTGTCCCCCAAGCACCACGAGGCGGCGCGAGGACTGGCCAAGTAGGAACGCACAAAATGTGACAAGGACGGCGTATGGTGTAAGGACCACCCAGTAAACCCCCCCGCCCCCGCTCGGGCCAGAGTTGCTTGAGGAGGAAGGACGAGGAGGAGGGAGGAAGAGGAAGGAAGGATGGGGAGCGAGGAGGAGGGTACATAGGGACATAGGGGAGCAGGGAGGAAGAGGGTTTCGCAGACTTACAGGAGTCCGCCGCGCAGCGCGCTAACGTGGGACAAGGCTAGAGGCTCCATCCCAGTTTCGCACAGAGCTTATCCCGATTGCCCACCAAAGGATCGCGGCGGGGAGGGCAGCAACCAGCATGTAAGGATAACCGTGGGAAGAATGTGGAACTCATCAAAATAGTAAAGAGTTGGCGTCAATCAGACCATATGCAGCCAGTGCACTTTTGGGTCAGACACCTGAAGCATCCTTTGCTCTGAGATGGTCTCACGTCGACGTATTTCCGCAAGGTGGCGGTGGGTCAAAACCTATGGATTTGGGAATGGAATGTACGGGCCAAAATGGAACGTGCACAGCACCACATTAGGTGCCAACGTGCTCCACAGGCGCACAGCGCCATGACGCACAGCGCCAGAACGGGCCGCGAGCCTTTGGGAAAACAGGCACAATGAGGGACCGTCCACTCTCAACAGGCCAATGTAAAACCTGGGCTGCTGCCTGCTTAGCGTGGCACCAGGCCCCAAGACAGGCGGCCGCGGCAAACCAACGACTAGGCATTGCACGATCCTGAGCGGGCTAATTAACAGAGGGCTCGGAACTCTGCCCAACAAAATGCCTCCTTGAGCCCAGCCCGGCAAGCCGGAAGCTGGGACCCCGAAGTATACAGAGCCAGCAGCCCTTGGCCTGCACCCCGCGTCTCTCCAGATCATTGAGCCCGCAGCGAAGAGCGCTACAACCAAGGCGGTTGAAGACTATATGCCGCGGGCCCCGCCTCCGTAGCGTCATCGGCGGTTCACCTCAGAGATCAACGGAAGTGGACCCCGTACTGAGATGCTACTGGAACCAGGCAGGCCTGCCCAACATCACCTCAACACCTCACGTTGCCATTCCGTCACCTCCGACAAAAAGGGGAAAGGAATGGACAACGGTGGCGGATGGACCACTCTCGCCAACATCAACCTGGAGTTGCCACGGGGAGGGGGCGAAGAACCCAACCTGCCAGGGCTCTTGCCTGGCTGCGAGGGCCTGGGGGCGGTTGGAAAAGGGCGGAGGGGAGGGCAGGGCCACTCTCCGGCCAAGGGTGCGCACAATGTCCACCCCTGTCCTCTTCCCTCCTCCTCCTCCTCCTTCTCCTCCCTCCTCCTCCTCCTCCTCCTCCTCCTTCTCCTCCTCCTCCTCCTACTACTCCTCTTCGTCCTCCTCCTCATCCTCCTCCTCCTTCTCGTCCTCCTGCTCCTCCTCCTCCTCCTCCTCCTCCTCCAGTTTTTCAACCCAAGGGCCGTGCCGCCTTCTCTTCATGCGGGTCCGCAGGTAGGGCGTGGAGGGTCCTCCTGTCGCACGCCAGTGCAGCGATCGCCCCCGTGAGGGGAGGGGAATGGGGTGGAGGGGACCTACCTCCACCCACATGGAACCATCGGCAGTACACCGCATGAAAGCGGGGCACTGATCCAGCAGCGCGGACGCTCTGCCAGTCGAGGCCTCCCCACAAAACAGGCAAATCACGACGTTACCATGGAGAGGAATCTCGCCAGCTTCAGGCAAAGAGAGTTGGGAACGAAAGCTGCGAGTGCCCAGCCCGCACTGGGCGGCCATACGCTCGTGATAACGCCTTAGAATATTGAGTTGCGTAGACAAGGGGCATGTAAGTGTGTACGATGTGAAAGCAGAAAACTATAGGCGTAGCCTTCGCCGCGAACTTCACCATATCCCACCAGGCCTCTTGGCGCATGTGGTCTAGGAGCGTTTCCTGTTGTGTATGTCTGGGGGGGCAGCACTAACTCGAGGCCAGAAGCGCACCACACTCGACGCCCACTCGTTCTGAATGGGCCGGTGGGGGTACGCGAAGCGTCAACAATTGAATGCAAAAGGCCAAAAACAATCGTGCATGACGATGTTGCGAAAACACCGTGCACACGCAGGACCATTGATATGCAGAATGCAAACATGGCCGCGGACTTCACCACTATTGAATGCAAGAGGCCAACACCAAATTTAAAATGTGCCCACACGTTTTTCCAAAAATAAGCGGGCAAGGGCGCCCCGCAACAAACCATTAAAACCACAACCAACCTCTAAACAGTTCACCCCACCACAATGATGTACTAACCGAGATGCGTCTCTAGAACCCACCTTGGAACCGATTTATCATTTCGAGCCCTTACTGACCGACGGGGGGCGTAGCAATAGGACAACGTATCGGTTTTACCGCGGCAACCGCCGTGCAACAACGACGACGACAGCTACATTTGCGCTCACGAGTACGATTGCGACTACAACCGCGACTACGATTACGACTACAATCGCGACTACAATCACGGCTCGAATCGCGACTGCAACCAACACTAGAATCACGACTATAACCGCAACCACCGATTCACATGGCACTCCTCATGAGAGAAAGTTCACGGGTCGTTTCGCGTGTTAGGTAACCCGCGACGGATGACTCCCTGGGAGAAAATCCACGCGGCCCAACAATAAAAAGGACAAGACTTTCCGACGCGACAACGGCGACAACGACGACGACGATAACGACCGCGAGGAAGAGCAGGACTACGAGGTGGAGGAATACCAGGGCGAGGCGGAGGAGGATCAGGAAGAGGAGCAATGTGGGAGTTGGTGGAGGAGGAGGTGCAGGAGGTTCAGGAGGAGGAGGAGGAGGAAGAGGAGGAGGAGGAGGAGGAGGAGGAAGAGGAGGAAAAGGAGGAGGAGGAGGAGGAGGAGGAGGACGAGGAGGGCCGAATGTTTTCCCCGCCCGCCAAAACAAACAGGGGGAGGGGGGCCACAACTAAAAACCCTTTTCTCGGTTGCGCCTGGATGCGGGGGGGGTCAATGCGCAACCATGCTCACCCCATGGTTCCCGCATCCGAGCGAGACAACAATGAAGGTGCAGAAGGAAGCGGAGAAAGTCGACCCCGCATGACAATGACCCGCACATGCAACAGCGCAGCGCTGTGGCAACACCAAAAACCAAAACTGAGTGGAACCTGGCGCTGACACGTTCACATCGCCCTTAGCCTTAAGTCGGGCGTCTCCCCCTACAGAAGGATTTTCGACGACAAAGTAAAGCGAATCCCACACATACACCCCCAAAAAGCCAAAAGATACGCAAACAATAATCCCCAAACCATTTTTGGATTATCTTTGATTATTCTTCGGGGCAGTTTTTATTTTTCGTCGAAAATCCCGCTGTAGGGGGACACGCCCGACAGAACACCAGCTGGGGGCCACCGATTCCGCTGCGGGACTGCCTCGGGTGGCGCGGCCGTGCTGTCGCCGCCTCGGTCTGGGCGCGGCGCGTCCCCCGCAGGCCCGCCGTCGAGTTGAGGGCGCTTCCGGCGGACGCTCACGCGCAGTCGAGAGGACGCCTGGCCCGGAGGGGTGGCGTGAACGGAGGAGCGCGAGGAAGCCGAACGACAAGACGACGAACGGAAGCGCTTCAGCATGGAGGAGCGAGTAGGTGATGGCGATGATGACGACGATGATGACGATGACGATGATGATGGTAATGATGGTTATGATGCTGATCCTTCTGCTGACGATGATGATGATGCTGCTGATGATGATGGCCGGTGGCCTGTTGTAGGAATACTGGAGATGAAAGAGACCAGCACGATGTTGGGCCCTGACGGGAAGCCGCAACCGCGCCGCAACGGTTGCCCTATGGTCCGACACACCCTATTGTGTTTGCGCCACGCCGCGTGGGTGCGACGGCCACCGGTGACTGGAGAGCGACTCCAACCGGGCAGTGCGGGCCCGCACGGCGACTATGGAGATGATGGCCCACTGAACGTCATCACCCAAGAAAGGAGGGGCACCAGAACGAGCGACGTGACCGAGAATGCCGCCAACCTCCGCGATGAAACGCTCCGCGGTGAAGCAGGCCACAATGAGGCACTCTGCGATGAAGCACTCCGCGATGAAGCACTCCCCGATGAAGCGCTCCACAATGAAGCACGGTCCCCGATGAAGCGCTGCTTGGTGAAGCACACCCCTGCGGAGCACTCGTCGGTGGGGCCCGCCAGGAGAAGCGCGCCACGATGAAGCACTTGAAAAAACACTCTCCGATGAACTGCTCCACGGAGTAGTGCTCCACGATGAAGCACGCCCCGACGAAGCACTCGACGAGCCACCTTTTAGGCAATGCGGCGGTGAAAAACGTGTGGCTGCCCATGGAGGACACGCCGATTCCAGACTGATGGCCAGACCCACGTATACGTTAGCACTCGAAGAAGCACTCCACTTTGTAGCAGTCCCCGAAGTGGCACGCCGCAGTGAAGCACGCGCCAGTGAAGCTCACCAAGCTGAAGCACGCCACAGTGTGGCGCGCTTCCGTGAAGCGCGCTTCTCAGGGGAAGCACGCCGCAACGAGGCCCCACATGAAGCCTTCACCGAGGAACCCGCCTCCGGAGCACTCCCTGAAGAAGCACGCCACAGTAAAGAGCGCCACCCCGATGACCCCCCCCCGATGACGCACTCCACTATTACGCGCGCCTCCGCGAAACACGCCTCCGTGAATCACGCCTCCGTGAATCAGGCCACGATGAAGCACGCCTCCGTGAAGCACGCGTCCGCTGAAGGACGCCAGCATGAAACGGCCATGAAGCCCTCCACGATGTAGCACTCCACGATGAAGCGCGCCTCCCGAGGGAACACGCCTCCGCGAAGCACGCCACGATGGAGCACGCCGCGGTGTAGCACGCACCGATGAAGTGCCCCATACCGTAGCACTCCCCGACGAAACACTCACACCGTGCAGCACGCCGCGATGAAGCACGCCACGATGAAACGATCCACGATGAAGCATTCGAAGGAGCACACCCCGACGAAACCCTCCTCGGACACGAATGCCTCTGCAATATACAGGCGGGCCTCACAAACCCGGTTCGTGCACTGCAGAACACAGCAGGGCCATTGAGATGACCAAGTCGTGATTGAAAACGAGAAACACGGGGCAGGATACGTACGCTAGTAGGGCAGCAAGGCGGCATAGGCCAAGCCCGATGTTGACATCAATACCACTGGGCACGCCGACAGTGCACTCAGCCGAGGAACTGACAGACGGCGGAGGCACCAGCCAGAGGGGAACCACGCTACACAAGAATACGCCGGGCACCGCCGCGAATTGGTCGGGGCAGAACGTGATGCAACGCCCCACGATGATGCACGTCCCGAAGAACCACAACCATTCAGCACTCAGCGCTGGTAGCCAACTTTGAGAACGCGACAGTGCGCACAAGGACGCCACGAGGTAGATCACACGACGCTGCAGACCCTGGCCGACGGCGAGCGAGCAGAGGTGGCTTCTCACACCCAACAGCGTGACGCGCGACAAGGGCGCACCACGTGGAAGGAAGAGACGGGAATGGACAACCACAGGGGCAGGAGTCAGAAAAGCACGTCCGCCGTTGCAGAAGCACCGGCATCGCATGCGGATGACGATGACGATCGGTGGCGTGTTACAGGAATGCTGGAGATGAAGAAAACCAGCGCGTTGTTGGGCTCTGACGGGGAGCCGCAACCGCGCGGTGCAGCCGCAACGGTTGCACGATGGTCCGACACACCCTAATGTGTCTGCACCCCGCCGCGCGGGTGTGACGGCCACCGGTGACTGAAGAGCGACATCAGCTAGGCAGTACGGGCCCAAGGACTGCACGAGGCACGGGGACTACAGAGATGATGATGACGATGATGACGAAGATGATGAAGATGATGATGCTGATGATGATGATAATGATGATGATGACGATGAAGGTGAAGATGATGATATTGATGATGACTTAGGTTGATGCTGCTGATTATGATGAGGATGCTGATGAGGATGATCATGATGCTGATGGATGATGATGCTGATGCTGCTGATGATGATGCTGATGCTGCTGCTGCTGCTGCTGCTACTGATGATGATGATGATGATGATGATGATGATGATGATGATGATGATGATGATGATACTGGTGGTGATGCTGATGCTGATGCTGGGGATGCTTACGATGATGCTGCTGCTGATGCTGCTGCTGATGATGATGATGATGATGATGACGATGATGATGATGATGCTGATGCTGATGCTGATGCTGCTGCTGCTGATGATGATGATGATGAAGAAGATGACGACGACGATGACGATGACATCGTCATCGTCGTCATCCCTCGACGGCCCCTGGAGGGCGCCCGAGAAGGGCCCCCTCCCCGACGGCCTTGCCGCCGCTCCTGGCGCCCCGCGAGCGGCTGCGGCTGCGCTCCCGGCGGCCCCCGCGGCCCCTGCTTCGGCTCCCCCTCCCCGCCGGGGAGGCGGCCATGGCGCCGCGGCGCCAGGGGGAGGGGAGGGAGGGGGAGGGGGAGGGGAGGGGGGGGGGGGGGGGAAGGGAGGGGGGGGGAGGAGCGGGGCGCGGCGCCGAGGGGAGGGACGGAGGAGGGGGGAGGGGAGGGGGAGGGGGCGGGGAGGAAGGGGAGGGGCAGGCCGGGGGCGGGGAGGTCCGCCGGCTGGGGTGTCCCGAAGGCCCTGATCTCCCCATGCCATTTGATGATTTGACAAACGCTAGCTGTGCGGTCTGGCTGATGTCCCTGTGCATTGGAGGGGGAGGGAGAGGATGAAAACGAATGCATATCAGCAGTAGAAGGAGGAAGAAAATGATGATGAGGAGGCGGAACTACATGACCAGGGCGAATCGGAGACGCAGGAAAATCATGGCAAGGTGGGGGATGGCAACGACAGGCAACGACTCGGATGCACAAGTGTAGTCCATGCTGGGGCAAAGCACCGATCCTGAAATGTGACCGACGCTGCAGCGGGAACACTGTTTTTATTGCCGAATGTGCCTAACATTAAACAACAATATCCGCCGTGCCCCCTACCGACACGTGTGGTTGCGCGGTGAGGAGGGGCTGTCTTAGAGAGTAAGGACCCCGACAAGAATAAACACCCCGACAAGCGAAGCCATTTAGTAAACGCTCCCAAGGAAGGAATCGAACAGGGCAGGTTTGTTTAGTAAACACCCAGGGCCGTTTAGTAAACGCCAACTATCGGGGTCGGGGTGTTTGTTCCTCCCTTGATGTCGTCATATCAGAAGAAAGACGGAAGAGGGAGGATGGTGGAGGAAGACAGACCGCACGGCCGCCCCGCCTGCCGCGAGCTTCGAGCCAGCCGAGGCGGAGGCAGCTGCCAAGGATGCCCACGCTGCCCATGCTTTGCGATGTTCTGGCGCTTGCGACCGATGAGCGAGAAAGGCGCACGCGAGAGCGGCCGAACTAACCATTGTAATCTAGCTGCTCGGTGATGCAAGCACACCATGGCACATATGGCAGTATATGAACAAGTGTGGAACACGTTTGGGTCAACAAGCAAACCACAACATTATAAACTCGCGTACGCACGGTGCTACTATGACATGGATTGACACTCCACGCGCAATACGCGAAGAAGGTGGTTTTACGATATTAAACGGCGACCAACAACGTTTAATGCACACCATGCGCATCCACATACCAATCAGTTGTACGTGTAGGACTGGCAAACGTTGAAACATCGGTACTATTGACGAGGAAGTCGAAATGTGCACGGGCATGATCGATTAACATTTTGAAACTGAGACTTCACCAGCGTGTTTGCGTGTTCAACACGTGGGCAGAAAGCACGACAAGGGTTGAACACATGCGACAGCGGACTTGTTCCCACGCTCCCATCGTTACTGGCCGACGTCTCCTCATTGCCGCCGCTCGGGCCTATGCCTAGGCCCAGACTCGCCACCAGTGCTGCGAGTGGCTCACTCAACGCGTCCTCCATCGACGGGCTGGTTCCACCGCCTGGCCTCTTCAGCCTGCCGCTACGGTGCAAGGCCAACACTCCGCACAAGGTCAGCAACACGGCGACCCGCTTCCAGCGGATCAGGCTTGATGGCGACAACCTGTGCGGAGCGTCCTGCCCGCGGTCCTCAGGCCGTTCTCCCACAGAAGGCGAACGGCTCCATACCTAGAAAAGGGACAGCAACTACATACACATAAACCTTGGGGGGCCGCACGGATTTCTTGGATCGGCGCTGGCCCCCCTCGCTAGCGTCCCAAGCGCGCTGGGGGGCGGCGCCAGAGGCGCCGCAAGAGGGTTCCAGTGCCGACCCAAGAAATCCGCACGGACCTTCACGAGCTTATGTTTGTGCCGAACACCTCTTCCCCAGTAGCTGCAGCCAGCGCGAATACTCTTCCGTCGCCAGCTGCGCCAAATACGCGGGAGCCGTCCGGGCTGAAGGACAAACCGCTCACAGAGGGCCCCACCTGAGATGGGAGCCGTGGTCCGCTGGCCATCCTGAAGGGCCAACGAGGGGGGGCCTCATGACCAATCATGCATGCCCTCCAGAGGCCAACGCACGCCGCCAACAAGGTGTGACTCGCGGCCGCTCTGGCTTTTCTTGTCTGCCTCTGGAGCGCACGGGTCTGGCTGGCCGTTCCAACCTCCCTCCCTCGAAATCCGGCGTCGTGAGCGAAGCGCACTGCGCCGCGACAGAGCACGGCCGGATGAGCGAAAGGGCCTTACGGTTCAGTCGGGCGTGTCCCCCTACAGGGGGAATTTCGACGAACAAAACAAGTGCTTAAAAAATTGTCCAAAAAGGTCATACAATATTCAAAAAATAGTCCCCAAACTATTCTTGGACTATTGTTTGACTATTTTGGGGGTATTTTTCATTTTTCATCGAAAATCCCCCTGTAGGGGGACACGGCCGACTTAAGCTTACGCGACGACGCGGCGGCCTGACGCCGCAGCTGACGCGGGGCGCCGGCACAGAGCGCCACACTGGCAGCCAGGGGGCCTTCTCGCGACCTCTTGAGCGAACAGCTTACGCGCCAGTCCGTGCACGTACAGACCTGCCCAACGCCCTAGGGTTAAGTCGGGCCTGTCCCCCTACAGGGGGATTTTCGACGAAACATAAAAAATACACAGAAAATGCCAAAAATGTCCAAAAATAGTCTGGGGACTATTTTTTGGGGTATTTTTTGACCATTTTGCAATATTGTTCGAATATGTTTTTTGTTTTTTTTTTCATCCACAATCCCCCTGTAGGGGGACAGGCCCGACTTAGCCCTAGGGGGACACTGCGCATCACCGGGAGCCCTTTGTCCACGCCAGGGTCGCAGAACACTCAAATCCACCGCCTCGTCGCATGCGACGGTGCGCCGGGTCTCGTGCCGTGACGACCTCCGCCTTGGTTCCCGACGCCGCGAAGATCGTCGAACCTTGGACGAACGGCGGCTTCTCGATCGCCAGATCGTTCCCTCTATATATATATATATATATATATACATATACATACATATATACATATATACATATATATATATATATATATATATATATATATATATATATAACACACAAGCGTGAACTTTTAGCGCTACGTGCGGATTTCTTGGGTCTGTGCTGGGCCCCCCTCCCTGTTGTGCGCAGCGCGCCAGGGGCGGCGCTGGAGCTGGAGGCGCCGCCAGGGGGCCCCAGGCGCCGATCCAAGAAATCCGCGCGGAGCGCCAACAGTCTATGTTTATGCAGGTGTTTTTTCTTGTTTCAGTATGGGACGAGTCTTGGTTTAGGTTGGGCGTGTCCCCCTACAGGCGGATGTTGGCGAAAAATGAGAAATAGTAAAAAATACACCGAAAATGTTCAAAAGTTGTCAAAACATCGTCCCCATACGTCTTGGCCCCGGCGGCGTCCAACCTTGAGCGCACGCGGCGGGGTCCTCGCCGCATCGACGCGAGACAAGCCTGCCATGCGCGGGGATGCCGGCCCCATCCCTGTGCCGGTCCCATGAGGGGGAGGGGCAGGGGGAGGAGGAGGAAGAGGAAGAGGAGGAGGAGGAGGAGAAGGAGGAGGAGGAGGAGGAGGAGGAGGAGGAGGAGGAGGAGGAGGAGGAGAGGAGGGAGGAGGAGGAGGGAGGAGGAGGAGGAGGATGAGGAGGAGGAGGAGGAGGAGGCGGAGGCGGAAGAGGAGGGGAGGAGGAGGAGGAGGAGGAGGAGGAGGAGGAGAGGAGGAGGAGGAGGAGGGAGGAGGAGAAAGAAGGAGGAGAGGAGGAGGAGAGGAGGAGGGAGGAGGAGGAGGAGGAGGGGGAGGAGAGGAGGAGGAGCAGGAGGGGGAGGAGGGGGGGGGGGGGAGGAGGAGGAGGAGGAGGAGGAGGAGGAGGAGGAGGAGGAGGAGGAGGAGGAGGAGGAGGAGGAGGAGGAGGAGGAGGAGGAAGAGGAGGAGGAGGAGGAGGAGGAGGAGGAGGAGGCGTGGCGCCCGATCGGGGCTCGAGCCTCCAAGCCTCGCCCGGCGCCCGTCAGGCCCCGCGGCACATGCGCGTACGAAGGGGGGGGCAGGGGCTGCGTCGAAAGAGGAAGGGGCGGCCATGACGTCCGGGAGGCGTACGGCTCGGGTTCTGTCGGGAGCGGTCAAGAGGGGGGTGTCCACTCGCCATCGCTCGGACGTCCATTCCCTGTGCTTTTTTCAGTTTCGCGCGTGGTTTTTTCGCCAAATGGTCGAGGATGCTCCTCGATGGTCCTCGCCGAAGAAAAAATGCACACGTCCGAGCGATGCCAAGTCCAAGAGGGGGGAGTGCAAATCATGACCGGCGGCATGTGCGCGGCCCAGCGGGGGGCCAGGGACGTAATGAAAAAAGAAGAGGCGCCATGGAATCTGGGGAAATATCATGGCCCCCGCCATGATATCCCCCCCCCTAGTCATCACCCCCCCTCTTTTCCGCCCCCGATTTGGGAACTCGGGCTGGCCTGCCGGTACCATCCGGAAAACGACGGGGCCCAGTCTGAAATTTGACGCGAGCTCTAGCAGCAAACATCCCACGAAAACTGGACCATCAGACTCCAGGACCGGCACGTCGAAACAACCCGACGAACCTGGGTCCCGCGAACTCGAGACTTACGTTTCCAAGGATGCGCGAGACGGGGATTGATCCATATCCACCGCCTGGGAACTGACGTCCTGGGGACCCAGCAGGCGGTCGACATGGATATACCGTCGGGGCGCTGACCTAAGGAACCCTAAATAAGGAACGAGGCCCCTTTTCTCCAGAAGTTGAACTTCGATTTCCCTTCGAAAGCATAAGTAAAACGTGGGGCAAACTGTGATACAATTAAGGAACCCAGAGCCCCTACCCAACGAAAAGGGTTCCTTCTTCAGCGCCCCGACTGTATTTTGGCCCCTGGGGGCACAAACATATCCACATCCGCCGCCTGTCGAGGTCTCCGAGGACCGATCCTCCAGGCTGCTCTTATGCACGAATGCCCGCCTCGGAGAATGCCGTCTGGGGGATGACCCCCCCTTGGGTGCCCCCGAGAGGAAGGGGCGAGGAGCGCCCGTCCTGCCGGGCACTGCTTCATGGGGGGAGCGAGAATAGGGAGGTGGGCGAAGAAACGTGAACCCTTCGTCTGAGTAGGGCATCGACTGCAACATCGATTTGCCCTCACATCGATCCTGCAGTCGATCACCTACTCGTCTCGTGCACTTTCCGGGCCCCAGGAGGCCCCTTTAGGGCACCTTTCTTGCAGCCCCTCGATACCCCCCCCCTATGTCCCTGACCTTCCAGAGTGTTTAAAAACATAGCCCTCCAGACCGATAGACCTACCTGGGGACTGCCTGAGCCCTCGACGGGAATCTGGGCGTCGAGGTCCTGGTGCTATCTTCTAGCCCTCCTGGAAGGTCAGGGGTGTCGCCCCCCCACTCGGAGCGCCCAACCCTGACCTCTCCTCTTATGTTGCTCCCATCGTACTTAAGGACCACGTCCCAGGCATAATTTCGAGCACCCGGAGAAGTGCCGAAACAGTGCCGAAACGGTGTCGGGCGAGTGTCTCCCAGGGCCCGGCACGTGAAACCCCTCGAGTTTCGGTACTTCTTGTGGTGCTCGACATTCCTTCTCGCGATGAAGGCTAATTAAAATATTGAGGGATGAAAAAACGACCCTACCCTAGGTTACAAGTGCGCGGTCTGTAAACCTCCTGGGAGCCCCCAAGGCCTGGAGCCGGCAGGACGCGGCACACCACGCAGGGACTACCCTGTCGACCCACAGGAGCTTCCGCGCACGGCGCCTCGTAAACCCAGGTAGGGGCGTTTTTGATGCCCTTGAAAGCAGGCTGGAACATCCGAGCCCTCCTCGCGACGCCCCCGATCGAAAGGACTATCAAGCCTGCTCGGATGCTGGTATGTTTTGTGTGCCAAGCGCAGGTGGCTTTCGCCCTCCAGGGGCTCTTCAGCCGAAACGGCACCGCAGAGGCATCGGATGAAAGGCCGCTCGCACGTGCAGTTTCCTAGCGAGCGAGCGACCTTTCATCCGATGCTTCTGTGCAGGCCCCTCGCGCGGCCAGCAGACCGCGGCATGCGTGCCACAGCTCCTCGCCCGTGCGCGCCGCCAGCGCGCGCAGCCCGCCGCCCGCCTCGCCGAGGAGCACGCGGCCCCCGTGCGGGCACGCGGCCAGCGCGGCCGCGCCGCCGCCGCCCGGCCACCCCCGCGACCACCGCGCCGCGCCGGTGGAGGCCTCCCAGCGGGGCCGGACCCAAACTTATGTTGGCGTGTCCCCTCCTCCTCCTCCTCCTCCTCCTCCTCCTCCTCCTCCTCCTCCTCCTCCTACAGGGCTGCACCCCGGGCCCCGCCCTCTCCGGCCCCCTGAGGCCCCGCCCGCCTGTGCCCTGCCTCCCCAATTGGAGCTGTGCGCAGCCCGCCCAGCTTTTAGCGGAGGAGGTTCGCTCTCGCCCCGCCGACCAAAAAGTTCCCCTACAGGGGCGATTTTCGACGACAAATAAAAAGAATACCCCACAAATGCACCAAAAATACACAAAACAATACAAACAAAATAGTCCCCAGACTATTTGTGGACTATTTTTTGACTATTATTGGATTTTTTTTATGACGCCCGACCTAAACCCAAACGGCGTCGTTCGTTCTTGTCTCGTTTTCGTTGTCCCTCGCCTCTGTCTCGAATACACCTTCTTACCCCAGGACGAAGGCAAAACGAGAACGGCCCACGAAGTCGCCCAAAACACCGTTTAGGTCCAGCCCTGGCCCACCGGGGCCGAACCCAAACTTCTGTCGGGCGCGTCCCCCTACAGGGGGAGCTTCAACGAAAAATTTTGAAAAATACCCCCTACAATACCCCAAGAAAATCCAAACATGCTATAAAAAATATTCCTGACTATTAATAGACTATTTTTCGACCATATTTGGGGTATTTTTCTTTTTCGTCGAAAATTCTCCGGTAGGGGGACACGTTCGACCTAAACCCAAACGGCGTCGTTCGTTCTCGTTTCTCGTTTTCGTTGTCCCTCGCCTCTGTCTCGAGTCCACCTTCTTACCCCAAGACGAGGTCGAAACGAGAACGGCCCACGACATCGCCAACAACACTCGGGTCGGGCGAAAGGGGGGGATAGCAAAGGGGGGGGGTGAGAATCAGCTCACGTAGCTGATTTTCCCGGCGCCTCCCGGCGCCGGAGGCGCCCATGTATCGAGGAATGGGCCCCTCGGTGGGGCCGAAACCAGCTGCATGCAGCAGATTCCCCCCTTTCCCAATCCCCCCCTTTCGTCCGGCCCGAGCCACGAGACCTGGGGAGATCTCGTG
>CAUYUJ010004994.1:0-42500 GCA_963575745.1 Prorocentrum cordatum | reverse complement strand
GGCGAGGAGGAGAGAGAGGGAGCGAAGGGAGCGAGGGGAGCGAGGGCCCAGAGTAGGTATGAGGAGAAGGGGGAAACGGAGAGGGGCTGGAAGCTGTGGCAGCGAGACTCCGAGGTCGTAGTTGTCGTGTGAGAGAGCCCTCGTACAGGAGAGCCCAGAATCGAATCGACAAGTCGGATCGGAAGACGACATGAGTCGGATCGGCGGGAATCGGCAGCCGAATCGGGAAAGGTCGAATCGGCAGAAATCGGCAGGCGGATCTGCCTCCAATAAGAAATCGGAACCCATATCGGAATCCCAAGTCGAATCGAATCGGAATCGGAAGCCATCGAAATCGAATCGAATCGGAGGAGTCGAAACGAGCCCTGCTCGTAGAACCCTCAAGCCGGCGAGGGCTGGGCCCAGGCTGGCCGCCGCGGTGGGCGCTGCCAGGTTACCGACCAGCTGTCAACTCTCTATCCACAAGTTGGGGGGTGAGGTCGCAGTGGAGGGGAGAGAGAGCCCCCCCACCGGGAAATCGGTTTCGGCGTCGTGTTTGTGCCGTGCGTGCGGGCGAGGCGAAGCTGCGCCGTCGCTAGGGCAATTCGGATGCAAAAGTCCGGCCCTCCGGTGGGCGCGCGGTGGCTTGGGGTGTCCCGCCGTGGTGTCTCGCGGCGTCACGATGGTGTCCCGCGGTGTCTCGCTGTGGGCGCGCGAGAGGAATGATCCCGCCGTCGCTGGGGTGATTCGGATGCAAAGGTCTGGCCCTCTGGTGGGCGCGCGGTGGCTGGGGGTGTCCCGCCGTGGTGTTCCGCATTGTCCCGATGGTGTCCCGCCTTGGTCCCGCCTTGGTGTCCCGATGGTGTCTCGTGGTGTCCCGTGGTGTCCCGTGGTGTCCGGCGGCGTCCCGTCGGTGTCCCGCGGTGTCGCGTGGTGTCGCGTGGTGTCCCGCGGTGTCCCGCCGTGGTGACCCGATGGTGCCCCGATCGATAGTAAGATGCATAGTAAGAACGATCGCTAGTGGGATCGATCGCTGGACCCATCAATACTAAGACTGGCCGTGAGGTTGGTAGTTGGATCGATCGAGTGAGATCGACAGCGGGGTCGATAGTGATATCACATCGCAGCGCAATCATCACGCGTCGTCGCCAGCTGGAGAGCGCGCCACCGACATCGTCATAATCACGCCCATCGCAGTTGCCAGCAGTTGGTTCTTTCTCTTCCCTCCCAACCTCCTTATCAACCGAAAGGTGGTCGTATAGGTACATGTCTGTCTTTGCCTGCCTGTCTGTCTGCCTGGCTGTCCGCACGTCTGTCTGCCAGTCTCGGCGTATGCATACCTATGCGACCACCCTTCGGGTGATAAAGGAGGTTCGGGGGGGGGGAGGAACCAACGTCTCACTCGATCGGTCTCACTATCGATCTCACTATCGGTCTCGCTCGATCGATCTCACTCGATCGATCTCACAATCGATCTCACTCGATCTACTTCATTCGATCGATCTCAACATCGATCTGACTATCAATATCACAATCGATCTCACTATCGATATCACTATCGATCTCATAATCGATCTCACACTCGGTCTAACTATCGATATCACTATCGATAGCACAATCGATATCACAATCAACGTCATCATTATCAACATCGTCGTCATCAACGTCATCAACATAATCATCATCAGCATTGTCGGGACACCATCATCATCATCACCTCATGACCATCATCATCGTCATTATCATCACCATCATCATCATCATCATCATCATCATCGTCATCATCATCGGGACATCATCATCGTCACCATCATCATCATCAACATCATCATCGGGACACCGTCATCATCATCGGAATACCATCATCATCATCATCATCATCATCATCATCATCATCATCATCATCATCATCTCATCATGATGATGAACGACATCAACATTATCATCATTATCTGGGCACCATCATCATCATTAACAACATCATCATCAACACCATCATCATCGGAACTCCATCATCATCGTCACCATCAGTATGATCATCATCACTACCATCATCATCAACATCATCGGGACACCATCATCATCATCAACATCAGCACCATCATCACCACCATTGGGCCACCATCATCAGAATCATCATCATCACCTCATCATCATCCTCATCCTCATCCTCAACATCATCATCATCATCATCATCATCATCGGGACACCATCATCGTCATCATCATCATCAATATTATCATCATCATCATCATCATCATCATCATCATCATCATCATCATCATCATCATCATCATCATCATCGGGACACCATCATCATCACCATCATCATCAACAGCATCATCATCAACCTCATCATCATCATCATCATCATCACCATCATTATCGGGACACCATCATCATCTTCATCATCATCACATCATCTGATCATCATCAACATCATCAGGATCAACATCATCATCATCATCATCATCGGGGCACCATCATTATCATCAGCAACATCATCATCAACATCATCATCATCGGGGCGCCATCATGACCACCATCACCATGACCATCATCATCATCAAAATCGTCAACATCATCATCATCATCATCATCGTCATCATCATCATCGGGACACCAGCATCATCACCACCATCACCATCATCAAACTGATCATCATCATCATCATCATCATCATCATCATCATCATCATCATCATCATCATCATCATCATCGTCAACATCATCAACATCATCATCATCATCGTTATCATCATCATCATCATCATCATCATCATCATCATCATCATCATCATCATCATCGGGACACCGACGGGACACCGGCGGGACACCGGCGGGATACCGCGCGCCACCGGCCCCCGATCAGGACTCTGGCGGGACACCACGGGGCACCGGTTGCCGGAAGGGAGACTTTTGGTCCGGCCACGCCTCAGCTACAGCAGACTTATTTCTCGCCCGCCCACGCAGCTTCGCCTCGCCCGCACGCACGGCCCGCACGAACACGAAACCGAAACCGATTTCCCGGTAGGGGGGCTCTCAGTTCCCCTTCGATCTCACCCCCTCACCTCCGATACCCTAGCACTCATACACACACACACACACACACACACCTTATCTACATGATGTAGACAAGCATGCCTATGCATAAACGTTTGCCAGCGTGGACATGTAAGCTCAGCGGTGCAGCGTGTGCAGAAAAGGAACGTTGTGTGCAAGCTGTGCGATGCAAGCTTTGTGGTGCAAGCTATGTGGTGCAAACGATGGGGTGTGAGCTATGTGGTACCAGTAATGTGGTTAGAGACCTCCTTGATGGGGTCCGAGTAGGTGGGGTCGAAGGATCGCGCCGCATCGCCAATGCATCGCCGATGTATCGGCGATGCATCGGCGATGCATTGGCAACGTCGGCGATGCATCAGCGACGTCGGCGTGGGGAAACACGGTCACCACATCGAGCCGCATCGTCGCTGCATCGGCGATGCGGCCCGATCCTCCGACCCCATCTACCCGGACCCCATCTAAGAAGCCTAGAGTGGTGCACGCCATGCGTTGCGAGACATGTGGTGCAAGCCAGGTGATATACGCTGTGCGGTGCGGTCCGTGCAGTGTAAGCTGTGGGGTAAGCTATGCGGCATAAGCTTTGGGAGTGTAAGCGACACCTTGGACGATCCACCCAGGGCACGAGGCCCCAACGCCCACAGCATTGGTATCCTCCTCCTCCTCCTCCTCTTCCGCGTCCTCCTCCTCTTCTTCCTCATCCATGTCCTCCTCCTGGTCCTGCTGCTGTTCCTCCTCCTCCTCCTCCTTCTCCTCCTCCTCCTCCTCCTCCTCATCCTCCCCCTCCTGCAAGACTGCCCCAAGACGGGCCAACAGCAGGCCTCAAGACACGGCCGCACAGGCCGCACAGGCCCCGAAGAGGTCCCCAAGAAAGCCCCAAAACGGGCCAGGATGACCCCAAGACGCCCTTCACAGCACTCCACGTCGGAACCTGGTTGTTGAGGAACACCGCGGTTAGCAGCAAGATGGCTCCAAGAAGCGCCCAGAGCCTACAGAAGGGCCCCCCATGAGTCCTCAAGAGGCCCCAAAGAAGCCTTCCAGAAACCCTCTAGAGACTCCCCAAGGAAGAGTCTTAGCGAACGACTGAGGATTGGAAGGTTCAAAAGGAAGGGCGAGAACGACGAAGGGAAAGAAGGAAGAGGAAAGGGAGACGGAAGAAAACAAAAAGAGGAACGACAAGACCGACTCTGGGGATGCCGATATCTGATGACTCTGATGCTTATTTCTCTCTCTCTCTCTCTCTCTTCCTTTCTCTCTCTCTCTCTCTCTTCTCTCACTTCCGCTCGTTCGCGAAAATTGTAAGACCTTGGTGCACCGCGCGAAGCGCCATTGTATTCCCGTATGTCAATATTTCTGAATTGCACTGACTACTTTTCAGCCTACTCATCATCTCCCTGATTCGCTATCTTCGAAATGTTACGCTTGCTTGTCCACGTCCTACCGCTCCTCAACTATATCCATCTTGCGTTATTCCTCCTCCTGTTCTGTCTCCTCATCGCCTAATTATCGTTATACGTTAGGACAACTTGGATGGGCTGGGGTAATAGCGCCAAGATAGTAAAACACTGCATGTGCAAATAAGACGTCTTTTGCGCTGTATGGTCAAACTATAAAACTGCAAGCAAGTGCGGTAAAACAAGAGAAACGAGAAGGTTGTTGGAACAAAACAGGCGAGGAGCCCGCCAGGGCGCAGAGCAAGTAAGCTAGCAGCCTGTGAAGGATGAGGGGGAACGCGGTCAACACCCTCGTCGTCCGTCCTCCTCGTCCTCGGCATCCTGTTCCTCGTCCATCATCGCGCAACAAAGAACGGGGCACTCCTTACGGCCCGTTGAACCCGAACTGGTATCCACGGCATGCATTGCAGCATCCCCGGAAGCACAAAACACGGACGCGCCGTCCGGCTTCACGAGCAAGACGAATTCCTCGTCACCGCTGGACTCCAGGTCGTACTTCCACCTGCAGGGTGGTCGGGTATCCGAAGTCTCCGTCGGTCCCAACGAGGAGGAGAAGGAGGAGGAGGAGGAGGGGAAGAGGAGGAAGAGGATCACGCCCCCTGGTCCGTCTCGACCGCCCACCCGGGATAGGGGAGCGCGCGCGTCCACTGCGGCCAGCTGCGCCAATGGAGGCTGCCCATGCACCGGCGACAGCGGGTTGGAGAAGATCGTTTTCCAGGTCGCGCCGCGTAGCCGATGCATCGGCGATGCGGCGCGCTGCTGCCAGCCCATCGGCTCTGGCCCGGATTGGGCGCCTGCAGCCAGACCCCCTCCAGGCGCGGCCTGGCCGACCCCTTCTGTGACGCGATCCTGCCGTGATGAGCCCTTCACCCTCAAGGCTCCCGTGAGGCCGCCTGCCCACTTCTGCAGGCGAGGTGGGGACCGTCGCAGCCGGGATCGATCGGGGGGAGGCCGCTCAAGCCGCCGCCGTCCCCTGGATGTCGCCCAGCTAGGCTTGCTCGCTTGCTTGCACCCTCTAAGCGGCGCCTTTGGAGAAAGGCGCGTCTGAAGCTGGAGCCACGAGGCCCGGCTTTTGTCGGGCCCCTGCGGGGAAACCAGAAACACCCACACACCCATCGAGAAGAGCGCAGAGTAGCCCAAAACATCGCAGGTCGGAGCCAACATCTAGGCACATGCACCGAACAAGCTCTCCCCTCCATGCTCCCCCGTGACCAATGCAAATGTCTAAATTCTCTCGGCGGATTGCCTGCCGTTGCAATCCTCCGATTCCGACCATGTTTTCGTTCGAATCGCCAGGCCCAAGGGTTCTCGACCACTTCCCCGAGACTGGTTTTCATGCCGAACCGTTTTCTGAAGGTCCTGCGGTCCACAGGCGGCCCCCAAGCGCAAATTCTGTAGAACCAAAGCGCTGGTGCGATTTTTTGGCATGCACATGTTCTCGGCCTTTACCCCCCTCCAGCCCCAAACCTCGGACTGAAAAAACATAAACCGAGGATCATAGGCAGCGACGCGAAACTGAGTTGTCCGCTCTGGGCCCAGGGAGCACCAAGAGGAGTGCGGTGAGTGAGTCGACGGGCGTGTTCCGCAGTGTCCAGCACGCGGCGGCGCAAGTGGCGTGTAGTCCTCCCCCCTCCCCCCCCCTTTTCTGGCTCCTCCTCATCCCAACCCGAATGTTGCTGGACGTGTGAGCAGCTCTCTATGCACGACTTGAATGTGTAGATCCGGCGGGCTGTCGCACTAACTTCGCTTCGGAATGGTGTGCTATTATCCAAACTCGCAACCCTCGCGCTGCCATGGAAGCCCAGCTTGGAAACTGGCGCGCCACTCGGGCACGGGGCGATTACGTACGTTTGCTCTCCTAGCCACTGGGGCTGGTTGGCCCAGGTGTGCCACGCCATGCGCACATACAATGTGGCATCGTCGTGGGACATGCACACCAACATGATGAAGCACATGCGGACAAACAAGAATACATCGGATGACTTCTAATCATAACATGCATATGTCGCCGCGAATTTTGAATCTTGCGCGTATGAGGCTTTCGCTTTCGGAGACGTACAGGGAGGAGCTTATACCAGCAACTGCTGCTGCGTCCTCCGCACCCTGTGAAGCAGCAGCAAACATGAGCACAAATACTGCCACAATACTTACGCAGTCGGCATGCCCTTGGGTCAACGCTGTGACGTCTACGACGGCAAAACTGAAGAGGCCACGCGCCACGGCCAGGAGGACCCACGCAAACCAGACGAGTTTTGCATCCAAGACGTCAGAAGAAACGCTCCACATGACGGCGCGTCGAGGCTATCACTGCTCCGCCAAAGCCTCCCAAGCCAGCGCGGGCGATCAAACGCAGCTCTCTGTGGCAAGCTCCGCTCCGCAAGAAGGGACGCCCCGCGATATCTTGTTCCCAGGGAAATTTCGCCAGCGCCTCGACCATGAACCTGTCGGGAAGGCGAGATGCGTGCGCGCGAAAGTCTCCATCTCGCTCTACAACCCCGATGGTTATTCATCTCTTCCACGTGTTTCAAAGAGTTTTTTTGTGGGCATTGCCAAGGGTTGTCGCTCGCTGCCAACAATTTGTTCAGCGGCTTCTGGTTCAACTGGTCGGCCAGCTTCTCGAGCCAGTCCTCTGCCTCCTTGGGCCAATCGGTGGTGCGGGGAGGATGAGTTGGACCAGCTCCTTCACGCTGCTGGTAGCGGTGCTGCTGGAATCCTCGTCTCCAGCACGGCGTCGCCGCGGACGACGATGACTCGCTCTCCTTTGGCGCTCTCGCGTGGGCAAGCTGAACAGAGCCAGTGGAATTTAGCTCGCTGAGGGGCAGCGAACGCGATCTGTGTTTCTGGGGCGACGGGGGAGGAAGTAATGCTCGTAGCGTAAGAGCAAACCTTAGCAGCCCAATCGTTCGTAAGAGCAAACC
This sequence comes from Prorocentrum cordatum, assembly GCA_963575745.1. Lineage (NCBI taxonomy): Eukaryota > Dinophyceae > Prorocentrales > Prorocentraceae > Prorocentrum > Prorocentrum cordatum. Next base: position 35,090 of record CAUYUJ010004994.1, on the reverse strand, counting down.
TACGGTCCGAACTTGTCGCGAATGGGTGTCGTAAGGGTTGTTATTGACGGGTCAAGCGCGCCGGCTGAGCGTATTGAGATCTGGCCCTGGAAACAAGCTGCCCCCCAAGCGACCTCCACACCATGCCGTCCCTCCTTTCTCGCTCCTCCTCCCTCCCCTCCTGCTGCTGCTGCTGCTCCTCCTCCTCCTCCTCCTCCTCCAATCGCGCACGCTGTGCACTATGAGACAGCCGACGTGCAGTCGCTCCCGCAAAGCGGCGAGATATCAGGCTGGCATTGTCTTTTGCCCACGCGCTCCGGCGTATGGCAGTTCGCTCGTTCGTTCGTTCGGCCTCTGGGCTGGACCGTCGGCCAGCTTCTCGAGCCAGTCCTCTGCCTCTTTGGGCCGATCGGTGGTGCGGGGAGGATAAGTTTGACCAGCTTCTTCACGTTACCGGTAAAGGTGCTGCTGGAATCCTCGTCTCCAGCACGATGTCGCCGCGGACGACGATGACTCGCTCTCCTTTGGCGCTCTCACGTGGGCAAGCTGGACAGAGCCCATGGACTCTTTTTTTCTGGCGCCCGTGGTCATTGCATTCTTCGCCCTCGCGCCGGGGCCCCGCGCGCCGCCGGAGGCCGCCGCGGCCCCCGACGCTGCCGCCGCCGTGAAACTCACCCCCATTCTTTGAAGGGGCCCCAGGACACAGAAATAAATACACACAAATGAAAATATTCACAATGTTTTCCTCTATTTTCTGGGTTTCTCTCCCCCCCCCACTTCCCATATTTTCCCATCTTTTCCTGGGAATCGACGATGAATTGTGTCTGTGTGTTTTTTCCCCTCCTGATTCTTCTCCGTATTATTCTGCTCCTTTGGCAGGGGCCAGGGGCGCCTGGTCCTGGCTTGTGGCGTCGCTGAAGGCAGCGCGCCAACGCGCGTCCTCTGAGAGTGAACAGCGACTTCCGTTCCGGTGTCCTCTCCTTTCGATCAGCCTTCGCTGGTCTGATCGTCGCCGCCCTTTCCGCCGCCGCCCGCTGGCCCCCGCGAGACTGGCCGCTCCGTTGATTTGAGAGGGGGCGCTCGCGAGGCAGGCGCAGCGCTCGGCGCGCAGCGTTGGGCGCCCTGGAGGTCTGTCGCGACTCAAGGGCCTCGGTGGTCGTTCCCGCTCGCCGATGAGCGAGGCTGGGAAACTGGAGCCTGAACGGCACCGAGTGGAGAAGCGCAAACGAGCCGGGCCCAATCCAGCCGACGTTGCACGGGCCGCGCGGTCTCGTCAAATTCATGATGCGACCTGAACGGCGCGCGCCCAACGCCGCGCGGACATGGCACTTGCGCCCTGATGCGCGCCTGCGGGGCGGGGTTTGACCTCCTCGACTGACGATCGGCGTCGGCCATTCCTGCCGCGCAATGTGCGCGCGAATATCCAAAGTAACTTCTCAGGCGTTCGCCTCGTGACCATGGCGCGCGGGGGTGCAGCGAACGAGGGGGCAGCATATCACGCGCGCTCTAATGGCGTGTGAACCTGGGCCTAACACGCGATGGATCTTCTTTCTGGCAGGCCGCGAAATCACTCGAAGCCGAAAAAGCGCGACATATCAAGCCATCGCATTCTGGGAACAGCTCACGCTGTGCGAACTGCAGTGGCAGGCTAGCGCCCCCGAGCATTTTTCCCGCATCCCGGGGGAACGCACGTCGCCAGCCTGCAAACAACCATCGCGCGGAAACTCGGACATGCACAGGGGGCCATCAACGTGCCAAGCGCCCTGCGCGGTCTCCACTGCACGCGCGCCTCGGGTGTGAAAATCGGCTCGATTGGCGAAGTGGAGGGCCCGCGATGGGGGTCGACGACGCGCGGCCCCAAATCTGGCAGCGTCGCCGGCTCAAGGGGCGACGCTCCCCCGCCCCCCGACTGGCCGTGAAATATCGGGGCCAACTAGCGAATGCTGGCCTGTGGCCGCATGCCTGAGCGCGCGCCTGATGGCACTCAGAGAAAACGACAAGGTCGCGCCCAGGTCGGCGAGGGCCACCTGGCGAGAAGAGCTGACCCTCGGCTTGTTTACGCTGCGCATGCTCTCACCCCCCGTCGCCCCTGCGGTCGCTGGAACTCCCGCCGCGGGCCCGCGCGCCCCGGCGCGGCCGCCGGGAATTAATGCGCCTTTTGAAAAAATATTGGCGCGCGTTGTCTAATGGAAGACGTCAGGGGCTTACTATCGCCGCGCGCGCACGCGCGCGCACGCGCGCGCTGCGCCGCGGCTCGGAGCTCGCCCCCCCGGCTACGTGTCGCTGCTGGGAGATTGCTAGATTCCCAGATCGCCACCGTGGGGCCGCCAGATTTGCGCCGCATGACCCAGGCGCCTCGGACCGCGCGCGGCAAAGCCGCTTGCGCGCCTCGCGCAGCGTTAATGATCTCGCGCTCGCGGGCGCGGCGCAAGGCGCGAGCGCCCCCGCCCCCCCCCCCCCCCCGAGTGTCTGACGACGCGCGCGCTTGCGGCGGCAGCGCGTGCGCGTGGCGCGCCGCCAACTCGGGCAGCCCGTGATTTCCTCATTGGGCGGGGGCCGTATAAACGTCGCGCAAACGCTGCGACTCAACAACTCGCGGAGGCGCGCGCCTCAGGAAGTGTTTACAGCGGCCATGGTCATCCCGGGCGCCGCAGGTGGGGAGCTAAGTATCGACGCCCGCCCTGCCTTACAGCGTCCATGTACGCATGCATTCGGCAGAGCCCGCGGATGGCCCCGAATGATATCCCGACGTCGCATGTCCATCGTCGGCAAGACTGGCAAGACGCGCGCGGCCGAACAAGTCACGCGCGCGGGGCCGCGCAAAACCTGAAGCTTCCGCCCTGGAGCGCGCGCAGGCAATCCGCGGCTTTCTGATGCGAGCCAGCCGCGCGGCTCTCGCCGCAGGCACCGACGCGGCGACTCAACGCCCGAGGGTTTTCCAATATTCGGTGCGCCGGGTTTGGTGGGTGTATGCGTCGCGTTCTTGAAACACGTGTTATATGCTTGCTCGGGCGCATAGATTTCTGGGTAGGTGTATACTTCGTTTGGGCGGGTGTACATCATGCTTTTTTGGTGTTTTGTTGCGCGCGCCCGCTGCCCCGCAGGCGGAAAAACGAAAACGCCTCTGGAAATGCCGCGGATTTGCCAGGGCCGGTCCCACCCGTGCAGACGAATACGAGCATCATCGATGCTGGCGGCGACCTGCATGGCCGCGTGCAGTCGACGGGCTCGCTGGGCCCCCGCGATGGCGGCCTCCGCGAGGCGTCGGCAAGTCGCCCAAGACGTCCCCAGCGACCCCCCGAAGTCGGCACATTTGGGCCCCGAAGCAAATTTCGCCCCACGAGTAACGAAAAAAGATTGGCATCTGCATTGCGGGGTGGGTGTCGTGATCTTGCCCCCGAGCAGGCTCGACTGCAAAAGTGCCCCCCGCTCCGCGGTGGGGGCGCGTGTCAGCGCTGATCCGCGCGCGTTGGCCAATCTGGGCCGCATAATACTGCGCCGATCCAAAAGTTTCCCCAATTTCGCCACCGTGCTCGCAGCGGCCATCTGGGGCGGCGCGCGCAGGATAAGACTCGCGGGGCCCCAGGGCGGATGGGGGCGATGTCGCGAGGGCAGAGTCGGCGCGCCGATGGGCAGCCCGGCAACCCGTTTGACCAGATGGGCCCAGTGCAATTCAAGGGCAGAGCCTAATCCCCGCCCAGGGTCGCGGGATCGGGTTCTCTTCCTTTTAAATCCCAAACGGTGCGCTGACCCGAAAATGACCAAACGGCATAGAGACGACCCGAAAAGTGCACCAGCCGACCTGGAAGTGGCCAAATCCCAAAAGGACGAGTGCCTCAACAAATTTCGGGTCCGGTTCGAGCGACCCAAAAATGTGCAAACCACCTAAGACTCCTTGCAAAAACATCGTTCTCGTTGCGCGTGTTCTCCCAGCCGGCTGTGCGCGATCTGATGCGCGCACAAGTGCTTTGTTATCTGCTAGTGGTAGCGCTTTGTTATCTGAACCGCAGGTACACATAGTGCGGCGGTGCGAGGGCCAGCGCAATTTCGCCTTGATTTCCTCGCGTGCGTTCCTGAAGTTCTGTGATACCGTACAGCCCCTCATGATGGGGCATTGGCCCTACCACGGGGCAACATCCTGAAACGGCTTCTGGGGGTGAGCGTTCTCCAGCTTTGCACACTGGAAGCGTGCTGTCTTGTCGCGGTGAACACCAAGACTTATAATCCAATTGGATGGCGCAATGACGACTCCTTCTTCTCAAATGCGTCCCGTTTTTGTGATACCGTGATGCCCCCCGCGCTGGCACATTGGAGCTTCCACCAGGCACTACTCTGCTACGGCTGTATGGGGGTGAGCATTCCCAAACCTAGCACATTGGATGCGTTTCTCTGTCGACGCGAATACGAGGCAGTCGAATTTTGTCGGTTTTCGCATTTTCGCGCCCTTCTCCTCAAGTGCGCTGCTCATTTTTTTGATATCGTGCTGGGGCATCGGCCCTTCCAGCGGGCAGCGCCCTGATACGGCTGGATGGGGACGCACCTTCCCCAGCTTAGCGCATTGGAAAGGTTCGCCACACACCAGGAGTTCGGCAATTTCTGAACTTGCCTGTTCTAGCAAATCCGTTCTCTGACGAAGCGTTGGCCTCCATGAGACAGCCTAGCGGCAAAACCAGCGGTCCTGCGTACCCTCCATCTGTGTTTGCCCATTGTTGAGGAGATTGTCATCATGAGGTGAGCAACGGTGGCTGTCACAATGCATGCCGAATGCACGTGCCTAATACGAGCCTGAAGTGTCTCTGGTATGATACGTGCATCATCCGCGAAAGGTGGAATTTCCCTCCACTCTCACGGGCACCAACGATCAAGGATGGGAGAGCCAAGGTGCCCCAATCGACATAGTAACGGGCATGCGTACCCTTGAGGGCATCATCGCTACACTAAAGTCCTCCTCGTCTTCCTCCTCTGGATCGTCGTCGTCGTCGTCCTTCTCCTCCTCCTCCTCAGCCTCCTCCTCCTCCTTGCCCTCATGCTCTGGCTGTTCTGGCTCCTCCTCCTGCTCCTCCTACTCCTCCTCCTCCTCTTCCTTGTCCTCGTCCTCATGTTGCTCCTCTGGCTCCCCCTCCTCCTCATCAGCCTCCTCCTCCTCCTACTCGTCCTCATGCTCTGGCTTTTCTGGCTCCTCCTCCTGCTCCTTCTCCTCCTCCTCCTCTTCCTTCTCGTCCTCATCCTTGTCCTCGTTCTCATGTGGCTCCTCTGGCTCCCCCTTCTCCTCCTCCTCCTCCTCCTTTTCCTCCTCCTCCTCCTCCTCCTCCTCGCTCTCCTCCTCCTCCTCCTCTTCCTCCTCCTCCTCCTCCTCCTTCTCCTCGTCCTCCTTTTCGCCAGCATCCTCCTGTTGGCCCCTCCGGTGCCACTGCTCCTCCCCGGACGCCAGCGACACCGCGCGGAGCCCGCCGCCCTGCAGGGCGAAAAACGCCGTCGCGCCGTCTGGGCTCGCGTGCAGAGCCCAGCCCCGGGGCGGCGCCTCGGCAACGGGCAGGCGCTCTCCTCCTCGTCCTCCTCCTCCTCCTCCTGATCCATCTCCTCCTCCTCCTCCTCCTCCTCCTCCTCCTCCCTCCTCCTCCTCCTCCTCCTCCTCCTCCTCCTCCTCCTCCTCCTCCTCCTCCTCCTCCTCCTCCCCCTCCTCCTCGTCCTCCTCCTCCTCCTCCTCCTCCTCCTCCTCCTCCTCCTCCCCTCCTAGCCCTTCTCCTCCTCCTTCAACAGCTTCCTGTTCGGGATCAAGACGAAGAGGAGGCGCGCTCCGCACGGAGGCAGGAAACACGAATAGATGGAAACAAAGCCACGGCAAGCATATTCTACCTGTCCAACGTGACCTTGCGGCAGAAACTCCCGACCAAAGAACCCCTAGATTTCCTGGCTGTGGAGGGAACGTGGCAGTGGCGGAAGAAAGTTGGACGTGCCGGACGAAACGTGAGAAAACAGAACGCCGTAGGGGTCGAAAGCTGCATCTGCAGGTTGCAGATGCTGGGACAACGATTGCATCTCACGCTACATATTTCGCCTCGTCAGAATCCGACACAAAAAGGTGGAGAGCGACTTGGGGAACGAAAGGGCGAGAAGGCAAGTGGGCAATGAGGGAGGCTGACTGGGCCAGGCAGGGGGCAAGAGCGAGCCAACACAAACCCCAAACAGCGAGGACCACAAAGAATTCATTCCTGGCTCCTCCTCTTCCTCCTCCTCCTCCTCCTCCTCCTATCTTCCGTCTGATCCTCCTCCTCCTCCTCCTCCTCCTCCTCCTCCTCCTCCTCCTCCTCCCGCTCGTCCTGCTCCCCGTCCCGCGCAAGGCGGTGGTCTATCCATCGCCACCGCCTGCAGGATCGATCTTCGGGGCCCCTGGCAGGCGGTGGGCGTGGATGCCTTCGCCTCCCCAAGCGGCCCGAGGATATCCATGTGCCCATGGTGGTCCCGACGGTTGGTCGTCCCGATGCTTGGTTGTCCCAATGGGCGTCCCGATATCCTCCTCCTCCTCCTCCTCCTCCTCCTCCTCCTCTGGCTCCTCCTCCTCCTCCTCCTCCTCCTCCTCCTCCTCCTCCTCTCCTCCTCCTCCTCCTCCTCTGCTCCTCCTCCTCCTCCTCCTCCCTCCTCCTCCTCCCTCCTCCTCCTCCTCTGGCTCCGCCTCTCCTCCTCTCCTCCTCCTCCTCCCCTCCTCCTCCGCCTTCTCTGGCTCCTTCTGCTCCTCCCCTCCTCCTCGTCCTCCTCCTGCTCTGGTTTTTCTGGATCGTCCTCCTCCTCCTCCTAGTTCTCCTGCTCCTCCTCCTCTTCCTCCCTCCTCCTTCTCTTCCTCCCCTTCTCCTCCTCCTCCCCCTTCCTCCTCCTCCTCCCCCTCCCCCCCTCCTCCTCCTCCCCTCTCCTCCTCCTCCTCCTCCTCCTCCTCCTCCTCCTCCTCCTCCCTCCTCCTCCTCCTCCTCCTCCTCCTCCTCCTCCTCCTCCTCCTCCTTCTCCTCCCTCTCCTCCCCTCCCCCCTCCCCCACCATTCCTCCTCCTCCTCCTCCCCCTCGTCCTCCTCCTCCTCCTCCTCCTCCTCCTCCTCGTCCTCCTCCTCCTCCTCCTCCTCCTCCTCGTCCTCCTCCTCCTCCTCCTCCTATCGCTATCGCTATCGCTATCGCTATCGGCTCGATGTCCTGTCGGACGCAGCCGTCCGCGCGGCCCGAGCTACGCGCGCGCGCCCGAAGCGCGTAGGGGGGACCACCCCCCGACACAGACCCCCGCCAGGAGGACAAAGGGAAAGCCGCCTAGGCTTCGAAAGGGGAGGGGCGGGGGCCGAAAAGGACCGAGAAAACGGGCCCAGGAGTTTCGGGGACGAGCGGCCAGAGGAAGGAAGAAAGAGGATGACTTGATGGAGGATAAGGGAGAGGCCGCATGGGGGTGGCAAGATGGAGCGGGAAGAGGGGGCTCATTAAAGGCCTGAGGAGGAAGGGAAACCACCCCCATGACGGCCTGCACGCAGGCGGCGGCCCAGGTCGGTCAGGCCTGAACCGTGTCCTCCCCCCCCTCGCCCTCGAGGGGGCGTCCAGGATGGGGCTGGCGGCCACCTTGAGCGCTACGGCCGTCTTGCCGTGGTGGGCGCCTGTCTCGACCATCATGGGCCATGTTACGGCCAGATCGGGTCGTCGGATCAGCAGGTTGCTGTCCGACCTCAAGCTGGGGCAGACTGCCCAAAATGGAGGTGACGAAATCGTCGAGGGGATTGCCGTATTCCTGGGAGAGGCCGCAGTAGATGGCGTAGAGGTTGCTGGTGGCGTCTACCATGGTCGGTCGTCTCGTAGCAATATTCTCCGTAGCGTAGAACATCAGCTCAGTATTCCACATCACTGACGGACCTGCTGGGGCTGCGGATTGCGCTAGTAGTGCTGGTACTTCGGCAACGTGAGCAGCATGGAAGGTGTGGATGGCGAGGCGGGCATGGTGGTTCGCGATCAGTCGACGTTCGGCTGCCTCACCTCCAAGGTTTACTCTGCCCCAAGGGTCCGTGGTCGTTCTGGAAGATGCTGCCGTTCTGTCGTGCGGGTCGCCATCGACTTGGTCGATCCAAGTGCTGGGTGAGAGGTTGATCATCACTCCCGCGAAGTCGCCTTGTCGAATGTGCCGGTGGATCGAGTCGAGGGCGTCGTACTGGGATGGGTGATCGACAGAGTAGAGATCATCGAAGGTCAGAGTAACCCGTTCCATCACCATTCCATTGTAGCATAGTCGTTGGTCCGTAATGTCGAGCAGATCGTTCGGGTGTCTATCGGTGTTGGTGAGGTAAAGCAGAGATCTGTTTCTGGTCAGTGTCCGAGGGTAGTAGGCTGGTGGTGGTGGTGTAAGCGCTGGTACAGTCGGGAAGAATGGCGGTGGTGAAGGTGATAGGTCAAGGGAGGGCAAGGGAGTGACGTCGGATGCATGGGCAGGGATAGGGTGGTATAGTTCGGGGCGGCCTCTGCGTTTGTTGTCGGCTATGCTGGCCGCGTAGGTCGCCTGATTGGTGGCCACTTCCTCCTCCGTGAGGGCAGGTCCTTGTAAATACCACAGGTGCCATGACCGTCGGCAGCGGGCTACTGTAGTTAGATGCTTCACTAGCTTGGCGAAGGAGTGGAAGTTCTGGCGGCATATTCTGCACGATGTACCCGATGCCCAGTTTCGCGGATGATCGGGTCGTCGGTGTTCACGTCCGATATGTATTGCCATGCCCTGCTTGGTCTTGGTAACGATTCCACACTCGTAGCAGATGAAGTTGCTGGCGCCGTTGTCGCGTGATGGCGTGGGGCCCGCACCAATGGGACCGTCGGGTCTGAGCACCTTGGTCAACTTGTCGGCGTGGGCGTGGTCTTTGGAGGCGCGGATGTAGTTTGTGACGGCCAGGTTGACGGAGTTGGTGAAGTGCTTCGGCGTGGTGCGAGCCCATGCAAAAACGTCGGAGTCGAGCTTGCTGGTCGTGGGCCAGCGCTGGTCGTCCAGGTATGTGCGCAGGAAGTCGAAGTCCTGGAAAAGCATGTATGTCCATGAGCCCTTTCTCCGTCGCTGGTTGTCAAGCAGTTGGAGGAGCTGCTGAGGAGCGTGTCGTAGAAGCCGTGGTAAGTATCTCAGCCGTCCAGCAGACTGGTGGTGGTCGAAGTCGGGGATGCCAGTATAAGCTACTACTTCGGTGGCCGTGAAATGATGAAGCTGCGAGTTTGCTTTGGGTAATCCAGCTGCCGTGCGATAGGGCTTCGAGTAGGCATTGGAGATGCGCTGGTGGTCAGTCTGGGTCAGTGCTGGCCAGACGTGATGGTTGAAGGTCAATGAGGCAGTCGAGAGGGCGTGCACGTACTTGATCTTCGTTTTGCGGGGTAGGCGTCGACGTCGTAGGATTTGCCTCTCAAGAGCTCGTGCCGAAGCGTCGGTTCGTCGCATGCGATTCTGCACCTCGGGGCCCATGCTGCCGTTGGTGAGGATGGTGCCTAAGAGTCGGTGCTGGTCTGTGATCTGGACCGAGATCGACATGATGCTCAGCTGGATTGATGTAATGTTCTGCTGTGCAAGCCTACTGCGTGCGACGTTGGAGCCCGTCCCGTTAAAGGAGATGATGACCTTGGTCTTGTCTGGGTGTGGCTTGAGCCCGTAGGTAAAGGCTGTACGGCATAGCCGTTCGGCTGAAGTTCTTGTAATGTCAATGATGTCGGAGTGGCGGGTGGTCGAGTTGAAGTCGGTGGGGTCGTCGACGAAGGACATGTTGGTCAGCTTGCCGCCGTGATGAGGAGCCGTAGAGAAGAGCGGGTTGTCGCAGGGGCGGATGTGGTGGCCGCTCTCGCCGTCTTCTGCCCCATCGGTGTCGTCGGCGATGGCCTGAAGCACTAGGGAGAAATGCATGTTGAAAGCCGCGTCGGAGTATGGCACCCCTGGCCTGGTACTGGTGCGAGGGATCACGTATGCGTCGGTGCCCTTAGCGGTCATCCAGTTGGCCGTGTGGTGGTCGGCAACGAGGGCGCAGAGGTGAGAGTCGTCGACGTGGGCGTTGAGATGTGCTGGACAGCGAAGACGTTGTCGTAGGGAGGGGAGGAGGCAGATGGGAATCTCGATGTTGTCGATGACGTCTTCGAGCTCGTCCTCCTGAGTCGGCAGCTGGAAAATGAACTCCCTGATTACCGAATGGAAGGCTTCTTTCAAGTCCAGGAAGAGGATGCTGCCCGTGCGAGCCTGCGTACGGCAGTCGTCCAAGAATGTGTAGGCGGTGTGAGTGATGAAGTCAGTCGCCTTGTGAGGGACGGCGCCGCATTGTGTGTCCATCAGCAGGTCGGGTAAGATGTCGCGGAAGAGGCCTCTCAGGAACTTGCTGTTGATCTTGCCAATAGTGTTGTTCAGGAGGATGCCCCTGTAGGCTTTCTGCAGATGAAGCTGTCCTTGTCCTTTGGAGAAGTGGGTGGAGAAACCGCCCTTCGCCGAAATGGGCTCCGTCGTCATCAGTTGCATCTTCATCATGATGGGGTGCAGAAGTCGGGCAATCTGGCGCGGCGCTGCTCGTGCCATGTCGTCGGTGTTCCCGTCGGGCCCGCCGCGTTTGCCTTTCTTGGCGGCTGCCAGGGCGGATGTCAGGTTGTGGATGGTCTGGGCGTTGTCGATGTGGGGGATCGGCTTTGTGTGCGCAGTCTTGTTGTTGTAGTACGTGACGACGCCTTCGATGTCGGTGTTGATGCCGTTCTCGATGTTGCCGTAGTATCGAAGGGCGTGCTCCGCAATGGCTTGTGGCGTCGTGAGTGGAGCGCCGTCATCGTCTTGGCGTATTTTGGGAGTCGGAGTTCTCTTAGGTGTGCGGCCGCCGTATGTGAGTAAGGCCCTCACGTTTGCCCATTCCTGCCGCGGGGCGTTCCCTGCGGCTGATAATATCATGTTGTCGGAGAAGCGCTCGAGGTGGGCGTCGCGGTCGTGGTCGAGGCGGTTTCTGAGAACGCGGTCGGTATCTTGGATGAAGCTCATATATGAGTCGAAAAGATCAGTAGTGAAGGTGGTTGTGCAGTAGGTGCTGTCGTGGTGTGGAGCCGTGGTATGGTCGGGGTCCGCGTGGTTGATGAAGAGGATGGTCTTGATCATCAGCTGAGTATATCCAGGGATGTCCATGAGGTGGATGACGTCGTCAAGGGACGCTGAAGCCGACTGGTTTGCGATGAGGTGCGCGGTGTATCGGATCCGTCTGCGTGATTTCTTGGAGCCAATGCTATTCCTTTTCACGATGCGGATCGTCTTGAGGAGGGTGCGTCGGAATCGAAGAAGCGCATAGGAGGCCTCGGTAATGTAGGGCTTGCGGGGGGCATGATGCTGCTTCTTGAAGCTGGCGTAGGCTGCGTCCTTTATCTGATCGACGATGCTCTTAGTATGGTCGTTGAGGTTGGTCTCCCAGGGGGGGTGTTGGATCTGCTGCAGGCGTCGTTGAAAGTCGTTCTTGGCTGTCTCGGAGTCGAGCTTAGCGATGTCGAGCTTGGGCGTGCCGTGCTGGTAGGCGGTCTCGACGGTGTAGGCGAGGTTAGCCTTGACAGGGAAGTGGTCGTTCTTGTGTGAGTGGTCGTCTACTGTGTCGATACCGTACATTACGGACGTGTAGGAGATGGAGTCGAAGAGCTCGTGGCCAACCACTATGTAGTCCAGTCTGTGCACGTCCTTGCCTGAGTCCCAAGTGTAGTGGTCCTGGCCTCCGCTTTTGAAGGTATTCGCGGCGATGAGAGAGTTACCTTGCAGGACCTTGTGGAAGCGTTCGCCGTTGTCGTCCTCCTTTTGCTTGAAGCCTTGATCGCCGATTGCTTGGCTGCATAAGCTGCCCGTTCGAGCGTTGGCGTCGATGAAGAAGATGTTGATATTGTGGTTAGAAGTTGCGCACTCGATCATCTCCCAGAAGATATCCTTCTCGTGTGGCGTGGCTCGTGAATGTGGTGCATGGGCGACGCAGACTGTATGTCGAAAGCCTGGGGCTTCGATCCTTACTACGAGATGCCGAGGGCTGTGCTCGATGACGGTGAACTGATCGGGGCGGAAGTAGAGGTCCTTGGCTCCTGCCTTTCCGTACGGCTTGCTGGTGAGTATGTGGAGCTCGCAGCCGAGGTTGTACTGATCGTGGCCCCCTGAGATGACGTGGTAGGCGTACGCACTCGTGCTGGTGATGTCGTTGCCGCTGCGAACTCCCCAGGGCGTGCGGGCTTCCTGGATGCCGATCAGGTGGAGGTCCTCCATGTACAGGTTGAGCATAGTCTTTCTGAGCTTGTGGATCTTGTCTTTGCGTCGTCGAGCGCCGTGGCCAGGTTCGCGCCCTGACTGGATGTTGTAGGTGGCGATGTTGACATCTATCTCGGTTGAGGTCTTCGTGGACTTGGCTGGTGTCGAAAGGTGAGCTGTCGTTGCCGTGGTATCGATGCGTTGGGCCTTGAGCATCCCAGGTGAAAAGGATGGGTAAGCGTCCTTGGTGTGGTTGTCGGCGTCAAGTAGGAATTCCCAGCTGCGCTGAGGGGACGCGTTGAGTATGTCAGCCCATTCAGGTTGTGGGTGCGGGTATTCCTCGATGCGGGCGTAGTTGGCCGCGGCGTCGGCAACCTCGTTCCACGGGTTCATCTCGTGGGCATGAACGTGACGCAGGTCGACATATTCCTTGACGTGCGAATACATGATCACCAGTAGCTGCACGAGGTGGGCGTCGCGGTTAGTAAAAGCCTCCATCCTGGCCAGTTGGATCGCTCCCAGCGAGTCGGAGTGGACCGAGATACTGTGGTTGATGTCCTTGTGGATGATGTAGGCGAGCGCCCAGATGAGCGCTGTGATCTCGCTGGATGTCGAGGTGGTCTCGTTGTCCGTGAGGTTTTGGATCTCTACGAGGGTGGAGTCGCGGTGCTTGCCGACTATTGCGCCTTGAAAAGAGAAACCTTCTTCGTCTTCTCCGACGAGTACAACCGACCATCCGTCTTGACCATGTTGGCGTGGGTGTTTGGAGCCGTCGGTGTATAAATACAGGCGAGAATCTCGTGGAAGCTGTCGGTATGGAAATGTTCGCACCATGTAATCTGAAACCTCGTTGTGGCAACGGTCGGTAAAGTCGAAGGTAAGCCTGGGAGCCTGAAGTCGTCGAAGGTGCTGGAGTAAGGGCTCCTGTTCGTCGAAGTCGATGTGGTAGAGGATATTGTCGGTCTGCTGGTCGCGGGTGTGAACCTCGCGGGAGAAACGAACATGCCGTATTGCCTCGTGGCTCTCCGCATTCGGCAGGTCGGTCTGTCCGCGTGGGATCTGGGTAGTGTCAAGGGAGTCAAAAATGGGAGGTTGTGGCCGGCAGGAAGTTGATGTACATGGCCGGCTCGGTGAGTCACAAAATTGTCGGTCTCGATCGCCATCTTGGCCAAAATGGCTAGTGCGTCGATGCCTTGTTGGTGGCTCTGGTCGTTCTGGCCTCAGGCGGCCGCACCCAATGGAGATGTTATTTCTGAGGGGCTCTGAAATAACGTGCCCCCCCCCCGTGTCGTACTCACAAAGCGATGCTTCCTCTCGAGGCGTAGGCGGTGGCGTCGTCATCGTCGGGAACGACCGTGACTGGGCTTCCGCTGGTGGAGGATGTGAGTCGACATGCTGCCGTCGAGGTTGGGTGGCGGTTGTTGGTCGGTCCGCTAGCGTATGTGGTTCTAGTGTGGGATCTGTGTGAGACAGCCTTCTCGCGCTCCCCAAGCGAGAGGTAGAGGCCGAGGGGATGGTCCACGGTCCACTACTAGGCTGTAGCATGTTGGGCGGTGTGTGGATTTCCCACATGTCGCCATGCTCGTAAAGATCTGGAGGTGCGCTCTCCCCCACGCGCATGCCGCTAGTGGCTGATGAGAAGGTAGGTGAAACTTGTGAAGTGTCGCATGGCGAATCGGAGCTCACCAGGGGCTCAAATAGTCGGCGCATGACGTCGTCGGCGTAACCACTGCAGGAGTCGGAAGTGCCGTCGTTGCGCTGGCAGTCTTCTGGTATGATGCTGGGCCGCTCCCCCTGGGCCAGTTGCCCCCCAGGGGGTGAGGGCCTTGTTAGTTTTTTGGTGAGTTGACCGCAGGGGCTTCCTCGTCGTAGAGGAAGGCTGGCACGCGGTCTCCTGGGTCTGCGAAGCCGTCTCCGGTGTCGCAGATGCGGACTTTCTTGGGCTTGGCCGCTCGGCTAGATGATCCGTTTTTGCGGAGAGCGGTACGGGGTGGAGGAGCAGAGGTGGCGCGGTCGGGCGTGGCGAGGTGGAAGCGGGGTGGTGGTTGGAGTGGCTGCATCGGTGCGGTAGGGGATATGTCGGCTAGTGGAATGCGCACTGGGGTGGAAGGTGGTGGTGCGTCGTCGTCGGAAGTGATGTCAATGAGGAGAGTAGTGGATGTGTGGGTGTGCCGAGTTGAGTCTGTCCTTCTGGTGCGTGGTGGTGGCGCTGAGCTGGGTCGGTCGTTCTGCAGGTCGGGTGGGTGGAAGTCGATGGGCGTAGGCTGCTCGGGGGGGATTGGCGTATGCAAGGCGGGGGTAGGTAATGGCGTAGGGGCAGGGAAGGGATATGCGTCGCTCGCAACAGGGGTTGGGCTGCAAAGGTCGTCGTCGTCGGCTGGGATTGGAGTGTGCACGCTGGCGTCGTCGGCGTCGTGGCATGGGCGTCGCGCAGTAGGAGTGGCGGTTGGCGTCGCAGGTGTCGGTCGTGGTGGTGGTGGTGTGCTGCTGCGCTGTCCGTTGCTGCTGGGCTGTCCACCGCTGCTGTTGCCGCCGTTTCTGAGGTAGAGTTGATAGCCCGAGTCCTCGGAGGTAGAAGGTGGGGTCAGCAGGTCGAGTGCCGCTTGAATCTGTTGGTCGACTTGTGCTTGTTCAGCGTCTGCTTGGGCTTGCAGTCGTGCGTCTTCCTCGTCTCGTTCTTGGAGTTGTGTGTCGAGCTCCCTGAGGATGTCCACGTCGATGCTGGTGCCGAACTCGTGGGCTTGCTGTAGTTCGCAGTGCAGTCGCTCGCGCTCCTGTCTGTGTTGCTGAAGGTGCTCCTGTAGTTGGAGTTGGTGCTGCTCCTGGAGTTCGTTCTCGAAGCGCTGCATGTCACGGGAGGTGCCTCGAAGCCTGTCGATCTCGCTGTTGTACTCGCTCTGGGCCGTCAAAGTGCGGTACTTCTGAGCCTGGACCTGTCCGAACTCCTCCAAGAGTAGCTCCTTGGCATCCTGAAGCTGGTTCTGTTCAAGCCTCGCGATGTTGCTGATGTCCTGCTGAGCCTGAGCTTTCTCGGAGAGAAGACGTTGCTGTTGTTCGTGGCAGCGTTGTTGATATTGTTGGACCATGATCTCGGCGTTCTCGTGTAGCTGGTGTCGGAAAGTCTCTTCCTCCTGCTTCCTCTGGGTGATGAAAGTGGCGAGGTGCGCTGACTCTTCCTCCTTGAGCTGGTCGCGCAGGTAGGCCTCCTTCTGCTGGTAGTGAGCCAGGTTCTCCGTGAGGGATTCTCGAGCCTCGTGTCGGAGCCGCTCCTCTCGCCGTCGGAAGACTTGGATCTCGTCGTAGTACGACTGTCTCTGCTGGAGTTGTGCTTGCTGAAACTGTTCCTGGCAGTGTTGTAGATGTTGCGAAAGCTCCTGAATCTGCTCGGTCTGCAGTTGACGCTGTGCTTCGTGTTGATCAGATTCGGCACGCTCATGGTGGAGAAACGCCAGATGGTGTTGGTGTATCCCGTGGTTGCGCTGCTGCTCATCCACTCTCCTCGTCAGCGCGTCAATGAGTTTCCGCAGGTCGCTGTCGTCGTTGGTAGTCGAAACAGGCGCTGGCTCGGACGCAGGTTGACGAACTAGTGGTCGCTGTCGTCCCTCAGGGTGTGGTGTTTTGCCCCTGACACGGTGGCGCACGTCATCTTCACCGTCCCCGTCACAACTGTCTTCCGAAAGGTCAGCATGTTCTCGATGCTGTTTGGCCTCGGTGATGAGTGCCTTGAGGGATGCGATCTCGCGCTTGATCTCGTCGTGCTCCTTATTGAGGTCGTGAAGCTGGCTCTCGACGATCTGCTGTCTCTGGATCCGTGACTCCACTTGAGATCTATATTGAGAGATGCGAGCCGTCGGCGTGTCCAATAGATGTAGCATGGTCTTGACTATGGCCAGCTCCTCGATCAGGCGGGTTGGGTCAACTTGAGCTTGCCTGGCTCCGAGGACTTGGTCGGCAAGACGTGCCATCCTCGCCACCTTGGTCGCGTGCCAGACCCGACGTATGTCTGGCTCGTCGGGGGGAAGAGAAAAACTTTCATGTCCCTTGGCATCCGAAAGCAAAGCGGGCATTACCTTGTCAGTGACCTCCAACTGTCGTTTCGTCATTTTTTGCAGATGTCGGTGGTCGTTGGTGGTATCCTCGGGGGCCAGGCGGCGTCGTCTCGAGGGAGGCCGCTTCGTTCTCGCTGTGGTGCAGTCGTACTGATACTGCTGCTGATGCTGGGCGTAGTTGTGTTGCTGTCGGTCCTCGTCGTGGTAGGAGGTGTGGTGGTGCTGGTTGTGCTGGGGCTGGTACCGTGGCTGCTGCTGTCCATGCCCTCCGTGGTGTCGGCGGTGAGAGGAGCCAGATGCTGGTGTGCTTGACCTCCATGGCCACGGCTTGGCACCCACTGGATGACCGTGAGACTTTGCGTTGGCTGCCATCGCGCTGGTCTCGAAGTCCTGCAGCACGTTCTGCTGGGAGCGCTGGTGCTGCTGCGCGGAGTGGTGGCCGCTGAGGAGGTCGGCCGCCTTCACGACACGGAGAAGAGCCCGTGCAGAGGCTCGGCGTTCTCTCTGCCGCCTGTGCCAGGCGGGCTCCTGGGGCGTCGGGCCCCTCCAGGGCGCGCCGAAGGCGCGCGGCAGCCGCCAGAGGCCAGGGCGCGGCAGCGGAGGCGGCGAATCGCCGATCCGCGGCGCGCTGAGCCCGACCTCGCGATCGGCCTGCGAGGCGGGATCGATCGGGCGGCAGGCGCCGATCGAACCCGACCGATCGATCGGATCGCAGGCCCAGGTCGCCTGAGGTCAAATGGGCTTCCTCCTCCTCCTCCTCCTCCTCCTCCTCCTCCTCCTCCTCCTCCCTCCTCCTGATCCCCAGAAAAAGATCCGCCAGGCGGTGCCACCTCGGCAGGCAGGCTCGGCGAGGGGCTTGGTCGGCGGCAGGCTCGAGGTGCGGCGCTCGAGGACCGAGGCGGCTGCGCCGTGTTCGAGGATCGACGTCCTTACCAGCCTCGAACGTATCCCTATCCTTAAGATTGACACGCCAAAGGGCGATGACAATTTTAGGGATGCGCCCTCAAAAAATAAGGGAATCCCTAAGATTGGCATCGTGATGAGGCGATGCCCAGCATAGGGATAGGGATATGTTCCAGGCTGGTAACGTCCGAGGCCCGATCGAGGAGCGAAATAGACTCGAGGTTCGACGCTCGAGGACCGACGAGCAAGATTGAAGGGGCCTCAGGACACACAAAGAAATACACACAAGTAAAAGGACTCCCCATATTGTCGTATATTTTTCCTGGGTTTCTGTCTTCCCCCCCCCCACTTCCCATATTTTCCAATATTTTCCGGGGGATCGACGATTAAGTGTGTCTGTGTGTTTTTCCCCTCCTGAAAGATCGAGGTTCGAGCGTCCTGGGGCTTTCTGGTCGCCGCAGCTTGACCTGCCCCAGAACTCCCGCCAGAACGCGCCCGTCCCATGCTGGCCGGGGCCACAGATCTGATGGTCGCCCTCGGGGCCCCGTTGGGCTCTCTTGGGGGCTCTCTGCTCCTCGAGCACTCGATCCCCGACTCGCTGCTGCAGCTTCTCGGCAGAGGGGCTGGTCGAGCGGTCCCGGATCCGCTAACCTCGGACCAAGGATTGCAAAACAACCCAGGATTGCAAAAAAAAAAAACAAAAAAACCCATGATTGCAAAAAACCCTTGGTTTTCAAACAAACCCTGGGTTTTTTTGCAAGCCTAGTTTTTTTTGCAATCCTTGGGTTTTTTTGCGACCCTCCGAACTCGGGCCTCGAGACCCAGTCCTCGAGCCTCGGCCCCCGAATCTGGGACCCCGACGCAGCGGCCGCCCCCCTCCCCTCCCCCCCTCCCTCCCTCCCTCCCTCCCTCCTCCTCCCTCCCTCCCTCCCTCCTCCTCCTCCTCCTCTCCTCCTCCTCCTCCCCTCCCTCCTCCCTCCCTCCCTCCCTCCCTCCCTCCCTCCCTCCCTCCCTCCCTCCCTCCCCTCCCTCCCTCCTCCCTCCCTCCTCCCTCCCCTCCCTCCCTCCCCCTCCCTCCCTCCCTCCCTCCCTCCCTCCCTCCCTCCTCCTCCCCTCCCCCTCCCTCCCCCCCTCCCCCCTCCCCTCCTCCTCCCCTTCCGCCCCCCTCCTCCCCCTCCCCGGCTGCTCCTGGCGCCAACCCCACGCCATGCAGCATGCACGTATTGCACCGCACTCCCCTCCGCATGCATTCCTCGTGGCCTCGCCGCTCACTGACTCGGGGCGGGAACGTCACAGGACGCACTCGCCTCTGTGGGTCCATGGGTCCCTTTCTCAGCTTGGCACTATACCATCTTCTCTCGCTGGTGGAAGTAGATCGACCTTCGGACAGATGGAGAGAGATTCATGCAAACAGCATCGGGTTGGCGGGCACACGCCTATAGGCGCCACCTGGTTACCCTGTTCAAGAATGGCAACTCGAGCGCGGAGGATTTGGCTTGTCGGCAGGATGGTCAGCGGCTCCTTTCTCGAACAGATCGGCAGGATGCATGTTGATGATGACTCAGAGGCTGCGCAAGGGGATTCGCACTATCTCGACCCCACCGACGTCGGCCCAAGGACGAGGGATCGCCGCTCGGATAGTTCGTGGATCCTTGGGCTTGAAGATCGTGCTGATATACCTGCCCCCACTCAAGGACGACTGCGCCCATAAGATGCGGGCACTAGAAAAAGGATCTCGTGAATTGGTGTCATGGGCAAAACATCAGGTTAAGTCGGCTCCTGCGCGATCGACACCGATCGTGATGGGCGACTTGCATACTGGCATTGGCTTGAAGAACCTCGCACTACTGTCTCCACCGAAGTTCGAGGTTGAGGGCGGGGGGTCGATCGACAATATCGGCGGCCACAACCTCGGCAACCACACCATCATCGGAGATCAGATCCTGGAGGAATTGAGTTTACCTTCTGAGATGATGAGTGTTGGCAATTTCTATCAGAAAGCAGGTCCGACCTACTACCGCTTCGACGGGCCGACGGGTGCAGTGGATCACGTTCCCATGCCGCTGGCAATGCACGATCAGATTCGACGAGGTGTTACCCCGTGGAGCTCGGCGAGGCGCCTCCGACTTGTACCGAGTGCTGCACCGAGAGACCATGTCCCTAGCATTGTTGAGCTCGCGGCTCACCAGCACCGCTGCCAGACGATTGGCACACTCAGATGGGGTCGGGATAATAAGCTCGCAGCGGCGCTCCAACAGGGCACCCACCGCCTCGAGCTCCACAACTCCTTGGAGAACGCCTTCGGACACTGGCCATCGCTCGGACGTCCATTCCCTGTATTTGTTTCGGTTTCGTGCGTGGTTGTTTCGCCACATGATCAGGGATGCTCCTCGATGGTCCTCACACGTCCGAGCGATGCCAAGAACAGGGCACCAACCGCCTCGCGCTCCACAACTCCTTGGAGGACGCCTTCGCACAGTGCGCAGAGATCTCTCGGACTGGCGACAGTGGCGACGTCGACAAATGCTGGCAGACGTGGGTGGAGCCGGTGCGCTCCTGTGCACAACGTTTCTTCGGACAGTCGAGCACTGGCCATCGCTCGGACGTCCATTTCTTGTGTTTTTTTCCGGTTTCGTGCGTGGTTGTTTCGCCAAATGATCAAGGATGCTCCTCGATGGTCCTCGCCGACAGAAGCATGCACACGTCCGAGCGATGCCAAGAGCAGGACCGAGGACCCGCAGGCCGCTCGACTTCGGGAACGCCGACGAGAACTGGTCCAAGTGCGAGCGGCGGCGAGGGCACGGCCCGGGGAGCAGGGCGAGGAGTACGCGAGCGTGCTGCAACATCGGCCCATGCTCTTCCCCGAGTACCAGGAGCTGCAGGACATACGCACCTCACTCCGACAACTGGTCCGACGTGAGCGTGCCGAGCGTCGCCGCAGGCTCGAGAGAGACATCCACGGGGCTCATCGACTCCGACGATTCGCTGAGGTCCATCGGCTTTGTTTCCTGTTGGCAGCTCGCTGTGGGGGGCCCAGAAAGCGAAAGTATCGAGTCCCCACCCCACAGTCGTCACGGGAGGAGTGGAGGAGTTATCTTGCTGGGTCACCGCACGAGGGATGTATGTATGCACAGGAGATCGACTATACGACCGAACTCGAGAATAGCCCAGAGGCGTTCGACACGACGACGATGCCATTCGATACCTACGAGAAGCACTGGTTTTGGGCCGAACGAGAACCTTCGAGGTACCCTGAGGTTTCTTAAGAAGCGCTTCGAAAGACGAGCCGACCCTGCTTGGAGTGTGCCCACGGAAGTATTTCTGATGGCTGCAGAGTCCAGCTATGTTTCACGTGCTGACGAACCCAGACTAGGACTGGGTGCTGAACGAGTAGATGAGCTTCCCCCTTCTCTGGCGTATACTCATCTGGAGAATCTACATTGGTGGACCCGTGTTCTGAAGCGAAGCTGGCCCATCTTTCCTCGGGATGCCCGATCTTGAAGCCGAACGGAACACCCGGACCTGGGGGAAAACGTCTCATTCACGTATTCTGTCCTTACTGGAAGGACTTCTATGGAGCCGCGATCCGCCGAGGGCTGACATCTCGACCTCAGGACTGGCCGCCTGGTTTCCATGGTTTTCTCCCTGCACGGCGTCGTGAAGACACCCTAGCTGTTCAACTTTGTGTAGGACATCGGCTACGGAAGCGAAAGCTAACCCACCTCAACAATTTACACGACATGTCTAACGCTTTCGCATCCACTACGCCCGAAGCTAGACATCATGCGATTCGGGACCTTGCCCTCCCCAGAGACCAAGCTCTGTTTGAACATCGACTGGAGCATGCTGCCATCTTTCTGGGATTTGCTGATGGGGGGGACGAACCATGGAGGGATAGTCGGAACCTGGCGATCAGACATCGATGTGGAGGGCGAATGGGGTCAAGCGAAGAACCGATTACTTCGCAAAGATCATGCAGCGACCTTTTTACGCCTGGCGCTCGACCCGCCCCGCCGCTTAGTCCATCACTCTACAGTGCGGTATCTTCCCGCGTCAGATAGACAGTGGAACGAGCGTCTTCGCTGACGACATGTTTGATCATACTCTTGTCAACAGTGTCTTGCCAACCTTCTCACTCAGCAGAGCGATGCGACCCTGGACGAGGAATTTCACCAGGTAGGCACTCTCCAGAATATGGGGAAACGCGAGATCGTCCCCTGCTTCCATCGTTCCCGGGAGACCAAGAGGTTTAAGGAGCTTGCCAAGTAGGAGAAGGTTTGACCACGGGCTCGGTATCTGGGCGGTAGGTATGCTTGGAACTTAGCGACGATGGAGGAGCTCCAGTTCAGATGCTCGGCCATGAGGGCGGGTTGGGCAAACATGCGGAGTCTCTGGGGTAGTCACATATCCAGTAAACTGAAGCTTCTAGCTTTCCAGGGACGCGTTGTTGAAGCGGGTTTATCGGCGAACGAGGCCTACGTTTTCTCGGCAAATATGACCAACCGGATGGACACCATCGCTGCGAATTGCTTAAGAGCTCTGGAGAGAGGCACGGCTGCGGACTGGAGTGGCAGCCCTCCTCTTAGCCTCCCTCACGCAGTTTTTCGAAGTAGGTGGAGGAGGGGAAGGAGGAGGAGGAGGAGGAGGAGGAGGAGGAGGAGGAGGAGGGAGGAGGAGGAGGAGGAGGAGGAGGAGGAGGAGGCTTGGATCCAGAAGACGGCCCGAGGCCCCAAGGTCCATGCCCAAGCCACTGCTGCTCCCTGGGGAGCCCTCCGTGGCGGACCTCCCCCTCTGGACCTCCAAGGACGCCTCACCCGAGAAGCCCCTCCCCTAGCGTATCAATTGGGCGCCCGAGTTATCCGGGGTAACTCGGGTCCGGGGTAACTCGGGCTTGGATTCCCGAAAAACGAACCCGAGTTAGCCCTGACCCGAGTTACCCCTGATGATTCGGGGCTCTGAATCAAGTAGAAACCGATGTGTGGCTGCACGCTGGGATCAGCGGCACCGAGGAGTTGTCCTCGAGCGACGGAGTGAGCATGACTACTCCTACGTCGCCTTGTTTTCTGACGACGAGGTGCGAGGAGCGTGGCTTTGGGTCGACCCGTCGATCCTCAGGGCAGCGATCCTGACGGCATTCGCAGATTGTTTGCGGATTCTTGTATCATCGGATCCGCTGCCATTTCAGGCTCCGCCGTGACAAGCACGGCTCCAGGGCGCTCACAGGCCCCCAGGCCTACTTCACCACAAGAAGGCGCACGGTTTGTTCACACCATTTCTGTTCATCAGGTGGCAGAACACATCAATTTGTGATGAGGTGCGCCAAGTAGTTCTTGGCGCTGCAATTTCAGTGTTTGTGGCCGCACACGCCTGCCAGGAAAAGCATACCAATATGATGACGACGAGGTGCGAGAAGCATGGCTTCGGGTCGACCCGTCGATCCTCAAGGCAACGATCCTGACGGATGGCGAGACTGCTCGCCATCCGTCAGGACGGCGAGCAGTCTCGCCAGCAGCATCGTCATCAGCAGCATCAGCATCAGCATCATCAACATCATCAGCAGCATGAACATCAGCATCAGCATCAGCATCAGCATCATCAGCATCATCATCATCATCGGATTGTTTCCAGAACCTGCGAGGACCTGCTCGCACGCTTGCGCCGCCGCCGGAAAGAAGAACTCACGGCCTTCGTTGGCACGATCAGCGACGAGAGCGGGGCGCTCTGCTCGGGTGCTGCTAGAAGAGGTGAACACGGCCAGCGTAACCCCTTGCATTGAAGGGGCCCCAGCACACACAAATAAATACACACAAATAAACATATTCACCATATTTTCCCATATTTACTCGGTTTCTGTCTTCCCCCCCACTTCCCATATTTTCAAATATTTTCTGAGGAATCGAGGATTAACCGTGTCTGTGTTTTTGTTGTTCCTCTAGTCTCAAACGTCGACTCGGTCGATCTCGACTTCCGTGGTCCCTGAATGCCCCTGGTGCGATCAAGTGCACCTATTGCGGCGAAGCCTTCGAAGCCATGGGCCGAATACAATGAGCATGCAGTACAGCAGCATGCTCCTCATCCCTCAGCTGTGGCAGTCTTTTCTCAGATCTCTCTCCGTCCGCCGGCGTCCGACCCCCCGCGGGACCGCCGCGTTCTGCCGCAGGGACCTCTCGGCACTCCAGGAGGAGCGGCGGCGGCAGCGGCTGCGGGCGGCGGCAACGGCGGGGCACGACGCGTCCGCCGGCGAGCCGACGGAGAGAAGAAACCCGATCTGGGCCTCAAGGGAGCGCAGAAGACGCTGCAGGTGCGGACCCTCAAGTTCCTGCTCCAGCTCGGTCAGTCGAAGGGGAACGTGGAAGGCGCCATCTTCGATTGCGTCCTCATCGACTCGAACAGCCGCGAAGCGACCAAGACGAGCGAGATGGGCAGCAAGTACTCGGACGCGGTCGCGACGCAGGGTCGCGGCCTCAACATGGGGCCCCCACATCTGTGGGTGTTCGGCGGCCTGCTGATGGGCCTGATGGAGAGGAAGGACGCAGTGGGTGCCGCCAACGCCAAGAAGCTGGCCGAGCTGCACGGCCTGCTCGACCAGATGGATACCACGACCAAAGCCGAACAAATCAAGTTCTGCAAGATGGACGGGTGCTACGACCAAAACAAGAAGAAAGTACTATTGCACCTGGACGCCGAGATCCGCAAGGTCATCCACAAAAGCTTGGCACAGACGGGAGCGGAGCTGAAGTAGGGCCGAACACCGCCCACCCACATGGAGCGCGCTCCAGGAGTGGCTCGAGGCGTTCACGGACCAGTGAGTGCTGATAATGATCGAGGCGCCCCCCCCCACACACTGTGAGTGCTGAGAGCGGGGCTCGAGGCGTTTCCGACGGTGTGAGTGCTGATGGCGGGGATCGAGGTGTCCCACACATTGTGAGTGCTGATAGTGTTCTGAGCGGTTCAATTCATGATGTTGATATGGTGCCCCCGCCTGGCAATGAGCGGGCTCATCGATCATTGCCGTCTTCCTCCACTCGTACTCCTACCTCGTCCTGTCCCTCGAGACCCCCGACCCTAACATTGACTTCGGGGCCGAGAGCTGCTACGAGACCCAGCGGATCGACAGCTCCTACGGCCCCCAGACCTGCTACGAGACCCAGTGGATCGACGTACACGGGTCCCAGAGCTGCTACGAGACCTAGTGGATCGACGGACCCCAGTGCCGCTACGAGACTTCGTGGATCGACGGCACGGCGACCCCGAACACGTACCCCTAGGCGCGGTCCTCCTCCTCCGACGGCCGAGTTCTGGGAAGCTAGGAAGAGTGAGGCCCCCGATGATGTGTGTGTGTGTGTGTGTGAATGCGTATCTAGAGAAGAGGGGGATCCGAAAAGGGCACCCCACATACCAAGTCATACTTCAGAGCTGCCAGGTTTTGACACTAGCTAGCAAAAACTTCGAGCAGGTCTTTTACCCCTCCTCCCCCTCGGGTCCCTGGGCCCTCGTGTCTGAAGGGGCCCTGGGACACACAAATAAATGCACACAAATAAAAACGTTCCCCATAGTTTCCCATATTGTCGGAGCTTTTGTCTTCCCCCCCACTTCCGATATTTTCCCATATTTTCTGGGGAAGGCACGATCAATTGTGCCTGTGTGTGTTTTTTTCCCCCTCCTCCCCCTCGGGTCCCGAGGAGGATTTTTTTTCATGATGGAGCTCGCTGCTTTTCCGCGCGGCCGCCCTCGACGCCGGGCTCGGCCCCGGCGTCGGCCCAGGCGGCCCAGTCCTCGTGGGGCCCCTCCAGCGACCACAGCGGCACGACCCACTTCTCCACGTCCCCGCGGAGCGCCTCCGCGGAGTGCACCATCCGCAGGTCCTCCTCGCCGCCCGCGAGCGAGACGCAGAAGACCAGGGCGCTCCCCGCCTCGGGCCGCACGCGGAGTCCGTCCAGGGTGCCCCTGTGGAAGCACGTGTGCCCCCCGTGCTGCGGGGCGTCCACGTCGTTCAGGTAGGCGAGGCACTGCAGCACCCTCTGGCCGCCCTGGGCCTCGAAGGCCTCGCGCTCGGCCCGCGCGGCCCCCACGCCCGGGCGCTCCCGCGAATCCACGTGTGCGTCCTGGCCCTCGCCGCGCCTATACCGCGTCAGGGTCGGAGGCACAAGCCAGCTCACGCTCGGGACGCCGCATAGCAGCCTCGCCCGCTCCAGCAGGCGTCCCCTGGCGCCGCCGCGCGGGTCCTCGCCCGGGAGCGGAGGGCAGAGCTGCCACTTGGTCCCAGAGAAGCGCGCGCCGCCCTTGCCGCCAGACGCGGTCGCGCTGGTCATGTACCAGCGCAGGCCCTCCTTGAGCAGCAGCACGGCCCCCGCGAAGGCGCCAAGGGCCAGGGCGGCCGCCGCGAGGTCGCCCTCCCGGAACGAGTACGTGGCGGCAGCGCACAGAGGACCCAAGAGCAGCAGCGGCCTCAGGCGGTCCTCGTCGAACACCACGAAGGAGCCCTCGTACACCTTCTCCGGCCGGACGCCTGCGCGCCCGTCCTCGATCAGGGACGCGCAGTCCTCGCGGCTCAGAAAGTCGCGCACGAGCCACACGGGCGGCTCTGAGCTCAGCTCCAGCACCTCTCCGAAGCCCTCGAAGCTGGGCCGCGGGTAGCGCCCGGACTCGGCGCGCGGGGCCGCAGGAGCGGCGGGCGCCCACGGCGCCGCCCAGGCCCGCGGCGGCGCCGCGAGCGGCGCCGCGAGCGGCGCCGCGAGCAGCCCGCGGCGGGCCACCGGCGGCCCGCACGCCGCGCAGCACAGGCCCGCGCCCAGCAGCCGCCTGGGAACGGCGCGCCGGTGCGGGGCCATCCCGCCGGGCGCCGCCCTGCGGTTGGGCGTCGCTCGATGGGGGGCGCTTGAGCCAAAATGGCTACGGAGGGTCCCGAGGAGGAGGAGGAGGAGGGAGGAGGAGAGAGGAGGAGGAGGAGGAGGAGGAGGAGGAAGAGGGGGCATCTTTGGAGCCTCTGGGACACTCTTGGGCCTCCTGGGAGCTTCCTGGGAGCCTCTTGGAGGCAGCTTGGGGGTCTCCTTGGGTCGTCGCTGGTCGCCGCCGTCTGTCCGCCGTCCTCGTCGCGCCCCCTCCCCCCGCGCCTGCTGGGCCCCGTTTTGGGGTAAATGCGCTCCCGCGAGGGTCTCTGGGGCTCAGGGCGCCAGCATCTGGGTTAACGCTGGTCCTCCTCCCTCCTCCTCCTCCTCCTCCTCCTCCTCCTCCTCCTCCTCCTCCTCCTCCTCCTCCCCTCCTCCCCCATTCCCTCCCCCCTCCCGAGTCCCAGCAGGTCCTCGCCGCCGCGTCGTCTGCCGCACGGGCCTGGCGCCCGGCCGCCCCCAGGAGATGGAGGAGTTGCTGCGGCAGGAGCCTAGCATTTGGCGTACAGTCGGGGAGTTGACCTAAGGAACGATAAATAAGGAACGAGGCCCCTTTTTCCCATAAGTTCAACTCCGATGTTCCATGGAACACCTCAGGAAAACCCAAGGAGCACTGTAAAGCAACTATCGGGGAGACGTAAGACCCGGGTACGGGGGACTCGGAAATCCCCGACGAGGTCGTCAAAAAAATGACGAGGCCGAGCCTGCATTTTGACGAGGCCTCCCGCTGCAGACATCCCACAAAACTCCTCCTCGTCAAAATCCGAGTCGCGGTCGTCAAAAAAAAATGGCGAACCCGAGTCCCGGCAAACCCGGGTCTTACGCTCCCCCGAAACTAAGGAACACGGAGCCCCTCCCCAACAAAAAGGGTTCCTTCTTCAGGGCCCCGACTGTAAGCCTCGGAGGCACTCCTGCCCTGAGCTTGAACCCACCAAGTGTTTTTTTCCTCCGAGCCTTGGTTTCAATCCCGCAGTTGACCAAGACAAGAGGCTCGTTGGAGCTCTGATCCTGATCCTGATCCTCCCCCTCCCCTCCTCCCCCTGGGACCCCGACGCAGCGGCCTCGGCCCTCTCTCCTCCGAGTGACAGAGCCTCCTGTAGCAACGCGCGTTTGAGCATGGGGCGGTCCGGCGCCGGTCCAAGCGAGCAGTGGGCTGCACCGGACGCTGGGGGGGGTCCAAACACTCCTCTTTGGGGGGGGGGTCCAGACACTCCTCTTTGGGCGGGGTCCAGATCGAAACGTCAAACGATGCTTCTGGGGGGGTTCGGATTTGGGCGCGGTTGCACCGGTCTTGGGGGGGGTCCCAGACCCGCCGTCAAACCCTTTTTTGACCCCCCCCACTGTAGGCATGAAGCGAAGGAGAACAAAGACGGCATGAAAAGACGAGGACGGGACCCCCCCAAGCCATGCAGGTCGGCGCGGGAGTGCCAGAGGAGCAGCGCTCCGTTCGGCAGAAGACTTCCTCGGAGTGAGAAGGCCCAGGGGCCCGACCTGGCGGGCGCAGTCCCGCAGAAGCTGCGGCCGCGGCGCCCCCGCGAGTCGACAGGGGACACATTCGCTGATCAATGTTGGCAGGGTGGGGATTCTATCAACCTTCTTCTTCTCCTCCTCCTCCTCTTCCTCCTCCTCGCTGCAATAACACCTTATGAATATAACGCTCGCCTCTCTCCCCTGACTAGGTCCGGAAGATAACCTGCCCTCTCCGCGTACTGCTTTGGTGTCTTGTGTCTTGTGTGTGTTGTGTGTCTTGTGTGTTTCCCCATCCGATTGTTTTCGGTGTTCCTACAAAGTTCTCCCGCTCATTTTCGGATCGGCGCTTGGCTCCCGACGTTCAGAATGGCGCTCTTGCCCAAGCGCGGGCCACTTTTCCGGATCCGAATCCGTTTTCATTGTTGTCACCACCTCATTTTCTCTATCCGGCTTTCCCTGGTTATCCCTCTCCTTCCGCTCCAGTTCCTGCTGCTGCTGTCCTTCGTCGTCGTCCTCCTCCTCCTCCTCCTCCTCCGTCCTCGTCCTCCTCCTTTTTCGCCTCATCCTTCTGCTCACCCGCCTCCTCCTCCTCCTCCTCCTCCTCCTCCTCCTCCTCCCTTCCTTCTATGTGCGCAGCTCCCCTTTTTCGATTGCGTATAACACGCTGGGGTCGTTTTTTGGTTTTCCAGGCAGGCTATCACACGCGCCCGTGGATAGAGAAACCAGCGCCGTGAGAAAGGATGGGATTGAGAGACATGGCATCAGATGTAGCGCGAGCGCACCGAACTTGCCCATCTCAGCTATCTCCTAAAATATCTCTCCCCTCTCCTCTTCCCAGTAGGCATGACATGAGCAAAAGGTACAAGCGAACCAGCCTGCTAGGATAACCTGCTGTCACAATAGCGAACACCGATAGGGATCGCACATCGGGGGGCCCGAGCATGGAACGGCCCTGGTCAGGGGCTCCCGACCCGTCACACGATCGGAATCACAAACTCTCTGCGAGCCACCAGACCTCGTACGCGAAACAAACCTTTCTTAAAGCCCTTCGTCCTTCCTCCTCCTTTCCTTGACAGCGTGGAGCGTCAGTCCTCCTCCTCCTCCTCCTCCTCCTCCTCCTCCTCCTCCTCTCTTGGGCCAGCCGCGGGCGCGAGCGCTCGGACCTCGCCCACCTCCTCCTCCTCCTCCTCCTCCTCCTCCTCCTCCTCCTCCTCCTCTATCCTCCCTCGTCCCTCGTCCCTCGTCCCTCGTCTCTCGTCCCTCGTCCCTCGTCCCTCGAGCCTCGTCCCTCGTCCCTCGTCCCTCCTCCTCCCTCCTCCCTCCTCCCTCCTCCCTCCTCCATCCTCCCTCGACCTCGTCCACGTCCCTCCTCGTCCTCCTCCTCCTCCTCGTCCTCCTCCTCCTCCTCATTCTCCTCCTCTTTCTCCTCCTCCTCCTCCTCCTCCTTCTCCTCCTTCTCCCCGCGGCCGCCTCGGCCTGCCCGCTGCGCCACCGCGGCTCGCCCGTGCGGGCGCAGACCGCGTGGAGCCGCCCTGGCGGGGCGCCGCGCCGTCTTGGGTTTCCCTTTGCCCTCCGTTTCGCATCGCTCGACTTGCCTGGAGTGCAGCAGGGGGCTCGGCCACAGGAAACCTTCCACGAGAAACCCGAGCCCTGAGACCCGCAGGACGCCCATGGACCTTTGGTGTGGGACGGTCACGCTTTCCACAGCAGAACCATCGAAACCCAGGAAACCCAGGGCACTCGGGAGGCAATCGGGGTGCTCCTTGGCCTGGGCCTCCACTGCATTCTACCTGGCTGCTCAGGAAGTGACCCGTTGGGCCGCCTGGCCAGCACGGTGCTTGGAGTCCTGGCGTGGTGGCCGGGCCGCGCATCCCAGACACTCGCCATCGCTCGGACGTCCATTCCCCGTGCATTTTTCGATTTCGTGCGTGGCTTTTTCCCCCAAATGATCAAGGATGCTCCTCGCGGGTCCTCGCCGAAGGAAAAATGCACACGTCCGAGCGACGCCAAGGACACAACGGTGAGGCTCAGTGTGCCTCACCCGCGAGTGGCCACGACGTCCGCGGCTGCAGCGGTCACGCGCCCCAAGAGCACCGTGCTCAAAGAACACGTTGGGCACGGCTGTGCACCACAGGCTGCAGCTCTGAGCCGCACGGGTCGCGGCCCAAGCGACGAGCCGTCTTGTGGATTGGGAATGCCCACGCGCGCACACCCACACAAGAACAGAGCCTCCTGCCCGAGCGCGCCTTCGATACTGCCGAACGTATTTTAGCGTGTGCTGCGGTGTGTTGGGCTGGCGTAGGTGGAGAAAAGGGACTACGGGACGGGGAGGGCCGGAGGAGGGCGCCAGAACTAGCTGGAGGGTGGTCGAAACCGTCCTCCTCCACCCACCAATCCTTCTCCTGCGCCCTATACCTGCCCAAGTGGCTTCGTGAGCTAAACTGCCGCAGACTTGCGCAGGTACCCACAGCACCCCCCTCCCCATGGCAGGGAGCGGGGGAGGGCGGAGGGAGGATGGAGGAGGGGCGAGGAAGGGGAGCCCGTGGGAGGGTAGGAAGAGCGAAGAGGCAAGGACAGGAGGCAGGGGGGTTGAGACGCTGCGATCAACCGTCGGAGAGGCCGCGGGATGGACAGACTGCACGAGCGGATTGTGAGCATGACAAACGGGTACTTCATAGCACAGCTTGTGAAGAGAAGCGACGAGACTACCTGGTACTCCAATCCTCGAACGTGTTGCAACGAGAGCCGTGATACAAATACTGAAAGACCAGAAGGGTGATCTCGCGAGGTGGAGCGTGCGCACGGCTGCAGCCAGAGGGGCCGCGCGCACAAGGTGTATTCCGTGCGCCGCGTAGCCACTGAAGCGCCAAGGGCATGAATTGGGGCATGAATTCAGGAACGAGAGAGCCATTCGAGATTTGAGACTGCATCCCGCGAGATAGGAACATCGTTCCCGCCTGGCGAATTGGGAACTAAATCCCGCGCGCTCGTGCCCATCCAGTGGCTGGCTGCTGCAGTGTTGCCCTGCTCGTGATCGCCGCTCAGCATGGCCATGCCGACAGGTCTGGGCTTGGTGACGCGCTGAAAAAAAACGTAGGCCCCCAAGATGAAACCCAAGATGCAGCCTGCCAAGGCGAGCAACACTACCAAGCTGACGTTTCCGTCCACGCCCGCTTCGCCATGCTCGCTCGCAGCTCCGTCGGTGGGACTTCGCAACTCCTTCTTGCCGATGTTCTGCGAAGTGTGGGCGGAATTCGCACTGGCAATCGTGGCATCGACCCTCGGGACAGCGTTCTGCAGATCCCCCCAAATAGATCTCCCGAGCTTCTTGGAGCTTTCGGCGCCAGCCAAATCCATCACCTCCTTCGCGGTGGCAGCCGTCGCCTTCTCTGCCAAACTGCCCACTCTCGCCGTCTTCCCCTCCAGCGCCTGCTCCGCCTGGCCCACGGCCTGGCTCACCGCCGAACCGGTGGTGGCCGAACCGCCCGCCGCCCTCACCCGCACGTCGGCGATCTCCTGCCCGAGCTCAGAGACCGTGGAGGCGGCTTCCTCGATCCCGCCCCCGCGCACCTTCGCCACCGCTGCCGCCACGCTTCTCGGGCCGGGCGAAAGGGGGGGGGGGGATGGCAGAGGGGGGGTCTGAGCATCAGCTCACGTATGGCTGATCTCCCTGGCGCCTCCCGGCGCCGGGGAGCGCTAGTGTATCGAGCAGTGGGCCCGGCGGCGGGGCCGACACCAGCTGCGTGCAGCAAATGTCGTTACCCTTAAGTCGGGGCTGTCCCCCTACAAGGGGATTTTCGACGAGAAAAAAATACCCCCCAAAAATAGTAAAAAAAAATAGTCCACATATAGCCTTGGGAGTATTTTTTGAATATTTTTTGACCTTTTTGGTGTATTCTTGGGGTATCTTTTATTTCTCGTAGAAAATCCTCCTGTAGGGGGACACGCCCGACACAACGTTACCCCCCCTTTCCCTATCCCCCCCTTTCGCTCGGCCCGAGCTTCCGGGGATCATCCTGCCCACGGCGCCCTCGAAACCCCGGCCCCGCAACACGTCGCCGAGGGCGTCCTGCGCGGCCCGGCTGCCGCCGGCCTCTCCGTCACCGGGCGGCTCCGCCGTGGTCGACTGCCCCGGCCGGGCCCTCGCGCGACCACCGCTCACTGCGGCGGAGGCCGCGGGCAGTGCTCCCGACACGTTCTGCGCCGCGCCCCCGGCGGTGTCCAGGGCCTTCGAGGCATCGGCGCCCGTGAGCGCCTGACGAGCGTCCCCGACTAGCCTCTCTGGGCCCTCATCCCCCTGGCCGAGCCTCTGCTCGACGGCATGCAGCATCTTGGGGGGATCCTTGCTCACAGCCCTGAACGCCTTTCCGATGTCCCCGAGGCCGAGACTTCCTCCCAAGGCCTCCCTGACTGTTAGCATCAGGAGCAGGCACCGGGCGAATGTCTTCACGACACATGCTGCCATTTGATGCACGGCCTCCTTCCGGGCGGGCTTGCCGCGGCGCTGCAATCAGCCTGCCGGCTATGCAGCCACAGCTTGAGTTTGGGTCAGAAAGGTCGCTCGAGCGAACATGGCTAGTGCAGTGGTACGCATCCAGACCCGTGCGTTGACCTCGCTTTGGATGGTTACCTTCTGGCTCGCCCAGAAAAGGAAGTGTATCTACGATACGATGTCCAACAAGGAATGCTGTCCAGAAGCGACACCGCTGTTGGGCAAGCGACCTTCGTCCCAACTGGACAACGGAACGTCCGCAGCGACAGCAGCAGCGAGCCCTTCTCAAATTGGTCTTCATCACCATGCCGTCTCCATGTCGGAGGAGGACCAATCGAGACAACAGCAGCAGATCCGCTCAAAATCGGTCCCCGAGGTCCCCGAACAGCGAATACAATGGGGGTCTCACTTGCATTATCCGCCACCGTGCCCTCGGGCATGAGTTGGAGTGCCCGCAGGCCCTCAGTCCTCACTCCTGAGAGGAGGTCTTCAGGGGGCCTGGACCCCAAGCTCTCAAATCTCCCGGGGCTTGGCGCGTTCCCCTGGGCTCCCCCGAGTGATGGCGCATGGCTTTTTC
Organism: Prorocentrum cordatum; assembly: GCA_963575745.1. Classification (NCBI taxonomy): domain Eukaryota; class Dinophyceae; order Prorocentrales; family Prorocentraceae; genus Prorocentrum; species Prorocentrum cordatum. The sequence continues at coordinate 2,516 of CAUYUJ010004994.1, read as the reverse complement.
GGGGCCAAGAGGGGCCCAAGGCGTGCTAAGACACCTCCATGAGACCACCAGACGAGTGTTCCGAATCACTACGCGATCAGTCCAAGACGCTCAAGGTGGCTCCAAGATGGTCTAAGAAGCCGTCGAACGAACGAACGAAAGAAGCCGCGCCCAGACGGCGCATTGGCAAGCTGAATAACAACACATGCGATCAGGAAAAATGCAGGGCAGGAGCGTGCAAGCGCTCGGGGCATCGCCGTGCCTCGGATTGCAATGCACAGGCATGCCGGTGCAGCGCGAGGGTGGACGGCAAAGCACCGGCCAGGGGGGGAGGGGAAAGGAGGGGGGGAGGGAGGAGAGAGGAGAGGAGAGGAGGGGGCCCGAATAGAGCTCCTAGAGCCTTCCTAAGAGGGCCTCCAGAGGCCAACATCATGGATCCCAGTGAGTTTTTCTCAATACTTGTGGGGTTCTCACCTGTTCGAGCCTCCGACGCTCCAGGGCGGCCCAAGAGGCCCGCAAGACCGCCCAAGACGGCCCACGAGGCCCCCCACACGGCTCCCGAGAGGTCCCAGCACGGCGCCCAAGAGGCCTCAAGACTGCCTGCACTGGGCCCCCGAGAGGCCTCCCACACGACGTCCCAGCGAATCTCATGGAGGCCTATATGACCCACAACCCAGGCACGGTGCCGGGATGGGCTGAAGGCCATGAAATAGGAACCAATGTTCGCTGCTGCAGGATTCAATGTGAACGCCCGAAATGGGTACGGAAGAAATGGGTACGATGCCCAACAGCAAATGTTGTCCCAATCCAGCAGCGGCCGCTGTCAGTTGGGCAAACGGCCTTCTGTCTCAAATGGACACAGGCCGCGGCTGCGCGGAGAGCGAGCCCTGCTCAAAATGAACAGGAACTGCTGTTGGGCATCGTACCCATTCTTTCCGTACAGTCGGGACGTTGACCTAAGGAACCCTAAATAAGGAACGAGGCCCCTTTTTCCAATCAGTGAAAGTTCGATTTCCCATCGAAAACCTAAGGAGAACCTGAGGCAAGCTGTGACACCATCGAGGAGCACGGAGTCCCTCCCCAACGAAAAGGGCTCCTTCTTCAGCGCCCCGACTGTACCCATTCCGTTCGTGCCGATTCAAACTATTTTGACTACCTACCAGACCACTCCAACCCAACCCGAACACCCGATTTTCGGGTTGGGGGGGGTAAGGGTTCCACGCGTGTTTTTTCTTGGTTTCTCGACCTCCCCCAACTAGAAATCGAGGGTGAATCTGAACCTTCGGGTTGGGTTGGGGTGGTCTGGTGGGTGGTGATATTTGGCGCCCGCGTGCTGGCCGCACCCTGCCCGCGTGCCGTGCCGTGCCTGCTCCGGACAGCGGACAAAACTGTGCAGCCCGCGCGCCGCGGCGTGCCCGCGACGCGCGCGCGCCGTGCCCGCATGCCTTGCCCGCACAGCGTGCCCGAGCGTCGCCGGTCGCGCGCCTCCCGATGCTTAGGAGACCGATTTCTTACCCTGGACTCTTCCTCCTCCTCCTCCTCCTCCTCCTCCTACTCCTCCTCCATCCTCCCCCTCCCCTCCTCCTCCTCCACCTCTCCCTCCTCCACCTCCTCCTCCTCCTCCTCCTCCTCCTCCTCCTCCTCCTCCTCGCTCCTCCACCACCTCCTCCTCCTCCTCCTCCTCCTCCTCCACCTCCGCCTCCTCCTCCTTCTCCTCCTCCTCCTCCTCCTCCTCCTCCTCCCCCCTCCTGCTGCTGCTGCTGCTCCTCCTCCTCCTCCTCCTCCGTAGTGTGGGGTGCGGCAGGTCTTTCCCGAGGTGCCTTGCGAAAACCGGTTTTTCCAGAGGTGGAGGTGGGCAGTTTCCCCGCCCCAGGGGGAGGAAAAAAACTGCCCACCTCCACCCCCGAGGGCCTGTCACAGAATCGAGGATCCAGAGGTGGACGTGGTCAGCAGATGCTGACTCATCATGTGGCTTCTCTCGGCGATCTTCTGGCCCGGGTCGATCCGGACCCGGGCCAGCAGGAAACGAAAACCTGCAGTGCAGGACAACAATTATGCTAACGGAGTTCCCCACATAATGATGTTTTTGGGCTAGCGGGATCAAGCAACATTTTGTAGAGAAATTGCCGACCTGCCCTCGCCCTCTCCATCCTTTTCTATCACATGGTTTGCGAATACCCTCCTCGCTCATGCGGGGCTTCCCTGGAGGGGTGGGACGGGCACGGAACCTGATAAATAGCACTGTTCGCGAATACCCTCCTCGCTCAGACGGGGCCTCCCTGGAGGGGTGGGAGGGGCACGAAACCTGATAAATAACATGTGATGCGAATACCCTCCTCGCTCAGGCGGGGCCTCCCTGGAGGGGTGGGAGGGGCACGAAACCTGATAAATAACATGGTGTGCGAATACCCTGCTCGCTCAGGCCAGGCCTCCCTGGAGGGGTGGGATGGGCACGAACCCTGATAAATAACATGGTGTGCGAATGCCCTGCTCGCTCAGGCGGGACCTCCCTGGAGGGGTGGGAGGGGCACGAAACC